>WOXC01011258.1:495000-830679 GCA_011680675.1 Gymnobelideus leadbeateri
TGTGGTCTATGCTTTAATTGTTGAAGAAGACAGACTAGCCTCAGGCAGTGGGGCAGCCAGCCCCCTCTCACACCAAAACTGTTCTTTCCTTTCCCACCCTCCCCTCTTCACCATTATTCAGTTCAAGTGGGTCTGTGGCTAACCTGGATTTGGGACAATGGGGGCCTCTCTAGAATGGAAAGAGGACAAAAAAAACCCTTAAGTTCTCTGACAAGTAGGCTCTGATCCAGGGGAATGGTCTGGGATGGGCTCAGTTAAGGTTGAAGAAAAATTAGAGATGGGTCCTAGAAAAGTGAAATGCTCCCCACCCCCAGAGAAAGGGTTTTGAGGAGTGTGATGGGAAGACCCTAGCCCAGTCAGCTGAAGTGGGGAAGGAGAGGGCTTAGGAAGTAGATAGAAGACTACAGAGTGAAACTGGGAAAGAGAGGAGTGGGTAAGAAGGCAGAAGGTGGAAGAGGAGATAGCTGGGGAATGGTATGATGAATGACAAAGCAGAGAGGTAGGAGTGGAGTGGATCAGAGTAGGGGCAATCACCAGGAAGGTCAGCAGTTTGTGTATCACTGCATTCTCCAGGCCAGGTCTAGCTGAAGCCAGTAGAGGGTGAAGATGGGGTCACTATCTAGCTGGGTTCCAACATAGAGCACATTGCATTGCGGGATGCCCTGAGGGTTCTAGGAGAGGGGCCACAGTCAGGTAGTAGGGTTGGCAGCTGACTTGATGTGGGATCTCTGTGGAGCCACACCAGGGAATCAGGACCAACTTATCTGTTTGTTTAGGCGGATAAATACTGGGTGAGTGGGCTGAGTCTGCCACCTAAACCCCTATAATCTGGGTCATGGAAGAGGGAAGGGTTAGTGGCCTTTCCAAATGTTTGAAGCAAAAATAGTGATCATTAGCTGTGCTACCTTCCAGAGGATCTGTAGGCCCTGATTCTGAGTGTCCTTCCCCTTCCCAGAGGAGAACCTACTCTAGCCCCAACTACAACTATCCCCAGATCCCACCCCCCAAACATATGCAGCCTCCTTTCCCCACAAAATACCTCACAGAAACACCCCACACATACACATATCCTACAGTCACCAAGCCTTTCCAAAGGTGCCTCCAGACCTGTCCTATGGAGCCCCCCACCAGCCTAGCTCTGTTCTTGCCACCATCTGCCTAGATGTTGCCGGTTGATGTCACCACCACACATCCTGTCCCAGGAATTAGACCTCATTTTACCTAATTCCCTCTCTGGTGCTGGCAGGGGGAACCAACTCCCAATTCTATTCCCTTCTCACTCCAACTAAACTTGACTAAGTGATTTAGAAGTCCTTAATTAAGTGCCTACTCCAGAGGACCATCTCACAGAGATTACAGTCTGGACTTCCCTTTGGGGGGACCCCTGCTCTGAGGGTTAAGATTGTTGGGAGTGGGGAGAGGGAATGGTCTAAGGGCCTATGGCCTAAAGTCTAGGCCTGGACAGGCAACTCAAGAATTAGACATAGCTGAAGCATGGGAGAGAACTGAAGGGCCCCATCTCTTTAGGGATCAGCTCAGAAACCCACCTCCCAGGTCCCTGTCATTCAGCTTCTCACATTTAAAATTCCGGTTTGGTTGTGGTCACTAAAAGAAAAAGTATATGGAGATATGGGTTGACCCCATTTTCTCCCCTAGGGCTTTTGGTGGGGACCAGTTCTCAGTCCCAGATATGGGAATGAAAGTTAACCTTCCCTCTCTCCTCCTCGTGTGCCCATAGCCCCAAAGAGCCACCGACACTGACCTTCCCCCTAACACCAGCTTGGAGGAGGTAACAAAAGTCTTTGATTATTTATGAGTTTCATATGAAGTACTGTTCCCCTTCTCTCCCACCCACATCACCCCCTCCCCAGGTGTGTCCCTACCCCTGAGCTTCCCCCAGGCCCTTCATGGATTATAAATTGCTCAGGCCACCCCACACCCTTCCCTCCCTCTCCCCCCACCCAGTTTTGTAATGTATATTATATATATTATATATATATATATTTTTTTTTTGTGTATTTTTTTAATCCAGCTGTGATGGGTTGTATCATATCCAAGGCATGTGGCAGGGCAGTGGCCCTCAGGAGGCTGAGCTCCTGCTTGGAAAAAAATTAAAGTTATTTGCTTGTGGGTCAGCTTTGTGGCCTGTCATCTGCCCCTCACTCCACCCCAATACTACCCAGATTCTGGGATAGGCTCAGCAACTCATCAATGTCCCTCCTAAAATTCGGTCCCTAGGGGACGAGGGAGGCCAGACCTCTATAGAGGGAGTGGGTGGATATGGGGGAGATGAACCCCTATTAGATAATGCAAAGACAACATTATTCAGTAAAAGAGCACTGGTTCTGGAAACAGGGCCTGAGTTCAAATTCTACCTCATGATGCTTACTATACTTGTGTGACCTTGGATCAATCTCTTAACCATACTGGGCCTGAACTTTACCTGTTAAATGAGAATGCTGGACTAGTTGATGTCTTGGGTTCCTCCTGAGCTCTGGATCTGTGTGGCATTCTTGGAGATAGTAAATAAGTATGTGGATGAGATAAGGCCTGAGGATATCCCTGAGTTATATTTCTAAAAAGCCTTTGACAAGGTCCCACACCAGAAGACTACTTCCCAACCTGCTGATTCCAATCCCAGTTACCCCAGAGGCTTAAATAACAAGGATGTTCCTCTAGCCAAGCTGAAGTCATCTCTGCCCTGCCAATTCCAAAATGAAATAGCCAGTTAGAGTCTGTAGGAACCAAGGATGGGGAAGAGCTGTGAGGTGAAGAGGTGAGATGGAATCCTAGAGCATATGAAGGTCATCTTGATGTCCTGGGATGAGAGAAGGAAGCATGAGACTAGCCCTAGGAGGCCCAGTGGAAAGAGTTAACCTTGGAGTCCATAGAACCCAACTTCAAACCCCAGCTCTGTGTAGCATCAGTAGTGGAGTAAGTAGAGAACCAAATTTTAACTCTGGCTCTGTTACCCATGTAGCCTTTGGCCTCACTTTCATCATCCATAAAAGGGGGGGGGGGGCTGTTTCAAATACACTGAAATGCACTCCCTCTTCACTCCTGCCTCTAAAAATCCATTGTTTCCTTTAAGATTCAGCTGAAATGTTGCCTCTCACACGAAGCCTTCCTTGATTCTCCCAAGCTGCTAGTACCCTCACCTTCCAAATTAACTAAGTGTATTTTGTATATACATACATATGTGTGTATATATATACATACATAGCATATACATTGTATATACACACATATGCACATGTATATTGTATACATACATAGCATATACATTGTATATACACACATATGCACATGTATATTGTATACATACATAGCATATACATTGTATATACACACATATGCACATGTATATTGTATACATATACATACACACATATTTTCTTCCCTCCTCTTCTCAGAATATAAGCTTCTTAGAGGCAGGGACAGTTTCCATTTTTGTCTTTGTATATCCCCAGAACCTAGTATGGTGCCCAACACCTAGTTGGCCTATAATAAATGCTTATCATGGGGTGGCTAGGTGTCTCAGTGAATAGAGCACCAGCCCTGGAGTCAGGAGGACCTGAGTTCAAATCCAGCCTCAGACACTTAACACTTACTAGCCATATCACCTTGGGCAAGTCACCTAACCCCAACTGCTCTGCCCTCCCCCTAAAAAAAAAAATTTAAAAAATAAATGCTTATAGATTGCTCATTGTCCTTTCCAGCTACAGATTTATTAAATTGAGGTTTTATGGTCACAAGGGGCAGCTTTGCAGTGGTTAGAGTCAGTCTGAGTCAGGAAAACTTCCTCAATTGTATTCTGGCTGTGTGACCCTGAGGAAGTCACCTAATTTTTTTTTTTTTTTTTTTGCTTTTTGGAGGGCAATTGTTGGTTAAGTGACTCAAAGTCACACGGCTAGTCAGTATGTCAAGTGTCTGAGGTCGGATTTGAACTCAGGTCCTCCTGACTCCAGGGCTAGTGCTCTATTCACTGTACCACCTAGCTGCCCCCAAGTCATCTAACTTCTTACATGCTTCATATAGCTCTCTAAGGCTGTAAAGTGCTGAACAGTCACACATTTGCAATGGTGGAAAGAGTTTTCTGAGCCAATAAAATTGCAAATCTAGAAAAAAAATTTTTTTTTGCTTTTTGGAGAGCAATTGGGGCTAAGTGACTTGCCCAAGGTCACATAGCTAGTAAGTATTAGGTATCTGAGGCCAGATTTGAACCCAGGTCCTCCTGACTCCAGGGCCAGTGCTCTATTCACTGCACCACATAGCCACCCTAGACAATTTTTTTAAGTTCCAGTATACTGTCTCACCCACTATCTATTGAACCTCATAATCCTCCTGTGAGGTGCATAGGGATTATCATTAGCCCAGCTTTTACTGATGGGGAAACTGAGGTTCAGAGAACAGACTTACCCCAGGTCACACAGTAAACTTTAACCTAGGTCTCCTATTCTTCCTATTCCATCACCCTGGGGAGAAAATGTTAGAGGACTGGAAGAAAAGGCTTAAAAAAAAAAGTGGTTGTGTTGTATTTTTTATTAATTTATTTATTTTTACTTTTCAACATTCACTTCCAATAAGTTTTAAATTTTCTCCCCCTCCCTCCCCTCTTCCCTCTCTAAGACAGCATGAAATCTGATATGGGCTCTAGCTTTACATTCCTATTAAACATATTTTCACATTAGTCATGTTGTATAGAAGAATTAGAATGAATGGGAGGAGCCATGAGAAAGAAAAAAAAAGAAAACAGTCTGCTTCACTCTGCATTCAGACTCCATAGTTCTTTCTCTAGATGTGGACGGTTATATTGAATTTCTCTGTGGGTTGGGGATTACTGTGGATGAACAAGAGTGAAATGCTTGGAAAAGGAAGGAGTCAGGAATGCTGGGTGCTCATCCTGACTCTGCTATTTAGTAATTAATTGTGTGTTTTCCCTTCCTAAGCCTCTGTTTCCCCATCTTTGATATTAGGTGGTTAAAGCAGAGGGTCCTTAAATTCCTCCTGTAGCCTTTAACATTCTTTAAATTGAAGAACCTTTTGGGCCTATGGTCTACAATGAATGTGGCCAGAGCAGCTCAGGAATTGTCAGCACTAGGGCCTTTCACTGTGTTCATGGCCTGCAAGCCAAAAAACACTAAAGAAAGTACTTCCTTTTTTTGTTTCAGTCTCTCCCTTCACCTCTCTATCTCAGTACCTGTCTCCTCTCCTTCCCTCCCTTTCCCTTCTTTTCTCTGTGTCCCTATTTCTCCCCACCCCTCCTCAAGTCTAATTTCTGGGTCTATGGTCAAAAATTGGTCAAATTGATTTCTTTTCTTTTTGAGCTAAACAGGATTAATTGACTTACCCAGGATCACACATCTAGTAAGTGTCTAAGGCCAGATTTGACCTCAGGTCCTCCTGACTTCAGGCTGGCGCTCTATCCACTATATCCACTAGCTGCCCCTCAAATTGATTACTAATATAATCAACCACTGCACACACACACACACACACACACACACACACACACACACACCCCTTTCTTCCCTCTCTCACTTGCCACTTTCTTTCTACCTTGTCCTCCTCTTCCTTCTTTCCCCATCATGTTTCCAAGGATTCTCCCCTCTCCACATCAAAGATGAGGACTTTTCAGGTTCTAACTATTCATTAGAAAAGCTTTAGCCAAGTATCTTCAAAAACAATCCATCACACTTTCAACAAGCAACCATTATGTTCAGGCCAAGCACTGAACCCTGAGCTCAGGTACTTGGGAAACAAAGCTGAGAAGTGAAACAGTTTCTGCCCTCAAGAAACTTATATTCTAGTATAACAATGTTATCATATCCATGCGTGAGATGTACATAAAGTGGTAGGAGATCCCTTGTGGGGCTGAAAGTTTGTAATCTCTGCTGCTAGGGAGGCTGAGGCTGGTGGATTTCTTGAGTTTAGGAGTTAGGAGTTGGGGGCAGAGCCAAGATGTCGGAGTAGAAACAGCACTTCCACAGTGCTCCAGCCCACACCACTTCAAAATTATGTAAAAGGGGACTCTGAACAACTTCTGGAGCTCCAGAACCCACAGAACGACACAGAGAAGCTAAGCTCCTGCTGAGGACAGCCCAGCAGCCCTGCAGGGAGCAGCCAGCACAGTGCTCTGGGAGTGGAGCTCGTGAGTCAGAGGTTTTAGCCCCAGGCGGTTCAGCAGCCAGCTGGATGGACCCCAGAACACCAGCAGCTGTGACGTTTCCAGAATTACCAACACATAGATGCCTAGGACAAAGTGAGAGGTCAGTGCCCTATGGACTTTGGGACCAGTATTTGGGAACGCATCAGCTTCTTCCCCTGGGGGTGAGAAGCTGCTGAGGAGCTGCGGCACAGCCGCCATTTTGCAGCTTCAGCTCCTGGTCTTCAAACTGTAGGGGGATCTGGTGATCAGTCTGGGAGGTAATGGCTCTTGCTTTAACCTCCCTGGATCTGGATTGTGGTTTGGGGTGGAGGTCTTGGGGTGTGTGTCCAGCTTGCCAGAGTGTGTGGGGGCTTCAGATAGGACACCCAACTAATACCTCCGGAAATTGAGAAGATGACAAGGTTTGGGACAGAAGCTCCCCTGTCTAGTGGCAGAGTCCTACTGTGGCAACAAGCCCAAAAGTCAAGTAATTAAGTGGCAACATGCCTAGGCAAAGGAAACAAAATAAACAGAAAAATTCAACATTAGACTCCTATTTGGGGGGCAAAGAGGATCGAAGCATGGAACAGGAGGAGGACTGGGAGGTCAGAAATCCTGCTCCAAAAGCCCCAAAGGAAAATATGAGTGGGTTACAGGCCATAGAGAACCTTAAGAAGGGTTTTTAAAAACCAAATAAGAGAAGTGGAGGAAAAATTGGGAAGAGAAATGAGAAGGATGCAGGAAAAGTATGAAATGAGAGTCAACAGCCTGACTGAGGAAAACAACACCTTAAAACATAGACTAACTCAAATGGCAAAGGAGGCCCAAAAGGGCACTGAGGAGAAGAATGCCTTAAAAAGCCGACCTTGCCAGATGGAAAAAGAATCTCAAAAGGAGTTAGGAGTCATAGTAGAGCTAAAGTTAATGGAGTGTTCAAATTAAGTCCAGGAGGGGAGAGGCACCAAGATGCTTAAAGAGAGACACCTGGCCCAAGTGGCAACAACAGCAAGTTATAGCTTCCATGCCAATCTGTAAAATTGACTTAGGTACTCTGTTCAATACCATGATCAACCATAATGCCAAAGGATTGATAAAACACACTCTCAGCTCCAGACAGAAAGCTGATGGACTCAGCTCAGATGGAAGCATATTTTCTTTCTTTTCTTTTGTCCGTGGCTAATGAGGAAATTTGTGTTGTTTAATTATAAAAATTTATGACAGATTTTGTTTTGCTTTCTTTCTCAATGGGTGGGAAAGGAGGAAGGAGGAAGGGAATTCAGAACTGACAATAAAATTCAATTTTTTAAAAAAACATCACAATTTAGGGATTGGGTTGGAAACCACAAGTAAAAACACCCAAGAGAAAATTAACAAGGTTTCTCCTATGCATGTGTCAAAGCTATATAAAATTCCTTCAAAGACGACAGAGATAATTCCTGATTATTAATACCAAGGAAGACATAAAATAGGGAAACATTTGTTTATCAGAGATGCTTGCCACTTATAGAGGATGTCCAGGGATTTCCCATCTTTCTTCATTATACATATTAAATATCTCCCCTTTGATCTATTCACACAGCTACCATCTTAATTCAAGTCCCCGTCACCTCTTATCTGGACTTTTCCAATAGCCTAACTGGTCTCCGTTTCTCAGATCTCTCTTTACTACAATCCTCAGAGTTTCCAAAGTGATTTTTCTAAAGTGTTAAGTCTGACCATGTCACACACACTTACTCAATAAACTCCATAGCTATTACTCCTGGGATCAGATATAAGTTCTATTTGTCATTTAAAGCTCTTTACAACCTGGCCCTATTTTATCTTTCCAGTCTTCTTACACATCACTCTCCTTCACATACTCAATAGTCCAATATAGTCTGTTTCCTCTTCCTCCCACATGATGTTCTGACTCCATTTTTCTGCTTTTTCATCCCCCTGCCCTCCCTCCCCACCTGCACTTTTGAGAATCCCTCAATTCCTTCAAGACTCAGCTCAAGGGGCGGCTAGGTGGCGCAGTGAGTAAGAGCGCCGGCCTCGGAGTTGGGATGACCCGAGATCAGATCCGGCCTCAGAAAATGAGCACCCACGCATAAATAATGACTAGCCGTGTAATCTTGAGCAAGTTACTTAACCCCAATTGCTTAAAAAAAAAAAAAAGACAGCTCAAATTCCCCCTTCTGCAGAATGTCCTTCCCATTTCCATAATCATTTTCCCTCCAGCTGCTAGTGCCTTCTCTTTTATGGTTATCCTCCATTTAATAGATAGATAGATCGATAGATAGATCCTCAGGGATCTCCCTCTTCAAATTCTCCCAGAGCATTTTGTCTAGATCTCTCCTTTGCCCTTATTATATTCTACCTTCTGACAGACCTGACATATTCTGTGTCTCACCCTACCTCATATATATTTATACACACATATATTTACAATCTTGTTTATGTTAGGGAAGAATATGAACCCATCCCATAGTTCAGTTGATGCAGTCACATAAGATGAGGTTTTAATGTATAAGTAAGCTATGTCTAAGCCAAACATCCCTTTAGAGGTGAAATTTTAGAGGTGAAATTAGAGGTGCCTTCAATGAATTACAAAGGGATCAAAGGTAAAATGAAGAATGATGGGGCCATACCTCAACATGTTCTTTAAAAGTTAGTTCACTCAATCTGAGGTAGACTCAGCTCCTAACAGGATGATCAACAGAAGCATGTAACTGGAGGCAGAAGAGCTGTAAGAAGCCACATGGATCAAAGTGGGCAGAAGCACAGGCAGAGGAAACTGCCATAAAGAAAGTGGTCAGGAGTGAAGAGATCATAAGGTAAAACAGGAAAGAAACTGTGTTGCTGAAACCCCTAGATTATAGACCCCAAAGCAGTAATCCTGAATCTCCTTTCCTCAAGGTAGCCTAAAGCTTTTTCTTCTGAGCATTGGGGGAAGTTTGTTTGCTTTGTTTTAAATGTTTATTTTGTATTTATAAACAATGGTAACCATTGGAAATTGTGAGTTGGTGTTGTACTAATATTGACAATAGAGTTGAGAGGAAGAAAAATATCCTCAGAGAAGAGATAGAGATATCTCTAACACTATAATATTTTACCTAAAATGTCACTAGCTGGGGGCTCAGAGCTAATTTTTTTTTTTTTAAGAAGACGAATTTTTTACTATTTTCCAGAGTGGAAGATCCCCTCTAACATTACTACATACTTATATTTCTGTGCATATCATCCTCCCCAATCAAATATATGGTCTTTGAGGGAAGAAACTGTCTTGTTTGCTTTGTATCCCCAGCATTTAGCATAGTTATTGGAACATAGTAAATGTTTAATAAGTTCTTGCTGATTGATTGGTTGAGTAAAAATTTTTAAAGAGAGGAAGTTATAATAGAGTGTTTTTAATGACCACCAGCTTCTCCCAGAAACAAAGGACCATCTTGTTAACATCAATATTCTTCTGGTAATGCTACATGTCTGGAAAGCATGTAATGCCAGTCTACAAACAATTAAAAATGAGGATCATGCAAAGGGCAAAGGAAAGGCACGTGTGAGGCAGAAGCAGAAGCAGGCTGAAACATATTACCAATGAGGAATTGTTATTTCTATTTTAGGAACAGGAAAACTGAGATCCAAAGAGGTTTAATGACTTGACCAAGGTCATACAGCTAACAGGACATTGACAATTCCTGGGGTCAGCACAAGTTTTATGAAAATTACTCCCCAGTTCAACAAACTGCAGTGGCTCCCTATTGTCTCCAGGATCAAAAACAAAATGCTCTGTTTGGCATGCAAAGTCCTTCATAGACCTAGTCCCTTCCTACCTTTCTAGTTTTCTTATACCTTGCTCCCCAACACATGTTCTTTGATCCAGGGACACTGGTCTCTGGGCTGTTTCATAAACAAAACTTCCATCTTTCAATTCCTGGCATTCTCTCTGGCTATCACCCAAGCCTGGAATGCTCTCCCTCCTCTACTCTGCCCACTGACTTCCCTGAATTTCCTTAAGTTCCAACTAAAATCCCACTTTCTTCAGAAAGCTTTCCCTAACAAGCCCCGTTAAATTCCACACCTTCCCTCTGATAATTATCTCCTATCTATCCAGCATGTAGTTTGCTTTCTCTGTATTTGTTTTGATGTGGTCTCCCCCATTAGACTGTAAGCTCTTTGAGGGCAAGTATATCTTTGGCCTCTTTCTGCATCCTTGTTTTGTATATAGTGCTTAGCACAGAGCCTAGCACAAAGATCACAGATGGGGCATTAGAAGTGTCACCACATTCAATTCTCTCATCTTACAGATGAGGAAACTGAGGCCCAGAGAGTTGGAATGACTTGCTCAGAGTCATTCAACTGGCAAAAGTCTGAGGCAGTATTAAAATTCATATCATTCTGACTCCAAGTCCAATTTTCTATCTGCTCCATTAAAAAGATCTGTCTCTCTCATACATCAGAGAAAGAGCTCAGAATGTGACTCCAACCTGCCTTGCCAACTGGATTTCACTTTACCCTCCTTCACACACTCTATATTTCCATCAAACTAGTCCACTAATGACTTCCCCATCTCCTCCTGGCCTCTCCCACTCTCCTGCAGTCACACAAGCCTTCCCAAGAGCCTGGAGCACACTCTTTCCTCTACTATGACTGTTCAATTTAATAAACATTTTTTAAATTCCTCCTACTATGTACAAGACCTTGGGCTAAATGCTGGCAAAAGCCTTCTTCCTTCAAGTCTCATGAAACCTTTGCTGATCTCTATCTCGTCCTCCATCCCCCTTCCCCAAGGATTTCTCCCTTCAAAATCTCTCCAAATTCTCTCAGAACATTTTGTCTGGCTCTCCCCTTTGCGCTTACTATATGCTGCCTATTATACTTCCTGGTGTATTTGATATTTTGAGTCCCCCTCCTTTTCACCCCAAGCCCATAAGACTGTAGACTCCACTGAAGGAACTGTGACATTCCCCTCTTATATCCCCAGGGTTTAGCCCAGGACCTCATGCTAACTTCTCTACTACAAGAATCCAGGATTTTAAAAGTGAGATAGCCCTCCTCCCTTCCTCCCAGGAGATCACAGCCCTGACACACTTTTTGTAGGTGATCTATATGAGTTTCCTTGGCTGTAAAATCTGTTTGTCTGTGCTTCTCTTCCATTCAGAGGCACTGGTTCTGCCTTCTGGGGCTAAGCAGGAACATTTAATTCCTCTGCTGAAAAATAGTTGTCATGTGCTCCTCCAAGTCTTCTCCCAGTGGAAAAAAAAAAGTCACCAGTTTCTTCACTAGCTCTTCCTAAGGATTGCTCTCAAGGCCTTTCTTCATCCTCGATGCTTTTCTCTGGATGGTAAAGACTTGGAGGTAAGGCTTGGTAGTCCAAGTAATTTCAATTAATAATAATAATAAGCTCCCACTTATATAGTACATGTGCTAAAAACTTTACAAATATTATCACATCTGATCCTCTCAACAACCCTAAGAGGTATGGAATTATTATCCCCATTTTACAGATAAGGCATCTGAGGCAAATTGAAATTAAGTGACTTCCCTAAAGTCAGACAGCTACTAAGTATCTGAGGTCAAATTTGAACATAGATCTTCCCAATGCCAGGACACTGTGTCACTTAGCTACATACATTTTCCTTGGCAGATAAAACAGGCTTCAAATAAGAATTAAGCAACTCCACTTTCTCTGCATTGGGGAACATCACAGGTGGCAGTTAGGGAATCCCAAGTATAGAGCTGGAAGGGTCTTTAGAGCAAGCAAAATACTGTTGTACGGTAGATAATAGCACCAGGCCTGTAGGTAGGAAGACCTGAGTTCACATCTGGCCTCAGACACTAGCTGTGTGACCCTGAGCAAGTCACTTCACCCTGTTTGCCTCAGTTTCCTCATCTGGAAAATGAGCTGGAGGAGGAAATGGCAAACTACTCCAGTATCTTTGCCAAGAATATCTCCAATGGGGTCATGAAAAGTCTGACAGGACTGAAAATGATTAAACAAGAAGATACCCTGAGGCTGTTGAAGTTAAACCACTGAAATCCTCCATTCAGACCCTTGTAGAAATGCTTAAGACCCTGAACCCCACAAGAACTTTTGGAATAATCAGGCTTCCAGCCCTGTGCTGGAATTGTCTGAAGAGGCAATTCTCGTGCAGATGTGGCCTGGGAGCTGTTCCTAGAGGTGTAGCTATGGCCACAACGATAGAAGACCCAGAAAAGTTTTTTGCCACCAAAAGTCCTTGGCACTATCAAATGGTTCAGTATCAGGAACTGACATGATTATCGGTAGAAATGATATGAAAGAAGAGGCATCACCATCTACTTTGGTGCATTTTCCTAAAAAAACATGGGACTTTTCCATCTGATTCGCCAATATAACCTTTCATATGCATGTTTCTCCCATTAGTATATAAGGTCCCTGACACCTGGGACCGTCTTGGCTTTTTTTCATTCATTGTCGACTGAATCTCATTTTATACAGGAAAAAACTGAGGTCTCCAGGGTCACACACTGAATGACACAGCTGGGATTGGAACCAAGGTCTTAGGATCCTAAACTTGGCATCCACTCCCATTGCCCCTTAAGGACCCCTTACTCAAACTAATCTCTGATCCTTTTTTCTCCGAGTGAGATATTTGTAAGTGCTTAGCATAGTATCTGGCACGACTCTTCCTGACTCCATTTGGGGTTTTCTTGGCAAAGATACTATAGTGGTTTGCCATTTCCTTCCCCACATTGTAGGTGCTCCATAAATGCTTTCCCCCTTCCGTTCCATGCAACAAGTAATGAAATGAATTGAATCGAATGTAGCTTTTTTTCCATGAGGATTTGCGTTGTCTTTTTTTGGTTTTGGACTCAGAAGCGATTAACTTAGAACTTACCCTGAAAAATAAGGGTATGATTTAGATGCTTTATTTACCAAGACTAACGAAGCAAGACACTTGGAGTCACTGGGAGGTTATCTCCTTTTCAACAAGTCAATAAAGGCATGGACTTCTAACTTAGAGCCCCATGCTAGGGACAGGAAACAGGGAAGTTAGTATTAGAGTAGAGGTAAAGTAGGACCTGCCAGGGGGGTCACTAGGGCAAGAACCTCTGGCACTATTGATTTCAGTCAGCTAGGCATGTGCACATCTCATCCAACTCTTCTTGCTCCAAGAATCCAAGAGGCAGCCTCATAGATCCGTGTAGAAAGGACTTGTGAGTGCATTTATGTAGGGGACTTCTACCAACTCCAACTCAGATCACTACCCATTTATGAATCAGTAATTTGCCCAGGGTCAGTTACACAACTCTAGAATGTCCCAAGCCAGGACAAGAATTTAGTTTTAACTAAGTCCACCACTGTCCACTTTCCTTCCGCCATTTCTTTACACCAAATATTTGTACCCTTTCAATAAGGTCTACTAAAGGTACTTATTAACTGAAAAACGTTAATAATGGCAGATAAGTGCTGGATTCAGATCTTGACTCTGCTGGTTAATTAGTGGCTCAACCTTGGTTATGACCTTCACCTGACAATGCAGATAATAGAAACCTCTGACCACAAAAAAAAAGCAAAGATAGGCATTAAGAGAAAGACTGGAAAGGGAACATGCTAGTTATTTTTGTTCATTTGCTAAGGTATCATGGGTCAAACCAACGACCTAGATATCTTGGTAGCTTCATTTAGTTTGGATTTGAAGGGGCAAAATAATTTGAAGACTACAACTTTTGGAGAGACAAAGATGGCTTCACCGGTGGTGTAAAAGGAACAAGGTTTTTTAATTCCTTTGTTTGAAAAAGCTAGCTCTTAACTTTCCTGATCTAGCACTTATTCAAGGCCAAAACACTTTTTGGAATCACTTTCTGGCTCTCAGGGACTATCTGTAGCCATTTTAAACAGATGACAGAATTGAGCCAGTGCCCTTACCTTCTACCCTCACCTCCCCAAGCTTTGCAAGGAGTGACCCAGGATGTCCATGTAGTTAAGTCAAGAGAGTGGAATCACTCTTTTAATTCAAACAAGTCCCAAATATATCTGAGGCACTGTGCTACTGTACTGCCTGTGGGCAGATCATCACCTAATGCATCTATTGGTTAGGGACTCATCCAAGAGAGAAATCTCTGTGCATTGTGAAAGCAGACCATAAAATCTTGTGTTACAAAGACCTCAGGAGAAAAAGATCTGTCCCTCCATCCTACCATAAGACAAAAGATTTCAGCAATGGAAGGGACGGGGCCTTAGGTCATCCTGTTACCTTCCCAGTCCATGCCCATTACTTCCACCCTGCCTTGATGTCCTTGTAGTCTATTATCCTATGTTATACAACTGCACCCTCAGATCACAGGACACAATCATTCATTAGCAGCTTCCGCCATTTATTAACACCATGTTGATTTAATACAGCCGCTGGGGCTTGCCCATGGTGCTCTTGATATACAATGCCCTCACATTTTGCCAGTTTTTCTTCAGCAGAGAAACCAGGAAATTGACAGCCAAATGGATGTTGTAGACAAGCTCATCGTCTGTCATCTTCACATGGCCAACAGCCACTGCCAGACACAGCACCTAAGGCAGAGGAGAAACGGGGTCAGCTGGTGATAATGTCAGTGAATCTGAGCTATTGGGGGAGAATCACAGATGATACACAAGGAACCAAGGCTGGTCCCAAGCTCTAACAAGGTGTGTGTCTATGGAGAAGGGGAAACAACCACCTAATTTCTAATTCTCACTAGCTGTTTATAAATAGCTGGAATGTTGCCTGTAGCACCAGCCAGGTCAGGTCACAACCCTATTCTCACCTGGGCTTCTGAAGTATCCATTCTCTTCCTAATCATCTGGGATCTGCTCCAACCTATCTTTCCATGCCAATTCTTACTCAGCCAGGCCCCCACCCCCCACCCCCAGCACTGTACACTTCAGTAACAGCCCAACTGGAGGGCTCTGTTCATGGCACTCTTTGCCTTAGGCTGGAATGCTCCCTTCCCGGCCCAGGGAACTCTTTCAACAAGTTTAATTACCAACTCCAAAAATCTCTTTGGCCATGTATCTGTTCCTCTGAAAATGTAGTCCTCTCCCATTAGGGAAAGGCAAGCTCCTGGAGGATGGGCTTTGTCTTTTGTCACCTATTGGGTATTTAAATGAGAGCACCCATCCACCCACCTTTATTTCTGAAGATAAGGAAACACCCCTGGCCAACTACTATGTTGGTACCCAGATTACAACTTCCCCCTTACCTTCTTCATCTGGAACTTGATAGTAGATTTAACCTCATCAACCTTTGCCACCATATTCTCATTGTGGGTGAGCAGAGATGGAAACTTGCCGGCTTTGTTCAGACCAGGGCCCAGGATTCGAGGAATTTGCTTGATCAAGGACTCAGAGGCCAAAAAGGCATCATACTTTTTAGCTATCGAAAAAGCCATGGTTTTCAGATAAGCATTAGTCCAGCAGCACAATATGCCTCCTCTACTCCCCAACAAAAGGGCTATGGATTTCATAGCTACAAGGGAGGTAGGGCTAACAAGGACCAACCAGCCTGCCTAAGCAAAAAGCACATTTAGAAGCACCCACCACTCAAGAAAACAATAGAGGTCTTGCCTAAGTCTTTCCAAGGTAATATAAGGGTGGCCCCGGTTTCCTTTGAAAAGGTATAAAACTTGGATTCAGAAATATGGCAATTAATGTCATTGATAAGTACTGAATGGTGGCAGTACCATTTAACTGAATCTTAAACACCACCTAGTCCAACGGTCTTCCAATTCCCCTTTTAATACTTTACAATGCATCTTGCTATCTACAGTTTTTATTTATACCCTTCACAGCACTGCCAAGAATCTACCTCCCTGCTATTGTCCCGATTCCCCCCCTTTTCCAGCCTGTCCTCAAAATCCCCAACATGCCCATTTTATATACCCAGTTTCTTGACCAATTTCTTGTTCTTATTCAACTTCTTCAGGGCCTCGATGTCCATATGGGGGATTTCTACAGCCTTGGCTTCATCACAATGCTGCTGGTCTCCCAGTACACACACAGAAAATTTAGGTCGGGGTGTGGATTTGAGCCTGAAAGGGAAGAAGGAAACATCACAGGTAACCCTAAGTTTTAAGAAGAGGAGGAAGAAACCTGGGACCATGGCCAGAAAAACCTTACCCAGATCCGGAATTCATTCACCAGCAGCTAGTATGGCTTCTCAAACTAGCCGGTGGGTTTGGCCAAGGCCTCCCCTCACCTCCCCTCATGTTTTAAGACCCAGGGTAGGGGTCCGCTCAGCCTCACCTGCCTGGAGCAGGGGGTCTGAACTACCCTGGCTCATCAGTGCTGCCCGTGACTCCCCTTCCTCTGCAATCACTGACAAACTGGGGGGAGACAGGGACAGACTGAGGGCTGGGTACAGTCAAAGCGGTGCCAACCTGACGGTGCCAGAGAAACGTTTGTCCTTTTGGGGGTCATAGTTCTTCAGGCTGATCTGCAGTTCCACCGTTTCCAAAAACCTTAAGAATGTAGACAAAAACTAGATTAGTGCGTATGCCATTCAAGGAAGCCAGAGGATAACAGTGGCTCTATGAATTATCTCCCCGGATCCCCACACTACCACCCCCACCTTATTGAAGAAACCGAGGCTCGGTGCCTTGTGCATTACCACCCCCAGCCCCCCAGAAAAGGGGGGAGTATTTACTTTCTCCGTTTGCGCTGGGTCCCGTGCAGCACCTCCCGCACGGCTTCATAGAGCGTGTCCCGAGAGACTTTGCTGCTGCAAAGCCAAAGAGATAAGTGGTTAAGAGGCTGACGTCACTTCCAGTCTACTCTGTCCAGAGCACTGACCACAATCCTCGAATACGCCAGGACTAACTATGCATTAGCCCCGGTGGTAAACGTCCCACCTCCAAGAAGCCAAGTGTAAGCCAAGGAGGAAAGCCCCTGATCCCAGCAGAAGCTCGCCCCCCACCCCAGGCTGGGCCGGGCCGGCCCCCTGCTGGGAGGCCTTGCCACGTGGCCGCCGCTCCCGCCGGGCGGAGGGGCGCGGGGAGCGCTCCACAGCGGGCCGCGCTCCACAGCCGGGGCCTGGCCTGCGCGCCGGCCGCCGCGGCCCTGGGGGAGTCACAAAGCGCACAAGCATCGGGGTCTCACAGCTCACCCGGCCCGAGCAGGAGCTGGAAAAGGCCCGCGGGAAGGACAGCCTGCATCTCTCCGGGGCCCCTGGCGGGCGTCCGGGACCAAGCTCAGCTACCTGGGCCCTGGATGGACGCGGATGGAAGCAGGGTCCAGCTGCAGGAAGAACAAAACTTACCTCATGGCTACTCCCTGGTCACAAGCCCGGAAAAGAAAAAAAGTCTCGTTGCCAGCGTTCAAGTATTATCTCAGATCTCGCGAGAGCTACCTCTAGCTTTTTAGCTGTACCCGCCCCCAACACGGCCTTCGGTCGAAACGTGCATGACAAAGAGCGGGGCGGAGCCCGGAGGAGGATGCGCATGCGTGCCGTGGACCTGGGTGCCTTCTTCCCGCTCCACCCCGTCTTCTCTCCCCCTTCCGAGTGAAGGGTGGGCGTCCTGGTCCCCCCCTCTCTCTCCGCTGGGACGGTGCAGGCACCAGCTCCGGGGGGATCGGGGAGGCGTCCCCACCCTGATTCTATGGGGAGTGCTAACTGGGGGTTTCCCGGAGAGCGCGCTGTCTGTGCCTGGGGGCAGCCGGCTGATTCGTTCTGCACTGTTATAGTTAGTTTCAAAGGAAGGTCCCTGGGGATCAGGGAGGAGTCCGCGGAAGGACAGTTTTTAAAAGCGTCTGTAAAAAGAAAAAAATGCCTGGAGGCAGAGACTATAAAGATATTTCTGACTGGAGTTATCAATCTGGGCTTCGGAAGCCGAGAACTGAGATCTCTGTGTGAGCGACCTTGCTGTTCTCAGCAATACCGTGATCCAAGACAGGTCTGAAGGACTGGCGATGAAAAATGCCCTCCACCTGCAGAGGCAAAGCGTCCCAATGCAGACCAAAGCACGCTTTTCCCGCTGATTTCACCTGTGTAATTGCTGTCACGCTTCTTGTCTTCTCAGTGGGCAGGGGAGGGGAGGGAGAGATTCTGAACTGAAAAGTTTTAGAAAGTGGAAGTTAAAGATAAATGATAAAAGCATATATATGTATGTATATATAT
Organism: Gymnobelideus leadbeateri; assembly: GCA_011680675.1. Classification (NCBI taxonomy): domain Eukaryota; kingdom Metazoa; phylum Chordata; class Mammalia; order Diprotodontia; family Petauridae; genus Gymnobelideus; species Gymnobelideus leadbeateri. The sequence continues at coordinate 513,259 of WOXC01011258.1, forward strand.
GCACATACATATCTCCATAAACAGTTTTTGAGGTCTAGGATAATCAATAAATAGAGCCCTGATTTGGGAAGAAAGCGACAGAGAAAGTGTCAGTTTGATTACAGGGAACCAGGAACACTTTCATCCCATTTAGGCTCATGGAATTTAGAACTAGAGGGACCTTAAAGATCACCTAGGCCAGGGTTTTTAAGCTTTTTTTTTCGGATCATGGACCACTCTGACTCTCTGGAGAAGCTAATGGACCCCTTCTCAGAATAATGTTTTCAAATAGGTAAAATTTAAAAGGGTTACAAAGGAAGAGTTATCAAAATAAAATAAGTTTAGGGACTAAGAGCTCCTGATCTTCCCTAATCTCATTATTTTAGGGATGAGGAAACTTAAAGCCCAGAGAGAAGTGAACCTAGGTCACACAGGTGATAAATAGCCAAGGTCCTTCAATCCAAATTCAGCCCCTTTTCACTGTATCATGTAGCCTCTCACTTTTGGTCATTTCCCCCCCTGATCTTATCATCCTCAGGATTCTGGGATCAGCCCCTATTCCAGAGTATATACGTAATTCATTCACCCAATGCCTGGAAGTATGGTTGTGCAGGCACAGAATGGGTTCAAATTATGTTTATCTATCCAGATTCTGTTGCCCTAATAAGATCGCCATTATGTGAATACAATTGAAATGTTGCCTTTTTGGTTTGGCCATTAACTTAGAGAGCAGAGGAGTTGGGATAAGCAGAATATGTATAGGAAGAAGGCCAGGGGGAGATATGTCTGAGAAACCCATCTGAAATAATAAGGAAAGGGGAAAAAAGACCTGATAAAAGTTCCTTGTCTTGGGGCGGCTAGGTGGTCCTGGAGTCAGAAGGACCTGAGTTCAGATCCTGCCTCAGACACTGAACACGAAAACAAAAAAACCCAGCTGTGTGACCTTGGGCAAGTTACTTAACCCCAATTCCAAAAAGCATAAAAAAAAAGTTCCTTTTCTTTAGAGAAATGCATGAGAATTCAAATACTCAGTTGAATGAATATTTCTAAATGCCCATTTGTGTGCTGAGTGTGGTGGTAGGCAATGGGGAAAAATGTAAAACTCAAGAATGTCCCTGGCTAGCAAGATCCACAGTCTGGTTCAGGAATCGAAAATCACCAAAAGAAATGATCATATTAGCCAATATTAACCATCTACATGAGATTGCTCACTAAGGGAAGCTTTTTTTAAGGAAGCTTAGAATATTCAGCAGTTTTTGCTAAAGCAAGGACCCTCCCTAACTTCTAATAATTATCCCCATTTATGTCCTCCTTTCTCGAAGAGGAACATGACATCAGGAAGGTGATGCCATGACTTGCAAGTGAACTGGATTTGAAGGGTTGTGCAAAGTTGACAGCCTCACTTTCTCTTCTGGATCCATCTGGGTCCAGTGGCCAGATATCAATCAGGATGGCTCACTCCAATTTATGTAGCATGTCAAGGAAGGATGATTGGATCAATGAACTGGAACTGGAAGCAGCCTTAGAGGCCATCTTGGGCAACCCTGTCATTTTAGAGAGGAAGCTGAGCCTCCAGAAGGTTAAGTGACTTGTCCAGTCACTGAGATAGTACGTCATGGCATCAGAGATGGCAAAGCTCAGGGACAGAGGGGCAAGTAGAAGGCAGGCAGATGCTGGTGTTGCTCAGGCGGTATATCAAAGAGAAATTCATTTCTGAGGCACTTTGTAAAGCACTTTCCTCATAATGTACAAGTACAGGGAATCCCAAAAGTCAGTGCAATTAAAACCTTTGGACACCCTGTACTGTTCTATTTTTACAGCTTTTTATTTCATAGATTTATTGATAACTTTCATTCTGATGCAACAGATACTTTCCAAGATACTTCCAAGATACTTTCCAAAAAAACAGATACTTTCCAATAAAACGTATTTCCTAATAAATTGTTAAAAAAAAAAAAGCTAGCTATCCTTTAGCTTTGGCATTATGGTACTAAAACTAGAGTTTTGTTACCTCTCCATGTTGACATTATTTATGTTGTTGTATCACCCCCACATTATTTTGTTTTGTGGGGTTTTTTTTGTTTGTTTGTTTTTTTGCTTTTTGGAGGGGGGAAGCAGGGCAATTGGGGTTAAGTGACTTGCCCAAGGTCACACAGTTTTTGTGTTAAGTGTCTGAGGCTGCATTTGAACTCAAGTCCTCCTGACTCCAGGGCTGGCGCTCTATTCACTTCGCCACCTAGCCACCCTGGCTCCTACATTATTTATCAAAATTGGGAGGGTGATACATATTACTCTCATTTCACAGGTGACTCTCAAGTGTCTGCTAAATATACATTTAAGCTTACACTTCAGATTCTGACATCCAAGGCCATCCACAACCTAGCTACAATCTACTATTTCTAGCCTTACCTAATTTTTGTTGATGTTCAGTTGTTTCAGACTGTGACCCTATTTAGGGCTTTCTTGGCAAAGATATTGAAATAGTTTGCCATTTCCTTACCAGCTCATTTTACAGATGAGGAAAGGGAGGCAAACAGGGTTAAGTGACTTGACTTCCCCAGGGTCACCCAGCTAGTAAGTGTCTGAAGCCAGGTTTGAACTTGGGAAGATGAGTCTTCATGACTCCAGGTCTTGGTACTCTATCCATTTTGCCCTCTCGATGCCCCAGCCTTATCTAATACTGCTCTCCTTCATGTCCTCTATAGTCAAGACAAACTAGTCCCCCCTCTTGCCATCTCCCATCTCTATACCTTTATTCAAACTGTCCTTCCCCATGCCTGTGACAGTGTCCCACAAGAGCCAACTTGGTTGCTACCTCTTTCACAAAGACTTCCTTGATAGATCACCCCACGTCCCCTCCCCACCTGCCTACCTGAACACAGCTGGTGTCTCCCTGTTCAAAGCTCTCATAAGCATTTCAAATAGGTCTTTCTCCAGTAGGAATTGACTCAAAACATGTTTTTAAAGTTTGCAAAGTGACATTTCATTGGAGTCTCACAATGCCGTGTGAGATGGATTACTACAGATATTTTACATTTGATAGGTGAGAAAACAGGTTCAGAACAGTTGGGACTTGCCTGTAGAAACCCAGATAATAAGGCAGGATGCACTTTGTCTCACTTTCCTTTGCTTCACATTAATTTGTGCATATCTACCTGCTCATTTTAGTATAAGCTTCTCGGCTTATACCTGTCAGATACAGCTTTGTATCTCCATTGGGTAGCTGCATCCCCTGCACAAGTAGTCAGTTATTAATTCCTGAACTGAATGAAAGTATTTCAGGTAGCCAAGAGTCCCCACCCACCATGACTTCCCTAAACAAAGAGGTAATTAGTTAGGGAACAGTTGGGTAGAACAAGAAGGGCAGATACATCAGTAGCATGGGCAGTGGAAGCTAGAAGCTGGTGTGCATTTCACACACACACAGGTACCAGAAATTTCCTGCCTGATTCAGACAGACAGCTTTTTCATCTCATTTGGCAGGGCAAAAGAAAATCTCAGAGCCCACTTGCCACTGTAAAAAACAATATACTTCACCAAAGTTAATGGGCCCACTGCTGTTTTAGATGCAATGCTAATGCTTTCTATTTAGCATCATATTCAGAGGATCAATAATTCACGCCAGAAATTCTAATTGAGTTTTCTAAACTTTTACCAAGTCAATTTTTATAATCACAAGGGACTTAAATTCAAGAAGCCCCCTTCCCACCCCTAAAATGCTCTACAGCTGGTACTTTGATAATCACAGGGTTATATATTGTAAGAGGCAGCTAGATGGTGCAGTGGATAGAGTGCCAGATCTGGGGTCAGGAAGACTTATCTTCCCTCTAAGTTCAAACCTGGCCTCAGACACTTACTAGCTGTGTAACCGTGGGCAAGTCACTTAACCCTGTTTGCTTCCCCTTCCTTATCTGTAAAATGAGCTGGAGAAGGAAATGGCAAACCACTTGAGTGTCTTTGCCAAGAAAACGCCCAAATGAGGTCACAAAGAGTTGGACACAACTGAAAAGCAACAAAAATACATTGTAAAGAATGAAATATATATATTTTAGGGCATGGCTAATATGTAACTTTGTTTTGCTTGACTTATTGCATGGATTTAGTCCTTCCTAGATTTTAAATTGGGGAAAACTGGAAGGGAGACAGGCTAGCAACAGTATTGTTTAAAAACAAAAAGGAAGAAAGAAAAAAGATCATTGATGCATTTTGTTTTAAATCCCGAGAAGCAAAACAGAACAAAGTTCAGGAGGAAACAGTACAGTTTTGAAAGTAATATATTGAATTTATTATATTCCTGTAGGAAAAAGACAAGCTCTTAAGAGAATCATGGTTTCAAGTACAATCTGCATTATCTAATCTACTTTGTACATAGCAGAGGCATCAAACATGTGGCCTGGGGGCTGCATGTCGCCCATAACACTCCAGAGTATGCTGGAACCAGATTAAAATGTAATGGGGAAATATGTAACAAAATAAATAAAAATATAATAAAGCATAGATAATATTAATGTGGTTTTCTAAATCAATATGAAACCTGCAGGGTTTAGTGGGCCCCATTTCTCTGAGTTTGACACTACTGACATATGGAAATGAACCTCTCATTTGGTGTTTGTTAAGTTCAGAGTAAAAAAAAAATTAATAAGAAAACCACCAGGCATGTAAGAGACCCCATTCAGGTCTCTGGTCTAATTCATCCTTCCCCTCCCCACTTTCCATACCAGCTATCCTGGATTTATAAGGTCAGACATATATCCTAAGAAGTCAGTGATAAAAGAAAGGCCTCTCATACACAAAATAAGATTTGTATTGCTTTTCATAGTAGCAAAGAACTAGAAACAAAGTAGGTACCAAATGGTAGTTCATGAAGGTAATGGAAAGGGATGAATACAGAGAAAGATGGAAAGAGCTACATGAACTTATGCAGAGTGAAGTTAACCAGGACCAAGAAAACAACACATAAAATGACAACAAAACAACAGAAACCAAATGCATGAGATTAAAATGACCAAGTCTGCCTCCAAAGAAGAGATGACAAATGAATGTCCCTCTCTTCTTTTCAGAAATAGGGCGCCATGGCTGTGAAAAACCACAGGTAAGGTTGGACTGGGTGTATTCATCAGTTTTGCTGAACTGGGTTTTTTTTTTTTCCACTTTGTCATTCTGTGCTAAAAAGGTTGTTTCTCAGGGAGGGGTAGGACAGAGGCATATATAGGGAAATTGAGGTGATGTTTAAAAAAAGATAATCAATAAAGTTTAAAAACTGTGTAAAAAATTCATTTAAACCCAACAACCCTGAGCCTCTGTTAGGGACTCCTTTCCCCAAGACTTCAGCACAACTGACAGCCAGGGAACTCTATGGTGGCAGACATCTTGGGGGTAGCCATGTGCTCAGTTCAGACTTGGCTGAAGCAACCCTAACTTCCCTAAGTTGGTAAGAGCAATTCTCAAAACATCCCCAAGTTAGTCTCTAATTCATTTCCATTTCTTCCTTCTCCATCCTCCTGGACCCATCATTTGTGCCATAGGAGAAGAAGGTCAGAGCTGATCTCTCAGCATTTTGGAGTAGCCACTGGGACAAGTATCCAAATTTGTCTGACTGTTCTTTCTCTTCTAGAGAGTTGGCAGTGGAGGAAAGTTAAGGCTGAGGTAGATGTTCTTCAGGAAACCAGTAGGGGAGGTACCTCAAGTGGTCAAACGTCTTAGGGCAGCCTGAAGAGGTTTTTTCAGAAAGGTAGTATTGAACTCCACCGCAGAAGAAAGGCAGACTTTGTGGGTCTCTGTGATCTTGAAGGCAAGAAGAGAGGCAGTTCAGGGCTCTGGTTAAATCCATCCTTCCCCTCCCTACCTCTCATACAGGTGTATCCAGTATGAATCCTGGATTCATAAGGACAGGAGGAAGAGAGGCTTCAGTCAGGGGGAAGGAAGGCTGAGAAACCATCTCTGAATAACCCAACTTCACTCTCACCAAAAGTGGGAAATGAGGCATGACCAGGTTTACTCAACTACCCAAACAGTAGGAGTTCCTGAATCAAACCACCCCTCCTGGGGCCCCACCCAAACAGAAACCTCACTTGATCTTGGTACTTGGTCACAACTGTCAGGACCAGCTTGGCATAGCCCACAGAATCAGCAGCAGCCAGGCCTTCATGAGACAGCTTTTGCACTAAGACACTGAAGTTCTCTGGGGACAGGTCCACCTGTAGGTTTGGGGAGGGAGAGAAAGGAGGGCATGGGGGAGGCTATACTTTCTGATGACACATCCCCACCCCCTTCCTGTAGGTGCAATGAAAAGAGTGGGGTCAGAGGACCTGAGTTAGAATTCTGGTCCTTCCATTTACTAACTGAATGACCTTGGATTCTTTATTTCACTCCAGAGTCTCAGTTTCCTCCTCAGTAAAATGAGTGACAATACTTGTCCAAGCTATCACACAAGGCTGTTGTGAAGGTCGAGTGAGATGAACTGATGGGAAACACTTTTTAAATGAAAAGCACCATATAAATAGGAACCATCACTACTGTAGTCAATCAGACCTGGAGGAGAAGCTTTACCCTGGGACTCAATGGGAAAAAACAACCACAACAAAAAGAGACGCCCAGAGCAAGAACTGTGCTCAGGGCTTGCCAGGCGCTAGAAAGAAAGCCGGGAAGCCCTGTGGCAGGGAAGAGAGAAGGCCTTTCCTAGTTCTCCCCAACTGCTCACGCCTCCCCCCCAAATCACCTCCCATCTACTTCTGTGTATAGCATGTATGTGCATAGTTACTTACAGGTTTGCCTCCCTCATTAGAATTTGAGCTGAAGGCAGGAATGTATTTTTGTTTTTCTATGAAACTATGGAAAACTTGGATAATACCAGTGCATACCTCCCAGGGCTGTTATGAGGATCAAATGGGAAAATAACTGCAAAGCCCTTAGCACAGTACCTGGCATGTTAGGTGACTACAAACATGGGTTTCCTTTCCCTCTACGTCCCTAGCAGAGAGCAAGCTCTTCAGAGACGTTTGTTGACTGACTGTTCCTGATTCTCCAGCCAGGCAGTGTGGTGTACTAGAAATGGGATCTGGAGTAGAGGGCCTGGGAATAAATCCCAATTTGGTAACTTACTACCTATGTGAGTCACCTGATCTCTCTGGTTGCCAGTTTACCCCTCTATAAAATGAGGAGGTTGGGCTAAACCATCTTCAAGGCCCCTTCTAGCTCTAAGTTTATGATCCAGGGGTGGCTAGGTGGCGCAGTGAGCAAGAGCGCCAGCCCTGGAGTTGGGAGGACCCAGGATTGGTTCTGGCCTCAGAAAACGAGCACCCACACATAAATAATGACTGACCGTGTAACCTTAAGCAAGTTAACCCCAATTGCTTTAAATAAAAAAATAAGTCTATGATCCTAAGGTTACTAATGGTCTGGAACCTTTACCTGCTGCCCTAGAAGGGACTGCATCACTGTGAAGGTCTCCTCTCTCCAGGGCAACTCCAAGATCTGTCTGCAGAGGAGAGGTCCTAAGTAAGGGGGAGGGGAAGGAAGAGTAGGAACAACTCTTCCCCTCACCTCCTAGTGCATCATATTCTTCCCACCTCCAAAAATCAGGATCTCAGGGACAGGAGGAAGAGGGAAATGAAGGAGAAGCAGCAAGAAAAGCCCTTCTGCCATCAGTCAGCAGTTCAAGAACTTGTACTGAGTGACCCTGTTGCAGATTCCTGAACTTTGGCATGCTCTTGCCGTCTAGGAACTTAGACCCTAGCTGACTGCACAGAACACAGAGTGGAGGAGAAAGACCACTGGATCTTGAATCAGGAGACCTGGCTTCTAATCTGACCTGTGCTACTTAATGGCTTAAGTGACCCTGGGTCACTCATTCTTCTGGGCTTCAATTTTTTCTTCTGTAAAAGGAGGGGATTGGCTTAGATGGGGTTACAGCTCTGTATTCTAGGAGCCTGGGACCAGCATAGGGCTGTGTGCCTTCCCTGTGTCTCCAGAAGTGCTTACATCTCTGTGAGAGTCTCCTAAGTGTTACAGGAGTACTGACAAAAACCTACAATTGGTTCTACATGGAAGGTGTAGAAAGTGAATACTAAAAGTGCTAAGGATACAGAATGTGGGACAAAGAGTCAGGAAAGGGAGCAGAGGGGGCAAAATTAATCATAAAAGACTTCCTGTTGAAGATGAGCCCACCCTGATGATGCCAGTAGAAGCCAATCTTCAACAATCACCGCCTTTTTGCTAGGCTACAGATTCTGAGGACCAAGTATCTACTATTACATTGTCTGATGAAAAGTAAGAGGTCAGGGTGGCTAGGTGACACAGTGAATAGAGCACCGGCCCTGGAGTCAGGAGGACATGAGTTCAAATTCGGCCTCAGACATTTAATACTTACTAGCTGTGTGACCTTGGGCAAGTCACTTAACCCCAACTGCCCTCCAAAAAAAAGAAAAGTAAGAGGTCTTTTAAAATTTGTTTGTAAAATGGTATATAGAAGATCACTAAATGTACACTCCAGAAAAACCAACAGGGATTTGTGCTTAGAAATATATTTGCATATTATTAGACTCCTCATATTGGAGGCTGACAGTATTTAAACGTTCAATGTTCATTGACAGATGTGCTATCTATGAGAAATTGCATTTCGTAAAAAAAAGAATTAAAAATACTACATAAGATAAATGATAAATAGCAACGTGCATTATGCAGTAATTAAAGCAGGAAGCAACCCCCACCCCCAATTCCTTCTGTATTTGCAATAACTACTGTACAATGTACATCATATCTTATATCCGTCCTCTAAATGCTGTTCTGTACAATTCAGCACTCATAAGAGCAGCTTACAGTGCTGTCATAGTGAATGCTATCTTGTTCTCTAATTTTTCACATATGTACACGACTGGCCTCTCAAACTAGACTACATGCCCCTCTAAGGACGGAAGTAGCATCTTTTACTTCCCTCTTCCAACAGGACCTGGCATGGGACCAGGCACAGGGGAGGTGTTCCATGCATGCATGATGACTAAGGCGGGCCTCATCATTTGTCTGGGCCTAGGTTTCTTTATAGCAGAACAAGAGGGTTGGAATAGAAAACCTCTTAAGATCTATTCCAGTTATAGATGCACTGCTGACACTGTCCCAGGGTCCCGAGGGCTACCTACCCTCAGGTGAAGAGCGACAGGAGAAGAAAACGTGCTTACTTTAATACCTGCACCAGCAAGTCTGACTCCAGAGCATCCCCCTCCAGCAGGCAACAAAGAAGCTCTGCCTGCATAGGGCCTGGAGTGGAGGGAGAAACAAGATTTGGACCTCAGTGACAACGAAAGAACTGAGAATAGGATCCCTGGGCAGCTCTGAGAAGGCCATGACAAAAGGTGGAGGGATAGGCAGGAAACATGAATATTGGAACTTAATCAGTGAAGCAAATGGGGCTTGCTGACCCACTAATCTTCTTCCCCCCCAACCCTCTTTTTGAGTCAGAAATAGGTCAGGGGCCAGACCCGAAGTGAAAGGATACAGAAGACAGGCCAGGGATTAGGATTCTACTTGTGCATAAGGATGGAGCTAACCCTGAGGAGTTTGACCAACCTGATCCCGTGGCCTGTAATGCTGGAATCATGAGGCCTCTGCAGACAGGGTGAGGATACCTGGCACCAAATGCAGTTATGGCAGCTCTCAACAGACGAGAGGCTGAAGCTGTCAGGGAAAGAACCTGGGAGGAAGCAGAGACACAAGGGAAGAAATAAGATCAGGTATATCTGGAGAAACTCCATGTACAGCATCTATCTTTAAGTTCCTTTGATGAGGGAAAGGTGGTTGTTGAGGGACCCAAGCCAGGGCATGAGAATCTGGAAGCAGGAAGCCAGAGGATGCTGCCCAGGAAGCAAGGTAAACAAAACCATCCTTCTCAATTAGGTAGGAGAAAGCAGCAACACCAGTCATTACTTCCCACTATGTGCCAAATCTCTCCCTACAAAGCCCCAAATCTTGCCCCCAGCATATACCTGTTCAAGAAAAAGGTTCCTCGCAAGTATGGTGGCACTGCTGCAGCTAAGGTCCGGCGAGAGCACCAGGAGCCGGTTGCAGAACTGCAGGAGGGCTGTGTCCGAGAGCTGGGAGAGCTGCAGCTGTAAGCAGAGGTTCTCCAGCTAGGAGAGAGAGCAGTTAGTCAAGCATCCCGTAAGGCAAGGCTGAGAGAACCATCCACTTCCACCTAGTGAATCAGAAGCAGAGGACCAAGGAGTAACTCCAAGTGTCTTCCAGTCCTCCCACAACAGATGAGGAAACTGAGGTCTGGAAAGAGGCAGAGCCCCCAGAGGAGAGAGGGAGACAGACAAGACTTGAATCCCAAGGCTCTCCTTCTCACCTGGCTGGGGCTGCACTCATGGAGAAACTGCAGCTCGAGTGGTGGGGCTCCCTCTAGGCCCTAGGAGTGGAATTACAGAATTATAGAATTAGTACAAAGAGATCTTACAAATAATTTATCTGAATCCCTCATATTACAGAGGAAGAGCTAATGAGAGTGGAAGTGCCTTGCCCAGTCACAAAGCTGGTCAGTGGTAAGTCTGCTTCTCCTTGATTTTTCGTTCAGGGCTCTTTCCATTCAAGTGGCTATCTTCAGAATTTTATACTTCTTACATAATTTATATATAATTCTTAGATAATTTTACACTTCTTATAGTGTCTCTCCTGGGACTTCATGCCCTTGCTTAGTCTGATGTGTAGTTTCAGGAGTCCAATGGCCATGAGAGCAAAGACCTGGGGAAGGTATCAAACACTCACCTCCCATTCAGTCTCCAGCAGCTCTAGCACTCGGGGCACCTGGTCCTGAGGAAAAGAGGACAGTCATAGTCTTATCTGTTCCTACCTCCCTTCCTTGGGCACCCCCCAGATCAAGCTCCAAGTCCCCACAGACTGTCTTTTTTCTACCAGTTACTGAATATATACTCTTAGAAAAGGCTCTGGACCAGTGAGAATAGGGTAGAAGACCAATCACAAGAGGAGACCAAATCAAGAAACAATGACCTTCTGAAAGAGGTCACGACATTTTAACTTGAAAACTCTAGGAAAATACCTCACAATCTATGAAGTAAAGGATGTTGCAAATGGGCCTGTGCTTCCCCTATCTCATGTACCTGAATGTGGTACCAGGCAACCCCAGGCTTTTATACTGGAGAGTAAAACTGGATGAGGCCCTGGGCCGGTATAGACACATGGTGAGATGGTGGAGGCAGGCCTCATTTTAGAGTCAGATGAGTTAGAATCGGATCGTAGCTCTGTTGGCACTTATGACTTTATGCCTGTCACTTAATCACTAAGGGCCTCAGTTTCTTTATGGGTAAAAATAAGAGGACTGGCCTAGATGACCTGCAGTGCCAGGCATCTCTAAATACTGTCTCATTTCTCCTGGCTTTCTCTAACCAATCTGCCTGTAGCCTCCCGTAACTCCTTACTCCAATCAATGTCTGAAGCCCCAGACCTAGCACCTTGATGGCTTTGGGTAACTCCAGAGCCTCAACCAGCTCATCCTGCTGTCCGTCACTGGCCCTGCCGCTTGCTGCTTCCAGAACGGGTTGGTCACTTTGGGGTAAAGCTCTGCCCCCTCCCACAGATAATTCTTGTTCATCTGTGGTCCTCTCCTGGAGCTGCTGCTCTTCCTTCTCTCCTTTCCCTTCCAGGGATCGAAGCCTCTTAGGGAAGGCTTCTACCTCAAAGCCCTCAGGCTCTGCTTCAGGCTCCTTGCGTTTGCCAGGACGCTGAATGCCTGTGTCCTCAGTCTCCCTGAGGTCCAGAGGATAGCTTGGTCTCAGCCCTCGGCCTACACGTCCACAAAGGCTTCGGAGCCATTTCTGGCACCCTGATGTCAGCGGGGAGGTCTCCTTGGTCACCTCATCTGTAATCAGTTCCCTCTGAAGCATCGCCCCCAGGGCCCAAAGCCAGGCATCCGGGTTAGGCTCACGCCTGACTGCCTGGAGTACAAGGAGGAGTCCACTCTTGGGAAGCTCAGTACGTGCGGCTAACAGCAGGGACAAGAGGTTCCTTTGGCACAGCTGGGGCAACTGTAGCAGCAGCGGCTTCCTAAGCAGCAGAGGGAAGAGGAGGCAGTGAGGGCATCACACCGAACAAGGGATCACAAGAAGGGGCAGATGGTGGTGGAAGTACAAGGAAATCAGTGGGCTGAGGTGTCCAGAAAGCAGAATCTACCGAAAGCACTATAACCAGAGAGGGGGAAGGAATGAGATTCATTCAACTACCATTCAACAAAGATTTCCTCAACATCCACTGTGTTCAAGGTACCAAGAGGGATAAAAAGAATTCTGATCAGTGTCTCTCAAGGGCACTTTCCCCCCTCACAGAGTCCCAATCTAACATCTAATGGGGAGAGTAGGCACACAGCATAACACAGATAATAAGCTATCCCATTCACAAATAGGCTGTGCTCTAAAAGTCTGCCTGAATGTTGGTTATCTAGAACCCAGAACACATATTCCTAAAGAATTATAAATGATAAAGCATTGTAGATGGTAGATTCCTTGGTTAACCCAGTAAGAAGGACCACAGGGGAGTAGAGCTACATACAAGATAAGCCTGAATTCTGGGTTCTAGGGACAGGGGACCAAGTTAGGCAAGAGAAGGAGCATGAGACTTTCCTGCCCTTTTTCAAGGTTAGCTAAATTAGCCCGATGTAAGGCACACATTTATTAAGCACATATTGTGTGCCAGGCACTACGGTAGGTGATAATACAGAGTACAAGTACAAAGAATGAAACAATCCATTCCGGCAAAGTGCTTGAATTCTAATGGGGGAGATAAGTCCATCTGTATCTACAGTATAAATATCAAATGAATAAATCCAAGATCTTTAGCCTTCCATCTCCGTCTGCATCCCCATTCTAGGGCCACATCTTCTCTCCCAGCTCTAAGGTTCGCCCTTCTACTCTTTACCTCATTTAGGCCTACTGACCTCCTCCTCCCAAAGCACCGAATGGCAGAATGATTCTATTTCCCTTCCCACATAAATGGAGTCTTGGAAACTGGTAATGTGACCCTGAGCAAGTCATATAATTTATTTGTCTCAGTCTCTTCAATTATAAAATGGGAATGATAATAGAACCCACCTATAAGAGTGGTTGTGAAGATCAAACATCTATTCATAAAGTGCTTTTAGCACAGTAGCTGGCATATATTTGTTGTTTGTTCTTAATTTTCTAAAAGGACCAATGACATCATAGGGTGATATCTTGACTTGTTCATAAATTAGATTTAGATGAGGCAGAATTGCACAAAGTAGTCAGCCTCACTTTCTCTTTCCAACTCATCAATGCCCAGCGGCAAAACAAAAGTCAGGATGATTGGCGATGGCCCTGGATGCAGGAGATGACCTTGGTGTCTCTGATGTCTGACAAAACTGTAAGCACACCAGTGTCTGCTTCAGCTGCTCTCTCGACTATTGGACAAACTGTTTTTATTCACCCATTCCATCAAAGGAAGTCTTCACATGCTTGGGGTAGACATCCCCCTACCTCATCTATGGGTGTGTGGCCCATTGGTTACTGTCAACCTGATGCAGATCATCTGCTGAGATGGTTTTACCAGGGGGTAGCTGCTGCTCATGCTATAGCTTCTTGGAGCCACAGGCAGGTGCCAGGGGGTGATGAGTGGCCCTAAAAAGGGCTCACAAGCAGTCACACCAGAGGTCCTCCTTGAACATTCATACATATACTTATCCCCCTCTGAGTTCTGTTGATATGAAAAGGAAAGCAATTTGATTAAAACTTACTAGCATTAATGTATGAATGAGAGTCCTTAGCTATCTTAAAAGTTTGTTGTTGTTGTTGTTTTTTCATTTTCACCTCCATCTCCTGTTGTACATTTAGAAAGAAGACTTTTACCAGTCCTTGGGTTGTCACTCTATTACTGTTGCTGTCTTTCCCAGTTATATTCGCTTCTCCTACATTCCTTTTGTTTGGGGTATTTAAGAAGCAAATAATCTCTTCGGTTCTGGTTTTCTTTCTCAAAATGTTTCACATTCTTCTTTATTATTGAATTCCATCTTTTGTCCTTTAGGGTTAGGTTCGAATTCGCAACACAGGTCACTCAGGGCTACATTCTGAGCTCCACTATTCTTCAGAAGACATTATTACATTCCCTCCTCCTGTTTCTTGTGGGTACAAAAATAGTCTTGCGTTATTTAAATGTCTTTTCCATTGTAATTGCAGGTCTTTCTCCTGGTGGCTTGAAGAACTTGTTTCTGAATTGAACTGTCAAAATTAACCACCACTTATCTTAGAATTTGCAGCATTAGGTTTTTTGCTGAAGATGATCCATGAAATCTTTCTACTGGAACTTCATTTTCTATATTCAGAAGTTCTAGGCAGTTCTGTTCTAATACTTACTTCATTATGGTGTTAAGATCATCCATTCAAGATCAATATATTTTGCTTGCACAGTAAGCATATTTTATTGTAATGTTCTTGGTTTTTTGTTTCTCTTCTTTGAGGTTGTCCTTCATTTCTGTGTATGTGCATTTGTTTCTTTGGTGAGGCTTGCCATTGTAGATTCAAGGTTTTCTATTCTCATTTTTGCTGTTCAGGACATAAATTCTGCTCTCATAATTTTCAACCACTCAGGCACAATGTGTTGTGGCTCTATGTTCTCCTCAAATTCCAGAGGGTCTTCTGTCTCATCTAGTATTAGATTATTTTATTTTATTCTGCAGTATTTACTTAGATGTCTGAACTCATTTACTAGAACTGGGGCCATATTTCTTTCTGTTGTTCCTATTTTTCCTGTTGATTTATGTTCAGGGTCTTTGAGAACTCTTTTTCTTGAAATCTTCACTACTTTCAGTCTCCCCTCATCCCCCTTTTTCTTATTACTCACTTCCTGACCCCTTCCCTTTGGATTGTGGCTTCCTTGGAGGCTCTATCTCAAAGAGTCTCAGCCTCTACACACACTGGGCAACTCACAGTTCAGTCTAGATCTCTGCCCCAACAGACTTTTGAATGGTCAGAATCGGCGTCTGCTGGGTGTTGTGTTCTTTCCTTCAGGCCTGTGCAGTATCTCATGCTGGTGATCTGTCCCACTCTCTCTGTTCTTCAGTTCTCTTGTCCAGTACTGACAATTCAGTCTGTTTAGCTGATAAAACAGTTCAGCACTTTGCCTCACTGGTTCTTCTGGGTTGTAGCTCCAGCAAGCTTTTGTTTCTCAAGGGTTGTGGTCAAGCTAGCTATCCAGACCTGAGCAAATTTCTGGAGCCTGGAGTCAAGTTCTCCATGGCATTTGAAAATGGGGGAGGGGACTGAGGTATAGGAGTGGGTTTTGACATATATCTGAGTCCTGTCTTTGAGTCTGCTAGTGCAGCCTGCTGCCAGTACCATGTGAAGTGAGGAAGGGGTATTGAGTGACCTCAGGGTCAGTAAGTGTTACCTTTTGAGTTTGGGGAATTTTTCTAAACCTTCTTTTAGATTCTAGGCATCCTAGACCATAGAAAATTTGTGGCACATAATTTCTATTTTGGAGAGCCTGAGAAGTTGTGTGGATTAGAGAAAACATCCAGTCCATCATCTGGTTGCTCACATGACCCAGAATTCAAAAGTTTGCATTTTTCAAACATTTAATCCTAAATGGCTGGATTTCTCTTAGCTATAACAGAATGAAGTAAAAACTTCAGGAAGTATGGTGGAAGATATTTTTAAGTATCTGGATATGTCCCTTAACATAAGTCCTTCCTTTCCACCACACTCCCCTCAAGTCCCCTGTACTCTTCCATATCTTTCCATCTTCTTTCTGTCTTTCTCCATTAACTTGTAAACTCCCTGAGGACATGACTGGCTTTCTTTTCCTTATCCCCTGCTTAGCCCAGTGTCTGGCATGTAGTAAACTATTAGTAATCTTAAACCTGCAGATTCTCCAAAAGTTCCAAATTTCTTCACTCCTTAGGAATGAATATAAGACATAGAGAAAAGGCTATATTAGGAACTGCCTGTATTCACTCACTGTCCAGTCAACTAACATTTATTATTAAGCTCCTGCTGTGTGCTAGGCACTTTGCTTAATGTTGCAGATACAAAGAAAGGCAAAAGAGAGCCTCTGCTCTCAAGCTCATGGTGTAATGGGAGATAAGATGTTCAAACAATCATGCTGTTGCTCAGTCCTTCTATAGTTGTGTCCCACTCTTTGTGACCCTACTTGGGTTTTCTTTGAAAAGATACTGGAGGGATATGAACTCAAGAAGACAAGTCTTCCTAACTCCATGCCCCTGCACTCTGTCCACCTAACTGCCCCATAAACAATTATGTACACATATAAATTTATACAAATGAAACAAATAAACAACAACAAATAAATTTTTAGTTCAGTCATTTTTTTAGTTGCATCCAGCTCTTTGTGACCCCACTTGGGGTTTTCTTGGCAAAGATACTGGTTGGCCATTTCCTTCTCCAGCTAATTTTACAGATGAAGAAACTGAGGCAAAAAGGTCTAAGTGACTTGCCCAGGTTAATACAGAGAGTAAGTGTCTGAGGCCAGATTTGAATGACACCAGGCCTGTCACTTTATCCACTGTTGTCACCTAGCTGCCCTGGTTAGAGATTAGTGAAAATAACAATGTAATTTTTTCCCCTTATCCAAGTTCACAGAGCCCCTGAAATCTATGAGAGAGATTTACCCTCATGCACCCCAGGTTAAGAACTCCTGGTTTAGAGGATGTTTTGTACTCCTTTTCCTCTGATACTGTATCATGCTTATCTATGAACATGTCCTAACTCCTTAAGGATAGGGATAGTTCTATAGTTTTTGTATCTCAAACCTCCAGCACCAAGATTTGTATGCTAGAAGTGCTTAATTAATAAGCAGGCATGCCCTTGGGCTTTTTCCCAGGACCTTTCCTTTTCCAACTTTAGACTCAATCTTCTCTGGAGAGTTTATCAGCTCTATTGAGAGGGTTCAATGATCACCTCTAACAAGTTAGAGGCAAGACTGATCCCAGGGTCTACTGCTCTAGGCATCTCCACCTGAATATCCAACAGGCACCTCAAATCTAACATATGGAAAACAGGACTCATAATCTTCTCCCTTTCCGACCCCTCGTCACTGGATTATAGAACAGATCTGGATCTGGAAGGAAATTCTGACGTCACTTGGTCCACCCCCTCTCATTTTACTGATGAGGAAACTGGCCCGGAGATGTTTCACGGTGTGCCCAAGTTCCCACGGAAGTGGCCAAACCAGAATTTGAACCCAGAGCCTCTGACTCCAAATCTAGACCTCTTTGCGCTATATCAAATAAACGAAACATCACTAAGAATCCAGTACTTCCATACCTAGATTTGGAATCTCAACACCTGGGAGTCCCGGCTCTCACTATTGCCAATCAGTGGCTAAGTGCTTTGATTTCACCTCTGCCCCGTCCCTCACATCCAGACTCTTCTCTCCACACCCAGCCACCACCGGAGCCCAAGCCCTCATCCCCTCCTAATGGGGCCCGTTCTCTGCCCAGCTGCAGGTACGCACGCCGCAGCTTTAAAAAGCTCCCTGACTCTGGAATCCCACACGCACTTCTCTGCCTGGCGTCTCCAGGCCATCTCTGGAGCCTGGCTGCACGCTCTCCTTCTTCACACACTCCATCTGCCTCTCTTTTCTCCTATGGGACACTCCAGGCTTTGGGGCAGGTTTCCCCCTCTTCCTGGGGGGCGCTCCCTCCTCATCTCTGCCTCTCAGAATCCCTGGCTCCTTACAGGGGTCAGATCCAGCGGTCCCTCCCCCCCATGACCTTGCTTTGGAACACGCTGCTATTTCACGGCTGCCCCTGGAGCGCCCCGACCACAGCCCCTAGAAATGCTTGTGACACGTCACTGAATTATACTTTGCTGCACAGACGGGCAGTGGGGAGGAGGGCGGGGGTTTCCGCCTTTCTTGGTTTACATCCCCAGCTTGGAGCACGGCGCCCCGCACTTAATAAATGTTTGTCGCCTTATTGCTCAGAGGAGGAATCCAGGAAAGAGTGCCCGCTGCGCTGGCCCCGGGTGGTCCCGTGGGGGAGGGGAGGGTCAGGACTGACCCCTCCCCCACCTGAAGGATAAGGACCCAGCGGATCGGGCGCCCCCGGGTCGGAGCAGATGGGAGGCGGCCGCCCTACTTACAGTTCCAGGCGGCGGTCGGGCCCCTCGAGCACGGGCTCCTCTCGGCTCAGGGCCTCCAGGAAAGGGCCCCAGCAGAAGGGCCGCTCGGAGGCCCCAGCCCGGAGCCTCGGCAGCGCCCTGAGGGCCCCCAACACCCCACCGGGGCCGGACTGCAGCAGCTGCAGCAGGAGCAGAGCGGGGGGCTCCAGCCGGGTCCCCAACCGGGCCACCCACCCCTCCCCCGGCCGACTGGGCTCGGGCCCCGGCCAGCCTGGCTGCCCGGGAGGCTGAGAGGTCATCTTGATCGAGGAAAGGGCTCAATCTCTAGAATCAGCACGACCCCGAGGTCAGGGTTCAAGGGTCAGCACCTCCCCCTTTTCGGGGCGGGAAGCTGGCTTTACCGGCCTCAGGGCATTGGGGAGGGGAGGAGAGGGGAATCATTTCCGGCCTCCTCAGCCCGCCATCTCCAAATGACGCAGGAAGGGGCGGGACTCGAAGATAGTGGGAGGGGCTATTACGCATTCGGGGCTCGCAGGCGGGAGGGCTGAGCCGAGATCTGGCTAAGGGGGCGGGGCCTGCAGGTAAGTCGAAACTCGCGACTTGTAGACAAAGCGCGGGAGAAAGGGGCGGGACCATAAGAACTAGGGGTGGGGTCCTGATGGAGGTCAGAGGTTCAGGGCGGGGATCTGAGAAGCCAAGCCAGGGGCGGGGCCTCGGGGAGGAGCCTTGGGGGCGGGACCAGCGCTAGGCGGGAGTGGGTAGGGGGCAGGGCCCCGTGTCTCCCGCGCGCTCAGTCCGCCTAGGGGCGGAGCCTCGTTGGAGGCGGGGCTTTCTGTTGGGTGCGCCTCCGCCTGCGTTAAGACGTTAAGAGAAGCAAGCCTGGGTTGTAGGGCGTTTCAGAGATCAGAATTCGGGAGGTGGGATAGTTATGGGGACGATGAAATCTAATGCGTGCTGCCTACACACAGATTTAGGGCTGGAAGGGGCCATCTGTTCCAACTCCTTCCTTGTACAGATGAGGAAACATTCAGCTACTAAATGTCGGGCAGGATTTGAACCCAAGACTTCTGACGCTTTAGTCCAGCTCTCTTCTCGCTACCGCGCTGAGACGGACCAGGACAAAAGACCAAGGACCCCTCAGCTTGTGGTCCCCGGATGTAGAAGGAAGGGGTTGGAGGAGAAAGGACTGATGCTGAGGGGCATAACCCGGGGCAGGCAGGTCCCTGCCACGTGGTGTGGGGCTGAGTGGTCCACGTGATCCTGATTGGTCAGAGGGGCCAAGAGGTGTGACCAGTCCAACCTTAGACACTTAACACTTACTAGAACAGTGTGACCTTGGGCAAGTCATTTAACCCTGATTGCCCTGCCTTCCCGCCCTCCAAAAAGTGGGGGGGGAAAGGACATGCCAGTTCCTCCTGTTTGTCTGGGGGCCCAGCGTAAGCAAGAGGCAGGGATTTAAAAATCCAAGATGCAAAAAAAAGATTTTTAAAATTAAAATTCAAGAAGGAAAGAGCAGAAAGTTCCAGGGTGAAGAGCAGGCTGCAGGGTGGTCTGAGTGGGAAGGGAGACTGGAGGAGGGGGAGAGCTGCATGGTCATCAGGCCCAGGTGGGGCTCGAGGGGCGCCAGGCAGGTGGACAGGGGCCTGGGCCCACCTAGTGGTTCTATCATGAGACGACTTGAGCAGCATCACACTGCTGGAAGGCCGAGAGGGGCAGGCTCGTGCCTGTGCCTTTGAGATAGCCTCCTTTCTGTGGTTGTTCAGTCGTGTCTGACTCCTTGTGACTGCTTTTGGGTGGTTTTCTTGGCAAAGATACCAGAGTGGTTTGCCATTTCCTTCTCCAGTTCATGGATGAGGAAACTGAGGCAAACAGTGTCCCCTAGGGTCCAAGAAAGCTTTCTACAAGTGACTTTCAATAGAGAGAAAGTATTGTGGAGTGTAGAAGGGGCAGGGCCATAGTGGTGCTTGACTCAGCTCTTAACATTCAATTTTTTTTCTGAAGGACAGGGCATTTGGGGTTAAGTGACTTGCCCAAGGTCACATGGCTTCCTAGTGTTAAGTGTCTTCAGCTGGATTTGAACTCAGGTCCTCTTGACTGCAGGGTCAGCGCTCTATTCACTAAACCATCTAGCTGACCCTCTTTTTTTTTTCTTTTAAGGCAGTCAGGGTTAAGTCACTTGCTTAGGCTGTTTGAGGCTGGATTTGAATATTTGAATTCTGGTTCTCTTGCCTCCAAAGCCAGTGCTCCATATTCTCAGACAGCTGGCTGACCCCTACAATGCCTTTCCTAAGGACACTTTTGTTAGAGGACTGAGGGGAAGGAAAGAATCTGAGAAAAAAAACAAGGATGAGGTGCCACCTAGTGGAGAGGTAGTTAAGGACACATAAATACCTATATTTATATAGGTATTTATATATAATACCTAATACCAACTATCTACCTACCTAACATCTGTTGAAGTCTGGTGCTGTATCTCATGAGTCATCAACTAAGCTAAACGGATGACAGACGTCAGCTCCAGTGATTTAGACTAGTTTAATTTGTTTCAGAATCATTATATAAAAAGTTAAAAACTAAGGCCCAAGAACAGAAAGGGATGGGGACGGTCTTCATGGCACAAGATCTAGCCATTCATTTCTCCCGAACTGTCCCATCTCCAAATGTGCCATCAGCGCAGACCATGGAGTAGATGGCTTCTTTCTATATGAACTATTACTTATAGTTGCCCTTCTCTGCCTCCGAAGAGCACTACTGGACAGAGCCCCTGCTTTAAAACCTCTACAGGAAGTCATCAGAATCACTGGATTTGGAATAGGTTATTTTCTTCCTTGTTATGGACATGCTGATGATATGGTCAAAGAAATAGACTTCTTCCTCATCTTCATCATCTGAGTTGTTTGATGGTTCACTTAGAGTCAGAACCTGGGGAAGGAGACTGAACCCAGTTGACCCAGGCATCCCATTATTACCAACCAATCTCCACCCTACAAATCCCTTTTCCCTGACCCAGCCTACTCACAGAATCCTTGTTCTTTGTCCAGAACTCGGGGAACTGGTGCTGGTAGATGCAGTTGGATTGGAAAGGACAGTGGCCTTTTCCTTGCCTGAAAAACTTACAATGGATCTGGCTATGGGAAGGCATGAGGCAGAGAGGGGGGTACAAAGGAAAGGAACATTAGTCTCAACTCCAAGAGCCCCTGTGAGAACAAGTTTTAAAAATCCTGTTCCATTTTTCCTGGGCTAAACTTAGTTCTATAGTTTTGAACTTGGGATCATAGAATTCAGAACCAAAAGGGACTTTTGGAAATCTAATCAAAACCTTATTTTATAGAAGAGGACATTAAAGATCAGTGGAAGTAACTGACTTATTTCCCCCCCAAGTCTCCTTGGCAGAGTCAAGGTTCAAATTCAGGACTCCGTATTCCTGATTCAGCGTCTTTACACTATAACCTGGAGCTCTTAAGTCCCAGTGCCATTGAGTACCTCATGAAAAAAAGGTTTAAAACAGTCTCTCAGCTTTGACTGAAAGGTAGACTCTGTGTTTATGTATGTGAGTGTGTAAGAGAGCTGTGTGAAAGTGTTGCGTGTGAGAGTGAATAAGTGTTGTATGAGTAAACAATTGTGTATGAGACTATGTGCCCATGAGACCATTTGCACAAGTGAGTTTTATGTGAATGTTGAGTGAAAGGAGGGAGGAAGAAGCACCCCCCACACACCTCCAAGGTACATGGAGAGTTTAGGTAAAGTGACAGGTGATTGGAGTAGTCAAGGGGCCAGCCCACGAGATGAAAAGATGGCATTTGAGTCAAATCCTGAAGGAGAGTTGGGCAGGTGGGGGGCACAGGGTAAAGGTCATCAGCCACCAAACTGGCTGAGTCAAAGCTCCAAGGTGAACTAGGACATGATATGCTTTCAGAATGATAAGCAGACCTGTTCTCTAGGGGCTGGGAGGGGGAAGCAGTATCAGATGAGATAAGAATAAAATGTTGAGAGCCATTATCCAGGAGGTTGTGAGCTCTTCCAGGGCAGGGGTCAGTAAAGGTCACTTTTTCATCTTTGTACCACTAGCACCTAGAACATGGAGATGCCTCAGAACTGGGCTTTCTCTAGATTAACCTGGCAGCAGTGTATATATGGTGGCAGCAAGGATGCACAAGGAACAGACATCAAACCCAGAGTTTCTAAAATGTCAGAGCTAGAAAAAACCTTAGCTGACACCTCTAGCCCCAAGGAGTATCCAGAAAATTAGAGACTGAAGCAGGTTTAGAACCCAGGCCTCTGGGTTCTCAGTATTGACATTTCTACTCTAAGGGAACCTAAGCCATGTCTGTAAAGTAAGGCAGCCAGGTGGCACAGGGGCTATAGTTTAGGACCCAAAGTCAGGTCAAGCCAGGAGGACCCAAGTTCAAATCCTGCCTCAAACACTTCCTGGCTGTATGACCCTGGGCAAGTTATCTAATCTCTCTGTGCCTCATCTGAAAAATGGCCTAATCATAGAACCTGCCTTCACCAGGGTTGCTGTGAAGACTGAATAAATTAACATATATAAAGTTCTTTGCAAAAGTTAAAGCAAAAAGATAAATGCTGGTCTTGTTTTTGTTTTAAAAATTGTTTATCAATGATCCATCTCACCTTGTTCGATCCTTAAAGTTCCTGATGAGTTGTTCCTTCTCAGGCCCCTTGCTTACCCAGAACTTATAGGGGACAAAATAGTTGGATGTCACTCTACACTCTGGACAGGCCCTGGCAAGATGGGGAGACTGTCTTAGGGGTACAGCACAACATCCGAAAGCCCCTTTCTCAGACTCCCCCCACCAGTTTTCTACATTCTTTCCCGTGTTCTTTCTCTAGCTCCCCAGTTTCTTCTCTCAGGCTCTTGTCCTTCCTCTCTTTGACCCCTCCCACCCTGCCACAGCCATGGCACTCACTTGATGACATTCTGAGAGCAGTTTCCCCGACTCTGGCGCCAGGTGCGAAGACAGTTCACACAGTAGGCATGGGAACAGTTGGGCAGAATGGCAAAGAAGCGGTCTGTTGGGGGTTTATCCCAAACCTTCTCCATACAGATGCCGCACACCACGTCCTGGCTCTTCTCCTAGATTTGCAAGTACCACAGCCCGAGGTCAGTCCACCCAACTGGCTTGGCCTGCCTAATCACCTCACTGACCCCTCTAAGGAACAAATCCCTTCCTTCCCCAAACTCAGGACAGCTGGGAACCACTGAGGCTCCTCCAAGTATTAGCTCTTGCACTCATCTCTCTCCCCACCCCCTTCCCCACCTTCCATTTTAATCCTACCGTTCTGTCTGGAGTTGGACTTCTTGGAAACCTGGAAACATTCTGATCTGGGAAGGAGTCAGGATGTGGTGCTGGCTTGGGATTGGGCTGGCGACCAGGCTCCAGGGTGGAATTAAGATTTAGATCACCTACTACAAGAAGAGACTGGCTTCAGGTAGGTAAAGGTGGGTCAAGCCCTCCTCTTTCAGACTGAGGAAGGAAGCACGCTCCTGGCTGACCAGAAGTCCCATTTCCCCTTTTCCAACCACTTCAATCTTTTTGTCAACTCACATGGTATATCCAGAGTGTCAGAGAAAGTGCTGTCAGCTGCCTCCATTGTGTCCAGATGTTTTGTACCAGATCCCCTGCCATTTTGGGCACCTGGTGGGCTAAGCTCCTCAGACACTGATTGAAGAGTGGCCAGCTCAGAGGCTGACCCCAGCTCTGGCTTAGGCTCTGGTGAGGGCAGGGAAGGCTCTGTGGTGCATTCTGAGGAGCCTAGAGCCTGAGAGTGGTGATACCTATGGGAGGAAAAGAGGTAATCCCAGACACAATGGGCATAGGTTGGTGCCTACTGGGGAAAGGTGGGGAGAAGCAGCTCTTTTTCTGAATGGTTCCAACGAGGAAAGCTAAGTAGCTAGTCTTTCCGACCCCAACCAAACCTTTCACTGCGTCAGGCTGGACAGTAGGCTGGAAAGAATGGCTGGGGTTGGGGGTCAGTTCTTACCTGCAGTCATTTCCACGAAAACAGAATCCTTGCTGAAAATACCTGCAGACTGGCAGTGTCCGTCTATCGTGAGAAAAGGAGCAATTCTGTCCTTGGTGACAGAATCCCCGGGCAAAATACCTGTGATATAGATAGATGGCATATTCAGCACCTAGGCTCAGGGCCCCAGGCCTGGTCTGTGCATCAAGACAAAGCCCTGTCTCAGTCTCTCCAGTGTAATAATAATTCTTTTCCATGAGGTTATTATGAATAGATATGGATGTAAAAGGTCATAGAATGTTAATTCATTTAAGTAAATAATGAGTTGTAAGCAGAACTGAGATTTGAACTCAAGCAGTTTGACTCCTCATTAAGTGGATAACCATGGTTAAATTACTTTGTCAGGACCTCAGGTTCCTTATAAACCATATGGAAGGGGTCTCCCGAAGCCATCTACAAAACATCAGTGAACCCGAGTTCCCTTTAAACTCTATGTTCTGTGAACCTATTGAATAAGAATCTTCTCTAGCATCTCTAAGTAGTTATGAATCCATGCTGACTTGGTCCTCTGCAAATGGATGTTATATAATTTCAACTGGGCCCTCACTGCAGCTAGACAATCCTCTCGCATCTCCCTGATTCACTGTCCCACTCACTAACCTGTCTGTTCCAAACCCTTCCATGTCTCCTCAAATCTCTCTCCTCCAACTTCTAAGCTGCGAGGCAAGGGCCTCAACTTTCACTGGGAAAAAATGAGACTATTTTGTGAGATCTCTCTCTTCTCTCCTTGTCTCACATGACTCCAAGGCCTTTCCCCACTATCTTCAACATTACCTTCTCACGAGGCAACTCTCTTTTCCCTGCCAAGACAAACTGTCTATGTGTACAGGTGATCTTATTCCATCCTACCTTCTGACTAGCAGACTGCCCTTCTATCATTCCCACTCTCAATCTTTTTTTTTTTTTTTTTGCTTTTTGGAGGGCAATTGGGGTTAAGTGACTTGCCTAAGGTCACACCACTAGTTTTTGTGTTAGGTGTCTGAGGCTGAATCTGAACTCAGGTCCTCCTGACTCCAGGACTGGTGCTCTATTCACTGTGCCACCTAGCTGCCCCACCAGTGAGCTTTTAATGGAAAAATCTCATAACGTGCTGTCTTCTTTTTTTTTTTTTAAGCAATTGGGGTTAAGTAACTTGCTCAAGGTTACACGGCTAGTCATTATTTATGCGTGGGTGCCCATTTTCTGAGGCCGGATTTGATCTTGGGTCATCCCAATTCCGAGGCCGGCGTTCTTACTCACTGCGCCACCTAGCCGCCCCTTTAGGGCAATTGGGGTTAAGTAACTTGCCCAACATTACACGGCTAGGTTTTTGTTTGTATGGATTAAGTGTCGAACTCAGGTCCTTCTGACTCCAGGGCCGGTGCTCTATTCACTGTGCCACCTAGCCGCCCCCGTGCTGTCTTCTTGATATTCTCTGTTTTTGTGGCACTGCCGCCTCCTGATCCTCCTCTTCTACCTGTCTGACCACTCCTTCTCAGTGTCATTTGATGGATCTTCATCCAGGTCACATTCCACTAATGCTGGGCTCTGTCCTGAGTCTTCTTTTCTAATCTATTTAATTTGGCTGTCTTATCAGCTCCAATAGATTCAATCACCATCCTCTCCATGAAGATGATTCTCACATCTATTTATGCAACCCTAACCTTACCTCATCTCCATCAAACTGGATATCCCATAGAAATCCAACTTACTTTGCCCAAAACCAGACCCCTCATCTTCCCCACCCCTCTCCCCCCACCAAATCCTCCCCTCTTCCTAACTTTCCTGATGTTGTCAAGGCCACCACCATCCTCCCAGTCTCACAAATTAGGGGTCATCCCCTACTCGTCTCACCATTACTACCCTCCAAGACACAATCCACCACCAAATCCTAGTCTTACCACCTAATTATCCCTTTCACTTGCTGACTCTTTTTTTTGACCCTTTGAGATGTATGTTCCACAAGGGTGTGTTCCTTATGTTACTGGTTCTCTATCCTCTCTCTACATCTCTCCCTTGACAGTCTCTCTCACCACCACAGATTCAACTACCGTCTCTACTTAGACTATTCCAAAAGCTTTATCTGCAACACTGACATCTTTTTGGGGCCCTAGTTTTCCACCTTCATCCAGCTGGTTTTTAGACACCAGCACCTCAAGCTTATTGTCAGAAACCAAGCTCTTTATCTCCCCACATAACTTATTCCTCCCATTATACCTATGTTTTTTGTATATCCTATATATGTATATTTATTTATGTATCCTGGATGTGTATCCTATTCCTATGTATTCTATTTAATCTTGTAATACTACTTTCTCTCTCATATTTATGAACTTAGAGTTATCTTCCATATCTTTCACCCCATATAATCAATTGCAGTGTCCTCTCTTATTTTTTTTTGCAGGGGGAAAGGCAAGGCAACTGAGATTAAGTGACTTCCCCAAGGTCACATAGATAGTAAGTGTCAAGTATCTGAGGATGAATTTGAATTCAGGTCCTTCTGACTCCAGGGCCAGTGCTCTATTTACTGAGTTACCTAGCTGCCCCTGTCCTCTCAATTTACCTTTGTATTATGTCATCCTTTTTTGTCCACTCACATAACTTCCCATCCCTATTAGAAGGTAAAGACCTAGGGACAGTTAGGTGACACAGTGGATAGAGTACCAGCCCCGGAGTCAGGAGGACCTGAGTTCAAATCCAGCCCTGGGCAAATCATTTAACCTCAATTGCCCTACCCTCCCCCCTCCAAAAAAAAAAAGCAAAAAAAAAATGTGAAGACCTAGAGGAAGGAAGACTTTCCATTTTATGTTTTCCAAGGGATACAAGCATTTAATTTTTTGATCCATTTATACACTTAACTATAAAACAAAGTGAGATATGTTGGCATGCTATTCCCCTATAGAGTATAAGGTCCATGAGGAAAAAAGACTGTGTCTTATTTAATTTTTTATTTCCTCAAACACCTATATAATGAACAGGCCATAAATGAGCTAAGAAAAAAAAGTATTGGGATTAGATAGATTTATAAGTGAATTCTATAAGACATTTAAAGATCAAGTAATTCCAAATTAACTACAAAGGATCTATGAAAGAGGATAGTATTGACATTGAGAGAAAGAACTGATAAATAGATGGATAGTATGGTTTTATATATGTGTGTATTTGTGCCTAATGGTAGCCTTTTCTAGGGCAGGGTGGGGAGGAAGGGAGAAAAAAAATCATACAGCAGAGAACAAAAGAAAAATTAGAAGGAACCACATAAAAAGCAGGGTAGCTTTGAAAATGATGTGTAGTATTTATTAGAGAGGTTTTCAAAAAAAAGTAAAGTGTGAAATGGAGATTTGTGGTTTTATACTGAATCCTCTTAGGTTGTTCTGGATACATAGAAATGTTCTCTCTTTTTTGGTCTTTTTATATTTAAGTTCAAAATATTAAAAAAAAATTTAAAACACAGCTATAGCACAGTAGAGAATTATCAAATTAATGAATCCAAGGTGAGGAAACCAAAGTGTAAAATTAGGAGATGACAGAGCCAGGCCTAAGCCCCCAATCTTTGGACTCTTGATTGAGTATTCTATGGCAGACTTTTTTTTTTTTTTTTTTTGGTGGAGGGGGAAGAGAGTGAGCTCAAGCAAGATTGAGTTCACATGAATTAGGGCACAAAGACTTGACTGGAACAGAGAAGTTACATCCGGAAATAATGAGAGAAGTTGGAATAGATTTGTGAAAGCCAAGTTATGGAAGGCCATGAAAGTCTCGCAGAGTTTGGTCTGGATATCAAACATCTCATTTCCTACCCAATTACACTCATTTTGGTTTTTCCACCATGCCCTCAATAAGCTCATCACTGGGAAATTTTATCATCTTGTAAGATCCATCAGCCTTGTTATTCACACTTTATCATTAGGAGGGTAGAACCATAATGCCCTCCATTTAAGGACAGGGAACAGGACTCACATCTCATTGCCCACCATTTTGGACTTCTTTGACCTCTCTACCCTTGTCCTCCTCCACTTTCCCCATTCCCCTCAAATGGCAAAACCTTCCCCCTCTTCCCACCACTTTCAGTTCTCTTTTGTGTTTTGTCTTTGTCTCCCCGCCTCCTCCCAGGAGATTGTAAGCTGTCAGAGGGGCAGGGACTTAGATCTTTGTGTTCCTAGTGTTTAGCACAGGAGGTACTTAAATAAGTGTTTAGCACAGGAGGTACTTAAATAAGTGTTTATTGACTGACTAGATTTGAAGGAGAAACTGGGGGCTATTGAAAGTTTCTAAACAAAAAGAGGTTGTTGAGTTTGGAGTAAAATCCCAGCTCTCCTATTTTACTATCTGGATAACCTTAACCTGGTCACTCCCCTTTTCTGAGCATGTTGCCTTATCTGCAAAATGTGGTTGGACTCAAACTCTAATCTTCCCTCTCTAGTTTGATGATTCTATGGTCCTGTCATCATAAACATCTCCCAAAGCAGGGGTTCTTAACCTTTTCTTTGGTCTCAGTGTTTTTAAATACATAAAATAAAATCATAGGATTAAAAAGGGAACTAATTAATACTGAAAGGCAGTTAGCACAATATTTTATTTGTTTGTTTGTTTTTTTGGAGGGGGAAAGGCAAGGCAATTGAAGTTAAGTGACTTGCCCAAGGTCACACAGCTAGTAAGTGTCAAGTATCTGAGGCCATATTTGAACTCAGCTCCTTCCAGCTCCAGTCAGTGCTCTATTCACTGGCCACTTAGCTGCCCCTAGCACAATATTTTTAAAAAGTTCACAGACCACAGGTTAGGAAGTAGAATGTCTGGTGGTTTGGAAAGAGGTGGAGTGGGGATGAGGTAGGTATTGAGAAGAGAAACATAGGGAAGCTTAGAGTTTAGAGTCTAAGTGGATATACCTATAGTGGATAGAGTACCAGGTCTGGAGTCAGGAAGATTCATCTACCTGAGTTCAAATCTGGCCTCAGACACTTACTAGCTGTGTGATCCTAAGAAAGTCACTTTACCCTGTTTGTCTCAGTTTCCTCATCTGTAAAATCAACTGGAGAAGGAAATAGCAAACCACTCCATTATCTTTGCCAAGAAAACACCAAATGAGGTCATGTAGAGTCTGAAACAACTGAAGAACAACAAAATTTTTTAGTAAAGATGTGAGTGGGGGAGAGGGGCAGGAGGGAGGAGACTAGAGGGTTTAGGTTTAAGTGAGAAGAAAAGGTTCAGGATAGCCAGGGAAGCAAAGGAGGGAATGGACAACCCCAAGACAAATCTCGGATGGCCTACACACACAGCACAGACATATACACATAAGATAGGGATTCAAGTAGGTGTTGAATTCTAATTTTCCAGATATTGGGGATCACCTGGGCCAATTCCTGTCATTTTATAGGATAAGTAAACTGAGAACCAAAGAAGGGAAAGTGATTTAACCAAGGTTTCTATAGCAGGTTCATTGCTGGGAAAAAGTGCTAGTATGCTTGAGAAATGGGACTAGCATAACCAGGTCTTTGGTTGCCTCATCCCAACATTCTTCATGTTAACGCCACCTATGTGGACTTTTAAGAGTCACTGAAAGGCAACTCTCCAAAAGGGAAAGGTGACCATAAAAAAAGAAGAAAACAAAAAGAACCTGTCCCCTGTCGGTCTGCCAAGGTTTTCACCATTAAGTTCACCTTTGGGATTCAGGCGCCATCTTCCACTAGAGTACATAGAGGAATTTTACTGGAATCCTTTCCCAAACCCTCTTAAAATTTTTTTTTTTAATTTTACACGTAAATACAAAATGAGAAAAGAAGAAAAAACAAAACACTGTCATGTACGCAGCAGACCATAAGCAAGGATTCAGTATAAAACAATAGATTTCCATTTAGAGAAAACCTATGTAATAAATACTAAACATTGTTTTCAAAGCTACCCAGCTTTTCTTTGCTTCTTGGTTGGTTTTCTTTTGTTCTTTATTGTGTACTTTTTACTTTATTTTCCCCTTCCCTTC
Source organism: Gymnobelideus leadbeateri (assembly GCA_011680675.1). Classification (NCBI taxonomy): domain Eukaryota; kingdom Metazoa; phylum Chordata; class Mammalia; order Diprotodontia; family Petauridae; genus Gymnobelideus; species Gymnobelideus leadbeateri. Next base: position 543,328 of record WOXC01011258.1, read on the forward strand.
TCATCCCCCCATATAGACATATACAGAGATATCTATAAAAATAGACACACATACACATATACATATACACTCATACACATATATGTAAGACCATTCTACGCTTATTTCCTCCTGTCACCTGCTTCTTTGAAGGTGGGTAGCTTCCTTCTTCATATGTCCAAGCCTTTCAATGTTTTTCTAAATCAACCAGGTCATCATTTTCCTATACTACAACAACTTTCCTTTCTGGATTCTCCCAACCCTTCTTAATGCCTTCCCTCTGTTACTTATTTCTTATTTATGCTGTATATAGCTTGTTTTGTATTTCTTTACTTGCATGTAGTCTCCCTCATTAAATTATAAGGTCCTTAAAGGCAGAGAGTATCTTATATCTCCAGCACTTAGTAAGATACATGTAGTAGGGGGTTAACAAATGTTGACTGATTGATTAGATCAGGACTAGCAGTCAGGAGTCTTAGTTTCTAATTCTGGATGTGCCATTTTCATTCAACAAGCACAAATGAAACCAAGCTAGATGCTTTAAGCTACAAAGCCAAAAAAAATGAGTTCACCCTCAAGGAACCTGTTTTGCTGGGGGTGGGTGGGGAAGCATAGAGAAGGGGGATCCTGTCTACAAATTAAGAACATATAAAATGAGCACATGGTAATATCGGGCTAAGGGTTAAGGTTTGGGAGGGCATTGACAAGGAAGGGGGAGGCAGTCAGGAAAGGCCTTTCACATAGATTAAACCCCTCTTACTCAAAGGAAGAGGATTCAAGTAGATGGATACAAAAGTCCTTTATCAATTCTAACAATTCATGACCCTTCCCTTATCCCCCCATTTTCTTTAGGCTGCGCTGCCCAGGTATATTCTAGGAAGAGTGCCAACATCCAGCTACAAACAGAATCCAAAAGCTCATTGACTTCTAACTGGAAGGGGCCTTTAAGGTAACTTTAAAGTAAGGAGACCCTTGCTCTACCAAAGAAGAAACTGAAGCCTAGGGAAGCAATGGGCCTTGCCCAAAGGTCCCAGAGGTTATTAAACATCTGAACCAAGATTGTGACCCAAATATTCTGAACTAAAAATCTAGCACACTTTCCTTTATGTCCATTTGAGCTTGCCCTCGACCCCTTTCCCCCTCCCCTTCTCCCCATGAGTAATTAAACTAATGCCTCTCAGTACCTCTGTTGAATTTCAAAAATTAAAGACTGAGCTAGATGTATGCTCTTGGATAAGTCACTTACCCCTTTGAATTTCACTTTTTTTCCCCTTGAAAAGGAGATTCAACTAAGTGGTCTCCGAGGAGGGTAGGTGTGGTTAGGTGGGGAACAGTCCCTCCCCTATTTAGGAACCCCATCTCCCTACCCTTCATACCTGCACCAAGGACGAGGACTGTCATTGCTGCCCCTTCGGCCACTGCCACTGCTACTGCTACTACCACTAGAATCAGCCATCTAAACTGGAGTCAGTGGAAAGAATGAATCCCAGTTTTTTGCCCACCAATTATTTATCCTGACCTTGCAAGGGCCAGGCCAATGGGAGGAGGGGCCTATCACTAATCAGCTTCAAGATTAAACAAGGCCCTTTCCTTCCCCTGACCCACAAAGCAGCTAGGACCTGGACTAGGTGGGAGAGGGTTGGAAGAATAAGGGTTTGGAGATTCAATCAAACAGTTAACATTTAAGCACCTAATTTTGCAAAGTACTGTGCTAAGGATACAAAAAAATCTGCTCTCAGGGTGCCTGCAGTCTAATAAGGGTCGAGACAGCAACAAAAAACTCCATATAAACAAGCTACATACAGGATAAAAAGGATATAATTAACAGGAGCTCTGGAATTAAGAGAGATCGGGAAAGGCTTCCTGCAGAAGATGGTAAAGTCCCATCTAGAAGAAGCCAGGAAAGCCAGTAGGCCGAGTTGATGAGGGGCAGTGTTCCAACCACCAGGAACAGTCAAAGAAAATGCACTGAGCAGAGAGATGGAATATCTTGTTCATGAAGAGCCAGGAGGCCAGAGTCACTGGATGGAAGAGTATCTATTGGGGAGTATGGCATGAGAAGACAGGAAAGGTAGGCACAGCTAGGTCATGAAAGGCTCAGCCAAGCAGAGGACTGGCTATTTGATCCTGAAGGCAACTGGAGTTTATTGAGGGGGAAGAGGGGGACTAGGCCCCCATCTAAGGAAAGCTGATGATTGAATATTGATGGTGTTAGCCAGTTGGCATTTATGTACAGCCATGGAATGGCAGAGCTGGAGTAATGCTAAGAGTCTGCATTAAGGATACCTTACGTTCACATTTTACTTGGCTGTTGAGCCCAAGTGAGGTAAGTAGTAGAAGGGATGTGTGTGTGTGTGTGTGTGTGTGTGTGTGTGTGTGTGTGTGTGTGTGTGTGTGTGTGTGTGTGTGTGTGTGTGTGTGTGTTAGTCTGACACCAAGAATTCTATAAAGCATCTTCAAGACAGCCACTCTGCATCCTGCCCCAGTACCTGAGCCTAACACTGGGTGGGGCACTTGGAATGATTCCCTAAGTGTCCAATCACTCGTTGATTGCTGGAGAATTGGGAGAAGCTGAGATGAATAGTTTTACTAGCCGGCTGTGTCTCAGGGATTTAACCCTAGACGGGTCTTCAAGTTCTAAATGAGTTCAGTGTAGGCTCTGGGGAGAAATGTTGGGGTTTTAGGAGTGAATTGAATTTGGAAAGGTGAGTTCTCCTAAGTCTTTTGAAGGAGGGTAGGTAGCAAGGAAGGCACTAACATTAAGGGAGGTTGGGAAGTACTTCCTGTAGAAGGTGGGATTTTTAGCTGAGACTTGACAGCAAGCCAGCGGAAATAGGAAGCAGAGACAAAGAGCAAATTCAGTTAAAAAAAAAATGAATGGCACTTTGTGAACCTGGGAAAGGGGTACATACCCCTTCTCTCTGAGAAACCCTTATGGTGCAGTGGGCCAAGGTGGCCTCTAGGAAAGGGCCTCCTGGAAAAGGGGGTGAGGTGAGATCAGGTAAGGGAGCAGAGAAGCCTGAGGCCCAGATCTGGAGCCACCACTATAAATGCTGGTGCCTTGGGATGACTCTCCATTGCCTCTCCCTAGTTTCGGCCCTTACCTATTCAATTCAAATCATTGGACAGATGTTCAATATCTACTGTATGAAAAGCAGTGTGGAAAGTATTTGCCCTTTTTTTGACTTTTTTCATCTGGGAGGTTGTAACATGTGTATGGGATAGGACTAGACCCAGACCTGCGATTTCATAGGTATTCAGTTGTTTTTCCAGTCGTGCTTGACTCATTGTGACCCTATTTGGGGTTTTCTTGGCAAAGATACAGGAGTGGTTTGCCATTTGCTTCTCCAGCTCATTTTACAGATGAGGAAATGGAGATAAATAGGATCAAGTGACTTGCCCAAGGTCACATAGCTGATAAGTGTCGAGGTTGGGTTTGAGCTTTGGCCTTGTTGATTCCAGGGCCAATGTTCTATCCACTGTGCCACCTAGCTGCCTTTGCATAAACATAGGGAATTCCCAATGCAGGCTGGCATCTACAACCTTAAGGATTTGCCTAGAGCAGCTAAAATAGAAATGGCCATTAATTGATGCAATTTTAAAATGTAATATTATGTTTTATTGTATTTTTAATTATTTTGTTAACTATCTTAATCTGGTTCAGGAGGCACTTAGGAGTGTTGCCAGTGTTGACACTTCTGGCCTAGAGCACCATGCCTTGTCCAGGGTCACACAGCTAGTAATTGTTAGAGGCATTACATGAATATAGATCTTCCTGGCTTTGAGGGTGGCACTCTATTTACTATGCCAGGATGCTTCTCTGACATGTACACAGATAAGCATCATAGAGAGTAGGGAGTAAAGGGGGCAAAGAAAGGAGGGATCAAAGGACTCTTCAGAATATTTGAGGAAGGAGAGGGCCCTTAGAGTCTAGCACTGAGCTCAGTGCCTAAAGGATCATAGAGAAGGGTCTATCTACTCTCAAGTTGCTGTTTGTGTAGACAAGACAAATAATTCCACATGAATTTCATGATTCAAGACAATATGAGAGAGGAAACAAGACAGTACAGCCTGTACCTAAATGTCAAGTAAGGAGTTCTGAGAAGGGGAAGGTCATTGAGGACAGGAGGGGTGTGGGAAGGCTTCTTACAGGCTGCAGGACTAGAGACAAACCTGGTGAAGCAGTTTGGTCTGTCTGAGAAGAGTCACACAACCTGGAGCAGATACTAGCCAGACATACAAGTGATCCTGGGGAAGTGACTTAATGTCTTGTAACCTAATTTACAAGCAAGGATAACACTGCATTTTTTACTCTAGAGTTTTTGTGAAGAAAGCACTTTATAAACCTTAACTTGCCACAAAAATATTTATTATTATTTTAATTATTTATATCAGATAATTATATTTAAAAAGTTAAAACTATATTAAACTAAATTAAAATTAGATTTATATTAATTATAAATTATTATTTAATCATTAGTTAATGTTAATTATTTAATTATTAAACACTTAATATTAATTATTTACTATTATTATTTCAATATTATTATTGAATTCTAAAGATGCTGTGGAATGGTGGAAGGAAAGGGGGAAGGGATTGCCAAATGAGGAAGTCAACAACAGTGGAATGTACAGGGCACATTATGAAGCAGGTATATTGCCTGCTATAGAAGCCCTTAATAATTGATCACTGATTGATTGAGGTGAGTAGACTGGTCTAGGATCTTTTCATTTTTTGTCATAGTAGTTTAGCAGTCATACCAGTAGTGATTTGGATTCACGTATTCCAGTGATTCTTAAATTTTCTCATCAATCTGTTTTCCAGACCATTTGTTTTTTGCTTTGTAATACTTTACATTTTTTTATTTTTAAAAAAAATCTTTTGACGTTGAATATTTCTTTTTTCCCCTAAGGACACCATATACTTTATTGGGAGTAATGGGGAAGAGGTTACAAAGGAATACCCCAATTTAAAATAAAGGCCTTTGAAGTGAAGGACCACATTATGGAAATTAGGGTTTCATTGAAAGTGGCAGCTTTTACTTTGCAGCTTGTTAAAAAAAAAACACCACCAGAAACAAATCAACCAATAATAGATACTCTTGAACACCTGGCAGCTATAATCACAACAATGTTCAAAGTAGAAGCAGAAGGTAGAATGATGGAGTGGAATGAACCCCGGAAGAGTGGAGGTTTCTGTTATTGTCTTGCTATATGGCTTTGGGTAAGTCATAGCCCTCTCTGAATCTTGGTTTCATTTTCTTTAAAATGAGCAGGTTGAACTCACTCTATGTTATTTCTTTACTTTCTAAACACTTTATACCATCTCTCCTATAGTATATACTATCTTCTGACTCCTATGAGGCAGCAGATACATTACAGTGTCAAAACATCTTAGGCAATGTACTTTTCCAAGTCCTGGGGAGGGCATAATAAAACAGTCATCTTACACTAAGGTTTAAATCAATGGTGTAAATAGAATTTTTCATATTTAAGGGGAAAAATGAACCAAAGCTGACAGTGATCACATCTGACAATGTATAGCACTTTCCATACCCTTAGTTACTACTTTTCTATTGAGTGGAGGAAAACACATTTCCTAATTCATTAGAGTTCAACTGCTTTTCGGCAATGTTGATTTTTATGGGGAGGGGAGGGATTAATAACACAGAGACACAACTAGGGATTGTCTGACTAGCATAGTACCCTTGGGTACTCAATTAGAGATTGTACCTGAAGATATTCGGAAACTCTCTAGAATTCACCCAGCTTATCACTTATTTAGAAAGCTTATTTAATTAAAATATTGATAACGGCTGGCATGGAGAGCATTCTGCATCAGTGAAAGAACTTTCAAAGGATGAACACACAGAGGCATTTGAATAACTAAACCCTTGAGTATGTTGTTAAAATAGGAAGCTACCAGAGGTCAGGCTGGTGTGAACCCCTCTTTTCCCCTCCGCCCTGTGCCTATGAAGTAGCTTCTCCACTTCATAGCCAGTCTCTTCTTCATACTCTTCACTCCCTACAGATGGTCTTTGAAACTCAAAAAGGCCACAATTTGTTGTACTTATCCCAACTCCTCAAATTCCCATTCCTGTCTCAGGAATATTTTGAGCTGATCAATGCCATGCTATAATTGTGAACATTTACCCAAGGATTTGGATGATAGGTTACAATTGGTTGGTTTTCCTTATCCTGATCTGTCAGAAAAGTACTACATGTATATCCAAATGGTCTAAATACACATTTTCTCAATAAAGCCCAGCAGTTCTGTTGAGTAAATAACCTACTTTTTAAAAATCCCTTAATGTATGCACCTCAAGGAGATTAATATTCATGGTCATGAATTCAATAAATGTGTCTCACAGAGTTTTTGGATCTACTCACACTAGAGAGTTCTTAATATGCATTTTATGGGGATTTTAATCTTTTCTCTTCTTCAGTAACAGTGAATGAAACAGTAATAGTGCACATAAAATGTATGTGGCAAAACAATAAGGTCTGGCTCTAGACAATGATTGCAGCTATATGATAGAGAATATGAGGCTCAACAACTGGTATAATAAATCCCCATAGCTGGGTCTGATCTAGGGAAATAATTCACTGATGAGAATTTCAAGTTTTTATTTGGTTCTATGTCCTTTTCATGCTTCTCTTGATTCTTGTATTTGAAAGTCAAAATTTCTATACGGCTCTGGTCTTTTCATCAAGGATGCTTGAAAGTCCTCTATTTCATTGAATATCCATGTTTTCCCCCTGAAGTATTGTACTCAGTTGCTGGGTATGTGAATCTTGATTTTAACCCTAGTTCCTGTGACCTCTGGAATATCATATTTCAAGCCCTTTGGTCTCTTAATGACTTTGAATATTTTTTGCTGCCTTAGGGAGTCATTTACTTTTATTTTATTCATTTTAATTCCCATGGAGGTTGTTACTTCAAGGAGGCTTTGATCCTCTTATTACAAACCACTAACTACCTTTCCAATTCTTTCTTTAATCACTTTCATTTCTTTTCCATTTTTCCCTCTCATCCTCTCATAGTAGAAGAAGCTGTGTAAATCTGCAGGTGGTTTGAGATCAGGATTGAATGCAGCTCTCTGTGTGATGAGTTTGTGTCTTTCCTCCTGCAGTCATTTCAGGATACAAACTTCATGAGTATTGAGCCTCTTCCTCTCAGTATTGTAAGTGGACTTGGGGAAGGGGACTTGTCCTCAGGTTTGGGGATGATTCTCCAGTTTCTTTTACAAAGATTTTGAGTCAAGTCTTCTAACTGAAGTTGTACTATATTAGCTTTTTCTTGTTCCCCTTGGAGTCCCAGGGGATAACAGAAGACATTCTTGGAATCAGTCTTCTGTTAAATTGTGTCCTGATTCCAGGGACCAGATTCTGGGCAATGTCTTTAGCTGTGGCTTTATGAACCTTCTGAGGGCCTCGGCATAGGAAATGAGCCTAGAGGGAGATTCTTCCTCTCATATGGCACATGAAATGGGCAATTATTTCTAGATGATTTTAATGCATTCTTTTCTTCTGGGTTTGTGTCTAGAGTATCTCTATCACTAAAATAGCTTTTCATCCCAGTTTCTCTTTTTTGGTTTGTCTGTTTGCTTATTCTTCCAGGTTTCTTCCTGGATTTGTACTTTATTAGTGCTAGGCTATGTGCTCCTGTGAAGGGAAAGTATACTGACTTTGGGCCAATGAATGTTCTGCTATTCCAATAGCTCAGGGACACTTTGAATTGTTAACTATAGTGCTTCCAAAGTGCTCTGAGGAGTCTCAGCATTTGCTTCACCTGTTCTTAGCTCTGTAAATTCCTGACCTTGGTTGGGTCTGAGCAGTAGTAGAATGCTTCTGAACTCAGTCACTATTAGCCCCATAAGAAGCTTTTATGGTTTAGAGGGAGAAATGGAAGCTTCTTCACTTTAGTCTGGTACTCTACCCTGATTGTTTTTCTTCAGGTTTCAGACTGAGCTAGAAGTTTGAACTGAGTTCCAGCTCCACTCACTCCTGGAGTCAAAACTGTACTCTGTGGGCTTGCTTCTGCATCGGCACCTTTATCTAGGTAAACAAATAAAATCTTGAGACCACTTCTCTCTCTAAAGAACCATCTGTGGGTATGGTTCTCTGCAGGCCATCCTGGATCTATGACATACAACTGAGTAGCTGTAGCAGCAAGCCCCCCAGCATCCCCAGGGTGGCTGCCAACACCGGTTCTTAGATCTGCTTTTCTAAAGGAAAGCAACTCAAAATGGGTTAATAATCTTGCTTTAATCAGTTAAACATATCATTTACCTAGTTCAGGGGAAAAAGTCAGCACCCTGAACTTCAGAGTATACAGACAGGTTACAAGCAAAAGTTACAAGACAGAGAAATGTTTTAAGCAGACAGGCCTCCAGCTGTCCAACCGTTACATCCATACCTAGTCAGTTACCAGAGAAGGAAGCATTGACATCTGGGTTTTTCAAAGCTGGGGGGGGCGGGAAGGGGGGCTCTCAACGGCTGCTCAGAGTCTCATCTGGTCAAATCACACAACACTTCTTAAAGTGAGTCCCAAAACAAAGCCTCGAGTCAATGTTTTATATAGCCTTCTCCTGGCTCAGAGAATGTCATAACCCTCTTGACTCACTGCCCAATGACAAAGTATCTCCTGAAAAACAAACCTCCTACCACAGGCTCCAGGTGCAGTTAACCTAGGGGCAGGGAAGATCCTAAAAATTTACATTCCTGTAACAGTAGCAGGCAACAAAACTGTAAACTGGTCAGATAATCCATTGTGGGGCTGCGACTTTGTATTGCCCTTGTGCACAGAAGCGTTCCCATGATGTGTTCTTATCCAAACCCTGGCTGTAGTATCAGTAGATAGCAGTGTCTGTCTCCCCATGATGATCTAGCTTGCAAAAAAAAAAAGACTCAATATGACTGATTTCTCTATCAGGATTCAGTCTAATTTTTTTTCTGGGTAAGTTGGGAGAAGGGTGTTGGTTTAAAAAAAATTTGGGTGGGAGACTGAAATTCACTGCACTTAATGCACCATCTTGCCTCTGCCCTCTAGAATAAACAACTAAAGTTCCTTCAACTAATTCTTTGTTGAATGGTTTCTAGTCCTTTAATATCCTGGTTACCCTTCTCTGAATGTACTACAGCTCTTCCGTGTCATTACTAAAATAAGATGCCAGAATCAGGGTTAGGTACTGCAAGGCTATCACTTCTTTCATTGTGGATTTATATCCAGAATGTGTGTGTGTGTATGTATGTATTTATGTGTATATATATGCACACACATACATATATGTATATATATGTATTTAATCAAGCCTAAAATTGCATTAATTTTTTTGGCTGTCAAAAGCTGCTAACTAATGCTGAGCTTGTAGTTCACTAAATTTCCGATTTTTGGAAAAATTGCAGTGTTGTTTATATGCCGTTTTCCCAGCTTATACTTGAATAATTGGTTTGTTGGACCCAAATTTAAGAATCCCCATTAATCTCTATGAAAATTAACCTACTTAGATTTGCCCTACCATTATAACCTGTCAAGAACTTTCTACTCTGTCATCTGGTATATTAGTTACATTTCTAACTTCTATCATCTACAAATTTGATAAATATTCTTCTTTGCCTTCATCCAAATTATTGAAAAAAAAAAAACCAAACTACTTGCTATGCTACAAAAGCCTAAGTATATCTTTTAATATTCCATTAGATACTCCCCCCTCAGCTGTCATTGAGTCATTAATGATTACATTTAGGTACAATCATTCAACCAGTCCCCAAAATTAATCTGTATGTACACTATGTATAAGCATCTGTTCTCTCTTTCTCTCTTTCACTGTCTCTGTCTCTCCTATGCCTTTCTTGTCTCTTGTCTGTCTCTATATTTCTCTTTATTGAATTTATAAAATAAAACAAAACAAAATACGTGATCCGATTCAAAGCTCTTCTGCAACTGCATTTGTGCACTTGTCTTTCCAAAAGTTCTCTAATATTTGTTGGGAGCCAAAGAGGCCTGAGCCAGGACTTTTATCTGATTCTGCACTCTGGGATCTTTGGGTGGCCAGCTCTAAATGTGATGTCTTTTGAGGAATGCGCTTCAGCTTTGAAGTCTGCTCTCAATTGTATCAGTTTATGATTGAGGCTGCATTAAAAGGTACCTGAGGCCTAGATCTAAGGCTCTGCCCCAAAACTTTAGTTCAGAACCTAAATATTTGAATTCTTAGGTGGTCAGTTCCTATGCAGATGCACTTGATGATGCGGGTTTCAGCTTCAGGCCTTGAAGCCAGCTCTCAAAAGCATCCTTTGTAATGTGACTGCATATGAAAGGCGGTAACTGACTTTTCCTAAGACTTTCTGGCACCTAGAGAACAAAAGGCCTTACAGCCCTGCTACATCCAGGATATGACAGACTAAGATAATGATATGAATACTTGAGATCCCTTCCAGCCCTTCCTTTGTCTCATTGCTCTATAAAAACCTTGTGCTGGGAATCAATAAATGGAGTTCATCATTCTTCCTTGAACTACCCACATGGCCTGGTCATCTCTTATTCACGTCTCTGGATCATGCTAAGTGCTAGACACTGAGCAGCCCACGGCAAATATTTACCAATTTTCCTTTATTATTTTCTCCATTCTGAATAATGAGTCAAAAATATATAGTTTGGTTTAATTTTCATTTCTTCATTATTAGTAATTTGGAGGATTCTTTCCTACGGGATAAGTTCCAGTTCTTTGAAATTTGTCTCAATATTTATCTCCTAGGAAATAACTAATAGTATATATTTCTACTAATACCCTATATGTCATTGCACATCATTCCTTTATCAGAGATATATTCAGCCAATATTTCACTCACTATACAACATCTTCTTGTATCATCTTATATGCATTGTTTTTGTGTTTGGAAAAGGTTTTTTAATTAATTAGAAATGGATCTTTTATACTCATTTCTAGTGTGTAGTTGAAAATTTTCCCATAGTTGTCCAAGTTACTACTTACCACATTTATATATATATATGTGTGTATGTATATTTATATATGTATATAGAGAGATATAGATTATACTTATATATAAATGCATTTATATATATTTCATACACATACATAGATACATGATATATATGTATTACACATATTGCATAAATGTATTATTTCATTTTATGGCCTCTGCTATTTGGCTTGTCTGTGTAATTTGGAGGGGTTTTTTGGTGCACATGGTAAAGATATTCATCTAAATCTAGTTTCTAACACGATACTTTCCAGTAGCTAGTGATTCTTTTTTTTTTTTTAAATTCCACAGAAGAGCTATGCAATGTTACCTCATTTGCCCAAATGCAATGCTGAACTATTGAGGGAACTTAGTTTTTTCCAAGCCTGGCATAGAAATTTCTCAGGTCCCAATTTTGATATTCAGTTTATTCTGAAGCTCAACACATATGCTTAAATGGTTTTGTGTTTGTGTGTGTGTGTGCAAATGGACATGACATACCTTTAAATATTCACATTACTTTTCTATTTTAAAAATATTTTTATATGTGCCTTTTGTCCTCACATTAGCCATTTTGACCTTCTCATTCCCTCTAAATTTAAACTTTCTCTTGTGACAAAGAAATCTACCTATCTAGATATATAGATATACATAGAACAATTTTCTCATTTTGCAATTATGTTCATTTTCATAATGATTTCTTATTGCTAAGTTAGGTAGTTTCTTACCTTTTAAGCAATGAAAATTCCAACAGTTTTTTTTTTTCTGTGAAAATTAGCTTCATTTGTCTCCTAGCTACAAATATCACCTTTTGGGCTTTTCTAGTATGTCTGACACTGGCTTTTAGAAAATATGTCACATGCTGATCTAATACAGTAATCGATAAATTGCTGTCCTGAAAACTGTATAAGAAGTGTAACTTTGCTTTCAGGTCACGCAGGGTTGTTTCAAGTCAATTAGTTTGCTTTTAGAAAAGAAACTCCTTCATTGGAATTGAAGTGGAAAATAATGCAATTCATCACATCTCTTGAATTCTTCAATGATCAACTTAAATTTCATCTTACCATGATGTCCATTTAACTTACATTTTAACTAGTTAAATGGGAGCAGATTATATATAAATACATATGTATAGAAACATAGGTATGTATGCACATATCTATCTTCAATCAAGTTGATTTTAAAGATTGCATCAATTGATAAACCTTTCATTAACTTTTCCAATTATTGTATCTATCCAGGTTTATATCTATCTTCATAATGGTTCTGAATGATACAGAGTGTGAATCTATAAATTGGTTAACACACTGTTGAAAATTTGTGGCTGAATTTGAACTGAACTAGAAACCATAAGACCTGCCCTTGGAAATACCTGGACTAGTTGTTCTTTGGGCTTTAGGGACTGGACTAGCTTGATACCTGAGGGCACAGTGACAAGAATAGTGTATATTGTCTTTGTTGCTGTTGTTTTTTTCTAAAATGTTGATTAGCAGCCTAATGTCTACATTTTTCATCAGTGAAGTATGTGTATTTTAATTCCTGTGACCAAACTAAAACTTAAATAAGAATACATTTCATGTTCTAATTCCTTTCCCAGACTGTAGATATAGGAGCTGATTCTTTTGATTGTGTCTGTGACCACCAAAAGGAAATATCTTTTCCTTTTTAAAAGTTAGACTAAGGGGTGGCTAGGTGGAACAGTGAATAGAGCACTGATCCTGGAGTCAGGAGGACTTGAGTTCAAATTCAGCCTCAGACACTTAATGCAAAAACTAGCTGTGTGACCTTGGGCAAGTCACTTAACCCCAACTGCCCTCCAAAAAGCAAAAAACAAAAACAAAAACAACAAGTTAGACTGAGATTTTTTTGGATACATAAAGGGAAAGGAAAGGCAACACAATTAAGTAGAAAACTTTTCTCTGAAGACTATACTTACATTTGTATCATTGAACTATTATTCCATATTGTAACTTTTAACTTCTTTCCAAGTTTCAAGCTTCTGAGCGCTGAATCACAGAATTGTTTTCTTTTCTAATCATGATCCAGTTGCTTCTTACATTATACCATTTGAACTCCAAGGAGATTTTAAGAGTCAGGCATTAAAAGTGGGGAATTGTCAGCGCACAGCTAATAAACTCAAATATTCATTTTTGCCATTCCAGTGAGTAGTTAACAGAAGGCCACTGGACTTTAATGGTCTGCTTTGTGGACTTAGAAAAGTCATTACATTTTTCAAGGTTTCTACCTCAGACCTAGAAAGAATTGATATGGTAAATTCATGTTCTATTGCCTATATAGCTTCATCCAGTGATTGGATGTTCTTAAAATTTCTATCTTTTTCATGATAATAAATGAATGAATCAATTAACTGAGTTTGGTGTAGTGTTTAGGACTAGAGAGCTCTTAGTTCCAGCTATACTCTGCTTTCATCAGACTGTATCTGCAATATTGTGTTTAGTTATAGGAACAACCTTTTAGGAAGGGCATTGCCTCTGGAGAACATGAAGCTTTAAGGTGGGAAACATAAAAAGGAAAGCAAACATGATCATCAAAGGTCCTGAGTTCATGTCATTCACTGGTAGAATAAGCTAATGAAAATATCTAACCTGAAAGAAAAGGAGACTTAGGGAATGGAGTGTGTATGGCTAGTGGGGAAAGTGGGGTAGGGGTAGTGATGGTTATGTCCAAGTATTTGAAAGGTTGTCACAAAGAGGAATTAGACTTGTTTTACTTGGCTCTAGAACTAAGAACTAGAAAGCAGTTCGTAGAAAGTGCAAAGTGACAAATTTGAATTTTATATAAAGAAACTCTTCCTGCCAGTGGTAGCTATAAAATTTAGCACATTCTAGAACAAGAGATGACGAGTTGCAACTTGTTAGATGTCTTCACACAAAAGGTACATGACCACTTGTTAAGGATGCTGTAGAGAGCATTTTTTTTTTTAATTAGGAGTTAAACTGGATGTCTACAGGGGTCCTTTCCAATTAGAGTTTGTGTGATTCTTTGAATAGGATAACTTAAAGTGCTACTTTTAAGGGAATTATGGGAAGAATTTTTTTTAAATGTTAAGGGCTTTTGTGGTTTCCAAATAAACTATCACTTCTAAAAATGAATGCTAGATCCCTCCACCTTCTCCAAGACTAATAATTTCTGGTCCACCTCCCTTTAAATAAAAATGACATCATAGTAGAGTAGGTCTTTTAATTCAGTCAAAATTATTAATAATTAATAACTTGGCTACAGATGGATCTTTTCAAAATCTTAATTCAAAGAGAAGTTTTATAATGGATTCTTTCCATCAAGTATTTGAGAATATAGGTGATTTAATATTACTAATATGGCTTCCAACTTCAGCTGTATCATTGGCCTCAGGAACATTTAATCATATTTAATGGAAATAGCTGTATAAAATATTGTAGAGAGATGACTTTGATAATACTTTCATTAATTGAAGGTTGCCATAACAACTGAAGGTCTGTACTCATAAGCCCAGAGTTACAAAGAGAACTTGCTGTCCTCTATTACCTTTATTATAATTCTTAACACTTGTACATGTATGGCATACCTAATTTATCTCAAGAAGATTTTGAGGTGAAAGATACATGATATAAATGCAGATATAGGGTACATATGACCAAATTTTTTGGGAATAGTTTTCCGTGAAGAATCATCATGTGTTAATTCATTAAATTCTGTCATTCAAATTATACACATACAAATGTATGTATTATGTGTGTGTGTGTGTGTGTGTATATATATATATATATATATATATATATATATATATATATAGTTTGCTTACCCTAAAGAAAACATAATTAAACTCAGATCATGCTATTTCTATTCTTATAATGATTTCTATTACTTATTAATGTGTATGTAGTGTATGGAGACACATACCTGTTGATTATGTACACACACATACATTTGTTTAACACAAAGAAAAAATATATACTTAGAAAAAACTTAGAAGACAAATTCCACGTTGACACCAATGCCATGAACCAAATATCACTAATTCCTATATCACTCAAAGTGTCTACCACAGTGATTTAAACATGATGAATGATCAAGAAATGTTAGTTAAATAAAATAATTCCAGGCCAGGAGATTTATACTTGTGAATAAGGTAAATTTTTTTAAGGGAAGTAAGGAAGAAAGGAAAAAAAAGACCTGTGTCAGTCAACAACAATCACTTTTAAGTTTCTAATATGTTCCAGGATTTATCCTAAGAGGTAAGTATAAGTTTGCACACATGTACATAAGTGTGTGTATGTGTGTGTGTCTTTGGGAAAAAAGAAGGGGGTATATATGAAAAAGAACAGTTTCCCTAAACAACTTTATCTTCTTTTTTTTTAGTTGAAACCACAAAGTTAAAATATGAAAAATGACCAGAATGTTACAAGAATAAAAAAGATGGACCAGTACAATGAAGAGGTAAATTCGTCCTATACAAGTATGTGGCAAATTGAATGCCAAAAAGAAGTTCTTAATTTAAGTCAAGATAAATGAGAGGTTTTTTGAATAGAGCAATACTTACCTAATATGCCTGAGATGAATCAGAATAAGCAAGATCTATCTCAGATGCTATCTTTTCCCAATATGTATTGAAAATTGGAACACTTTTCCCAATATGTATTGAAAATTGGAACACAGATTGTAAAATAAACAACTATGTCATTCAGTACCATTCTATTCAATAAATATTTATTGTGTAACCTGCTAAGTATAAGATTTTGTGATAGGTATTAGAGGAAATATAAATATGAGTAACACAAAGTTGTCTCAAGGACCTTATAAAAAAGTCAAGAAAAGTACATAAATAGCTATAATAGAAGCAGAGTATTGTGCATACTATAAGACAGGGACAAAATGCTATTGGGTCCAAAGGCAATAAAAAATCATATTTGGTTAGAGAAAAAAGGGAGTGTTTTTTGAAGGAAATAGTTTTAGGCTGAACTTTGAAGGATAGCAAGGACATCAGTGAGTGAAAATATGGGAAGGGTATTCTTAAGCAGCTAGATGGCACAATGGATAGAGTGCTGGGTTTGGAGTCAGGAAGACTTATCTTTTGAGTTCAAATCTGGCCTCAGACACTTATTGACTGTGTGAACCAGGGCAGGTCACTTAACCCTGTTTGCCTCAGTTTTCTAATCTGTAAAATGAGTTGGAGAAGGAAATGACAATCACAACACGGTCATGTAGAGACAGACATGACTGAGATGACTGAACAATGGCAACATTTGTGTGGAAGGAATGCTAGGAATAAAGGTACAGAGGCTAGTCAGGAGAAGTAAGTTGAAACATAGACTAGCTATAAAAGAATTCTAGAAAATACAGTTGGGAACAGATTAGGGATGTTTTAAAGAGATCCACAATTACTTGGCTGAGGGATTTGTGCCTTAACTTAGAGGTAGGGTAGAAAAGTCAAAGGTTTTAGCATTAACAGTAATAATAACCCATTGACATAGCACTTTTAAGTATTTCTAAGTACTTTAATGCATTGTTTTACTTGATCCTCACTACAAATATGTGAAGTAATCAACCACCAAGTACTTAATAAGTGCCTCCTAGATGTTATGCACTCTTTCAAGTGTGAAGAAACAGACATTTTGTTTTCCTCAAAGAGGAAATTGGGGACAATACAGCAAGCTCATGTATTGATGTAGATTTATAGACACATGTGCATATAAAAACAAAATAAATAGACAATTAAATATATGATTGTTGTAGCAGGAGGCTACTTTACAACTGGTAAACTCCTAGAGCTGAACCTTAAAGAAAGTGAGGGATTCCAGGCCCAGGAGATAGCCAGTGGACATGCATGGAGCTGAAAAGTATGTTGGAGTATCATGTGTGGTAGAGGCAAGACTGATTCAGGAGGGTTAAGAAGAATGAGGACTTATAAGAGGCCATTAGATTTTTTGAAAATATTATTATTTTTATTTGTTTTTTGGAGGGCAATTGGGGTTAAGTGATTTGCCCAAGGTCACCCGGCTAGGTTTTGGTGGGTGAGAGTGTGTGTGTGTGTGTGTGTGTGTGTGTGTGTGTGTTAAGTGTCTGATATTGGATTTGAACTCAGGTCCTCCTGACTCCAGGGTTGGTGCTCTATTCACTGCGCCACCTAGCCACCTCTAGGCCATTTGATTTTATAAGTAAGAAATCACTGGGGACTCTGTAGAAAAGTTTCATTTGAGTGATAAGTTCATATGCCAAATTTTTATAGATAAGTCTGAGAAATGTTAGGGTCACAGGCAACAGAGGTACCATCCAGAGATTATTTTCATATACTTTTCAAAGTATATGAAATTATAATTCTATCTATCTATCTAGATATAGATATAGACTTAGATACAGATATAGATGTATACAAGGTCGAGACCTGGGATCTATTTCTCATCTTTTGTGTTATCTTGGGAAATTATCCCAACTTTCCGCACAGCAGTTTTATTATCTAAAAAAATGAGTGGGTTGGATGAGGTGATCTTTAAAGTTCCCTATAACTATATCTCTAAATAATCAAGTACTCTAAATAATTTATTTAGTATTTTATTTCCCCCCAATTACATGGACAATTTTAGCACTCTTTTAAAAAAATTTTGAGTTCAAAATTCCCTGTTTCCTCTCTTATTGAGAAGGCAAGCAATTTTGTATAGCTTATACATGTGTAGTCATGAGAAAAATATTTCCCTATTAGTCATGTTGTGAAACAAAACAGAGACCAAAAAAAATCCAAAGAAAAAAAATTTTTTTTAAAGTATGCTTCAATCTGCATTCAGACTCAATCAATTCTTTCTCTGGAGATGGATAACATTTTTCATCTGAATCCTTAAGAATTGTCTCAGATCATTGTTTTTCTGAGAACAGCTAAGTTATTTACAGTTGATCATCTTATAATGCTACTGTTACTCTGTATGTTTTCCTGGTTCTACTCATTTTATTTTGCCACAGTTCATGTTAAGTCTTTGCCGGTTTTTCTAAGAGTATCCTGGTCATTATTTCTTATAGCACAATGGTATTCCATCAAAATCATATACCACCAACTTGTTCATCCATTCCCCAGCCGATGGTCATTCCCTCAATTTCCAATTCTTTGCCACTGCTAAAAGAGCCCCTATAAATATTTTGGTACATATAGATCCTTTTCCTTTTTTTTTTTTAAATCTCTTTGGATTACAGACCTAGCAGTGGTATTGCTTGGTCAAATGGTATATACATGGTTTTATAGCCTTTTGGACAAGTTCCAAATTGCTTTCAAGAATGGTTGAATCCATTCACAACCCCACCAAAAATGCATGATTGTCTCAATTTTCCCATATCTCCTCCACATCTGTCATTTTTCCTTTTTTTGTCATATTGGCCAATCTGATGGGCATAAGGTTAATTAAATTCTTTTGAAGGGCAAAAATGAGAAGATATTGCTCTGGAAAAATATAGTAGTAGGGAGGGGAAATGAGAGGACTAGTTCCATTACTAATCAATAGCCTCATTTTTCTCATAAGAACTAGGGTTTTAATTAAGCAGTATAGTTGCACAATGGCCAACATTGTGGGGGAAGGGGTGGAGAGGCAGTATCTCAGGTGCTACTTTCTTGCTCTGAGAGTTTTATATATTTTAAAACTTTTAAACATTTTTCTTAAGAGTTTTGTTAGGGTGAAAAGGCTAGGATACTGACTTGCCTGATCTGTGTTGCGTGGGGGGTGGGGAGGGAAGCCCCTCTGAGAGCCTGGCTCACCGGTTTTCACAGGCGCTTGATGACATCCCAGTGTTCCATTCATCCGGGCGTGCGTGTGGCCTCAGCGCAGAGGGGGCTGCATTCTGTCCTTGGATCAAGAATATGTTTTCATGGAAGCCTTAATGCTTGGAGTCAGGATCCTCAGCACAAAACACTTTTTCAGGAAATGGAGACAGTGGTGCCTCGATGTCGAAAGGTCCCATGTGTGAGAGGAGCAGAGGCAAGACTGTAAAGTGTGTCTCTGGAGAAGCCTCTCCCCGTTGGCCGGGCCCTCTTGAACAGATGAGCTCATGTTCCATCTCCTAACGCGCTAAGCTTTGGATTGCTTGGGATGTCAGTTCCTCTTTTTAGTTAGCAAAGTAGGCTGGACATCCCTCAAGTAGAAGGCTCTGAAGCCAGGCAGAACGTATTGTACCTGGAGTGGACTGTACTCTCACACCAATTTTTCACCTATTCCACAGAGTGATGCTGCTCTTGCTTCATATGCAGTGTTTTCTTACAGACAAAAAAAAAATAGTTTTATTAAGGGACAGCTAGGTGGTACAGTGAATAGAACACTGACCCTGGAGTCAGGAGGACTTGAGTTCAAATGTGACCTCAGATACTTAACACTTATTAGCCATGTGACCTTGGGCAAGTCACTTAACTCCAATTGCCCTGCCTTTCCCCTCTCCAAAAAAAGTTTTAAGAGGGAATTTTTTTTAAATTTCATAATATATTATTAGATTTTAGAGAAAAGTCGTATCCAAATAGAAGTGTATGGGGTGTTCAGGAAGACTAGCACTCATTTGATGGTTTGCTAAGCCCTTTTTAGGGCTGTTCATCCACTTTTGGTGTCCACCTAATTCTCCCCTGTGATTCTAAGAAGCTGTCACATGAATAGTAGCTACACCCTAGTAAATCATCTTAGCAGACAGCCTAACCCACCTTGAGTATAAGTGACAGATCTCAATCCTTTTGGTTGTTTAGGGGATATCAGTTAGGTGGTATAGTAGATAGAAAACAGGACTGGAATCAGGAAGATTCCTTTTTGTGAGTTCAAATCTGGTTTCAGACACTAGCTGGGCAAGTCATTTAACCCTATTTGCCTCAATTCCTCACTGTTAAATGAGAGGAAATGGGAAACCACTCCAGTATCTTGCTGAGAAAATCCCAAATGGGGTCACAAAGAGTGAGGCACAACTGAAAACTGTTTCAAGAACAACTACCCCAAGCATGTAAAGCCTTTACCTGGTGGGATGTATAGATGAGAACAATTTGTTTTCTCAGTCAGGAAGGGCTGAATCAGATACTGTGGAGCAATTAGCACTTGCTCAGACATCAAAGATGTCAAGGTCATGCACTGCATCCCAGGTCATTGCTAATCATCCTGATTTTTGTCCTGCCACTGGACTTCAATGACTCTGAAAGAGAGAGTAAAGCCCCCAACTTTGTGGGACTCTGTTTCACATTCACTTACATATGAAAGCATCTCCCATCATCATGATGCTATTTGGTCCTCTTTAAAAACAACAAACAACTACTTTTGTGGCATCACTTGGGGGCACATCAGATTTCAATGGGACAGGCAGCTTTCATAAATTCATGCAAAATCACTGTTTTGATAGGATACTGTGGATAATATAGAAAAGAAATTAAATTTTAGATTTTTATCATTTCCTATTTCAAATCCCCTATGATTTCCCCTATTATTTCTTGATATCTTTAGCAAATCAGAGAAATCATGCCCATGTGAAAAAGGATGTGAAAATACTAAATTGATTTTAACCAGCTTTATTAAAATCATGTTATTAAATCTATTCTTTTTGAAAATTTTAGATTCTTGTGTTATTTGAGAAGGTGAATCATCCTTTTCCTTTTCCTTTTCTTTTTTTTTTTTTGCCTTTTGGAGGGCAGTTGGGATTAAGTAACTTGCCCAAGGTCACACGGCTAGGTTTTTGCTTGTGTGTGTTAAGTGTCTGAGGCCAGATCTGAACTCAGGTCCTTCTGACTCCAGGGCCGGCACTCTACTCACTGCACCACCTAGCCGCCCCATCCTTTTTCTTAATACATTAGTAGTTGAATTAGGCAATTTAATGGGTAAATGAGCAAAATGGATGGTTAAGTTTTGGCAATATAAGTGATATGTTTCCTTTAATACTGTACTTGAGAGGACTATTTTCAATGTGATTTTAGTCTTTCATATCTTTCTTCCTCTCCCCTGCAAATATCTGGTCATTACTTGGGCTAAAAAATGTGATGAAGTTATAGAAGAATTAAATTTCCAAATGTCTGTAGGGCTTCAGGACCTGAAATTGAATAGGGTCAGTAGCAACAGATTGCTAGATAATATAGGCTTTCATAGAAAAATGTTAGAAAATAACTATCTTTGAAGCACATATGACACTTTGTTTTTATAATTCTACTAAATTTCAAAGTGCAATTAATTTCTTTATATTATTTCTTTCTTTGTTTGCTGTCTGTGGTACCCCACAGAGGAAAATTGTGTCAAATTGGCTTATGCATGCTTTCCTGAAACCTCACAGGTTATGTAGTCTGCCCTCAGTTTTCTAAGAGGACTATGACATCAGGTAGATGATGACATGACTTGCAATTGACTTTGATTTGAGTGAGGGTGGGCTGTACAAAGTCAACAGTCTCACTTTCTCCTCCAAAGTCATCTGGGTCTAGTGGCCAGATATCCATCAAGTTGACTGGAGATGACCCCAGATGCAGTGGGCAACCTTGGCCCTTTTAAGCTAAAGTCTTTTCAATTTCTCCCCTTCTGTCCTTTCTTATCCTGTCCTCTCTTCTCTCTGCTTTACCTGAAACCCAAAGAAAGGCAGTGAGTACTAATTATTCAGAGCAGTGCAATATCTGAGTTGTCTACCAGATACTTTGTTCTACCAGCCTACTAGCCACCTCGTTTCTCAGTGCTTATATATTGTATGTGTGACATAGCCTTCTGAAACTATGATGACCTTGTGGCCTTAGGTAAGACACTAAATATATAGATAGATGTCTGTTGTTCCCTTATCACTGCTAAGCATATTTGGAGGTTGAACTAAACAGTTAAAATACTCTCCATCTACCTCCATAGTTATTTAGGGGATGGAAAGGAATGTTAATAGAATATTCCTGTCAATAGCTTTTCCAATCTGCTTCACTCAATCCTGGAAGTTAAAATTTAATGTTATCCTTTGCTCACTGAGGCACAAAGGATCACTGCCAGTTTCAGTGGTAACTCTCAAATGTCCATGTGAGGATCTTGTGGGTGATTTTTGTTCCAAGAAAAAAATATGCTATTCAAGTGTCACAAGTCAGGCAGTTTATTACTTACAGACATGTAAGCATGAGGCCCCCCTTCAGTTTCATTGGTAAACATGGATGGCTGCAGGAGCATATGGTAGAATTAATGCCCTCGTCCAAAGCTCAGAACTCTTGGTCTCTGTCCTTATATATGATTATTATTATTGCTGGGCAGATTTGTAGGGACAAAGGGGGAGTCTGACCTTGGCTTGACTGACCACAAAGGCTTTGTAATTAGGATATTTGGCTGAACAGATTATATTACAAAAGCCTTGCAGGCTCTGCCTACATGAAGATACCTTACACCACTTGCTGCATACAGAGGAATTTTCTGCTAGGCAAGTGGGTCCATTAAGGAAGTTACTTCCTTCAGCTAGGTCCTAGCAATAGACTAGTCCACATACATGCATTCACAATCGTGGCAATTAGAAAGTTCAGATATCCACAGCAATGAAGGAGGCAGTAGCAGCCAATACTGTTTGATCTAATGTCCTTTCAGTCACACTGCTTCACATCCTGTCTCTGGTAAGCAGGTACTTTTAGACACCTGAAGTGTGGGAGGTAAAGGAGAAAAAAATTAGCTTCTTCATTATGCCAGAATCAGTAAGTCACTCCCATAGGAAAATAATTATTCAAAGAGATGAGGAGGCTATGCATATGGAATATATAAGTAACTGGGGAAAAAAAAGAAAACAACAAAATCCTGAATTGGGACAAATTTGGTTGGATATTAGGAGCCTGAAGTAGTTAAAATAACTTCTTGTTTCCTACTCCAAAGTCTTCAATGGTAACTAAGTGCCTATAAAATAAAGTCCAAGCTCTTTGGCTTCTCTTTAGCCTTTAAGGCCCTCAAAAATCTTGTTCCCTCTCAGCTCTGCTGCTCAGTGCGGCACAGCTCAGCGGATCCGGACCCAGCTCCTCTCAGCACATCCCCAGCCCAGCCCAGCCTCACCTCCTCTAGCCTAGCACCATGGCAGATGCTTTCGCTGGCACCTGGAAGCTGGTTGACAGCAAGAACTTTGATGACTGTATGAAGTTCACTGGTGTTGGCTTTGCCACAAGGCAGGTGGCCAACATGACCAAGCCCACTACCATCATCAAGGTCAGTGGGGATACCATCACTGTCAAGACTCAGAGCACTTTCAAGAACACTGAGATCTCCTTCAAGCTCAGAGTAGAGTTTGATGAGACAACAACCGATGACAGGAAAGTCAAGTCTCTCGTCACACTGGATGGAGGCAAACTTGTCCATGTCCAGAAGTGGAATGGGCAGGAGACCACACTTATTCTAATAACAAAATACCCCTTATCTTTGCCCTACAAATCCACTACTATGCATGTACCTGCAAGATCACTATAAAGAATAATGCCTGTTACTGTATATGTATGTATGTATGACTATATCTGTATGTACATATGTATACACACATGTGTGTATATGTGTATATACATACATACACATATATGATGCACATGTGTGTATAATATATATCTTTTTATTAGTCAAAACTCAAAATAAAAAAGATGCCCAATGTTTGGGGAATGGCTAATAAACTACAATAAATGAATGTAATAATTATTCTACTGTTGAAACAATGAATACAGAGAAATTTGGAGGAACATGAACATGAACTGAAAAAAATAGGGAAACATACACAATGATTATTATAATGTAAATGTAAAGAAAACAACAAAATCAACACTGAATATTATGAAATTATGATGACTAAGAAGAGCTATGGATAAGCACCTCTCTTTTTTCTTTTTTCTCTTTTTCTTTTTAGTTTATATCATTCATTTCCACAAGATTTTGAGTTACAAACTTTCTCCCCATTTTTTCCCTACCCACCACCCCAAAATAGTGATCCCACTGGATATCCCCTCCCCCAATCTGCTCTCTCCCTTATCTTCCCCTGTTTCCCCTCCAACTTTGCAGTAGGGCACTGTGGATCTTTATGCCCCAGTGCCTGTATATCTTATTTCCCAGTTACATGTAAAATAATAATAATAATAATTATATATATATATTAAACATTTGATTTAAAAACTTCGAATTCTAGATTCCTTCCCTTCCTCCCTCATCACTCACCTGTACTGGGAAGATAAGCAATTCAATATAGGTTGTACATGTGTAGCTATGAAAAACATTTCCATAGTGAATATATTGTGAAAGACTGCCTATATTTCCCTCCATTCTATCCCACCCCACCACTTGTTCTATTCTCTACTTTGATCCTGTCCCTTTTCAAAAGTGGGTGCTTCCAAAATCCTTTCCCCCCCCAAGCCTGCCCTCCCTTTCATCATCCCCCCTCTCATCCCCTTCCTCCCTACTCTCCAGTAGGGTGAGGTACCCTATTTAGTGTGTATGTCATTCCCTCCCTAAGCCAAATTCAATGAGAATAAAGTTGACTCATTCTCTTTTGCCTTCTGTAATGGAAATGCAGATTTAAAGATCTTCCCTGCCCCTAGCTTAAGTGCACCTGGAGCCTGTGGTGGGAGGCTTGTTTTTCAGGGAAGCCCACACCTTGATACTTTGTGATTGGGCAGTGGGTCAAGCAGGTTGTTACAATCTTTGAGCCAGGAGAAGGCTATATAAACTCTGATGAGAGGCTTTGTTTTGGGGCTCACTTTGAGAAGTGTTGTGTGATTTGACCAGATGAGACTCTGGGAAGCCGTTGTTGAGAGCCCCCCGGCTTTGAAAACCCAGATGTTGATGCTTCCCTCTCTGGTAACTGTGATTTGGTATTGATATAATGGTGGGACAGTTTGGAAGCCTGTCTTGTTTGATCTGTAAGTTCTGTAACTCTGAAGTTCAGGGTGCTGACCTTTTTCCCCTGAACTAGGTAATGTGTGTTTGTTTGATTAAAGTAAGCTTGTTAACCCATTTTGAGTTGCTTTCCTTCTGAAAAGCAGATCTAAGAACCTGTGTTGGCAGTCACCCTGGGCATACTGGGGTGCTTGCCGCTACAAAATGGCGACGAGGGATGGGATCTGCTGAGTAAAAGGAAGGTATGGGGGCTGGGATAATTGTTTGTTTCCCAGTTGTGGTAGCTGTGATTCTGTGGAGCCATGGAGCAGGAGAGAAGAAAGGCCTGCATGCTGACTTCACTGAGCTGAGAGCAGGAATGGTGAACTGCCTGCATGGAGACCTGTGGAGAAGCCTGGAGCTGCTGCCTTCTGCTGGAGGAGAAGGAACCCAGGAGTTTGGAGTTCAGCCACAGGACAAGATAAGGACTGTGTGGCAAAGCAGGGGCACTGAATGTGTTTCCTTGCTGCATCCCACAGTTTGGGACCCAGGGGGGATGGACTTGTGACTATGGTGGGTGGGGTGAAGTGCCATGGACCCCAAGGACCCCACTTTGGTTTTGTTGCCTAGTTCCCTCTCTGGATTTGGAAGCAGGGGCTGGAGCAGTGTTATGGGAAGGACACCGCCCCCCTCCCAAGAGTACTTTATGTGATAATGCTTTGTATTTTGTGAATTGATGTGAAAATGCAATGTACTTTGTTTAAGACCCAGTGGCCACTTTGGTAACTTTAGATGTACCTTGAAAATGTGACCTAAGAGATGTTTTAGTGCTAATTCAAATGTAAATTGTGCATGCTATGGGCATGAAAGATCTTGGGGCCGAATGTAATGGAAATGCAGATTTAAAGATCTTCCCTGCCCCTAGCTTAAGTGCACCTGGAGCCTGTGGTGGGAGGCTTGTTTTTCAGGGAAGCCCACACCTTGATACTTTGTGATTGGGCAGTGGGTCAAGCAGGTTGTTACAATCTTTGAGCCAGGAGAAGGCTATATAAACTCTGATGAGAGGCTTTGTTTTGGGGCTCACTTTGAGAAGTGTTGTGTGATTTGACCAGATGAGACTCTGGGAAGCCGTTGTTGAGAGCCCCCCGGCTTTGAAAACCCAGATGTTGATGCTTCCCTCTCTGGTAACTGTGATTTGGTATTGATATAATGGTGGGACAGTTTGGAAGCCTGTCTTGTTTGATCTGTAAGTTCTGTAACTCTGAAGTTCAGGGTGCTGACCTTTTTCCCCTGAACTAGGTAATGTGTGTTTGTTTGATTAAAGTAAGCTTGTTAACCCATTTTGAGTTGCTTTCCTTCTGAAAAGCAGATCTAAGAACCTGTGTTGGCAGTCACCCTGGGCATACTGGGGTGCTTGCCGCTACAAAATGGCGACGAGGGATGGGATCTGCTGAGTAAAAGGAAGGTATGGGGGCTGGGATAATTGTTTGTTTCCCAGTTGTGGTAGCTGTGATTCTGTGGAGCCATGGAGCAGGAGAGAAGAACGGCCTGCATGCTGACTTTGCTGAGCTGAGAGCAGGAATGGTGAGCTGCCTGCATGGAGACCTGTGGAGAAGCCTGGAGCTGCTGCCTTCTGCTGGAGGAGAAGGAACCCAGGAGTTTGGAGTTCAGCCACAGGACAAGATAAGGACTGTGTGGCAAAGCAGGGGCACTGAATGTGTTTCCTTGTTGCATCCCACAGTTTGGGACCCAGGGGGGATGGACTTGTGACTATGGTGGGTGGGGTGAAGTGCCATGGACCCCAAGGACCCCACTTTGGTTTTGTTGCCTAGTTCCCTCTCTGGATTTGGAAGCAGAGGCTGGAGCAGTGTTATGGGAAGGACACCGCCCCCCTCCCAAGAGAACTTTATGTGATAATGCTTTGTATTTTGTGAATTGATGTGAAAATGCAATGTACTTTAAGACCCAGTGGCCACTTTGGTAACTTTAGATGTACCTTGAAAATATGACTTAAGAAATGGTTAGTGGCTAATTGAAATGTAAATTGTATATGCTATGGGCATGAAAGATCTTGGGGCCGAATGTAATGGAAATGCAAATTTAAAGATCTTCCCTGCCCCTAGCTTAAGTGCACCTGTGGTGGGAGGCTTGTTTTTCAGGAAAGCCCACACCTTGATACTTTGTGATTGGGCAGTGGGTCCAGAAGGTTGTTACATTCTCTGAGCCAGGAGAAGGCTATATAAACCCTGAGGAGAGGCTTTGCTTTGGGGCTCACTTTGAGAAGTGTTGTGTGATTTGACCAGATGAGACTCTGGGAAGCCGTTGTTGAGAGCCCCCCGGCTTTGAAAACCCAGATGTTGATGCTTCCCTCTCTGGTAACTGTGATTTGGTATTGATATAATGGTTGGACAGTTTGGAAGCCTGTCTGTTTGATCTGTAAGTTCTGTAACTCTGAAGTTTGGGGTGCTGACCTTTTTCCCCTGAACTAGGTAATGTGTGTTTGTTTGATTAAAGTAAGCTTGTTAACCCATTTTGAGTTGCTTTCCTTTACAAAAGCAGATCTAAGAACCTGTGTTGGCAGCTACCCTGGGGATATTGGGGTGCTTGCTGCTACACCTTCCTGTTCTTCCCCTCCATTGTAACCATTTTCCCTTGCCTCTCCTATATGTGATAATTTACCCCATTCTGTCTCTCCCCATCTCCTCTCATTATATTCCTCTCTCACCTCTTAATTTTACCTTTTAAATATCATCCCTTTCTATTCAATTGGTCCTGTGCCCTCTATGTATACCTTAAAAATACATACACACATTCACATATGTATTCATACACCCATATAATCTGTACACATATATACACACATTCACATATGTATTCATATACCCATATACCCTCCTATATAGACATATATATGTGTGTGTGTAATATATATATATATGCATATATATACACACACACATATATATGTATATACATATATATTTCTATTCCCTTCAACTATTCTCATACTGAGAAAAGTTTCATAAGTTACAATTATCGTTTTTCCATGGAGGAGTGTAAATAGTTGAACTTTGATAAGTTCCTTTTGATTTCTTTTCCCTGTTTACCTTCTCATGCTTCTCTTGCTTCTTGTATCTGAATGTCAAATTTTCTATTCAACTGTTTTTTTTTTTCATTAAGAATGCTTGAAAGTCCTCTATTCCCTTGAATGACCATATTTTCCCCTGAAACACGATACTCAGTTTTGCTAGGTAGGTGATTCTTGGTTTTAATCCCAGCTCCTTTGACCTCAGGAATATCATATTCCTTTTGATCCCTCAGCTGCCAGATCCTGTGTTATCTTGATTGTGTTTCCACAATACTCAAATTGTTTTTTCCTGGCTTCTTGTAATGTTTTCTCCTTGATCTGGGAACTCTAGAACCTGGCTATAATATTCCTAGGAGTTTTCTTTTGGGGATATTTTTCAGGGGGTGATTGGTAGATTCTTTCAACCTCTATTTTGCCCTCTGGTTCTAAAACATCAGGGTAATTTTCCTTGAGAATTTCCTGAAGGATGATTTCTAGGCTCTTTCTTTGATCATGGCTTTCAGGTAGTCCAATAATATTTAAATTATCTCTCCTGGGTCTATTTTCCAGGTCAGTGATTTTTCCAATGAGATATTTCACATTGCCTTTTATTCTTTCATTTGTTTGGATCTGTTTAATAGTATCTTGATTTCAGGGGCTCCCTTTGAGAAGTGTTTTGTGATTTGACTAGATGAGACTCTGGGCAGCCGTTGAGAGCCCCCTAGCTTTGAA
The DNA here is from genome assembly GCA_011680675.1 of Gymnobelideus leadbeateri. Lineage (NCBI taxonomy): Eukaryota > Metazoa > Chordata > Mammalia > Diprotodontia > Petauridae > Gymnobelideus > Gymnobelideus leadbeateri. Next base: position 571,858 of record WOXC01011258.1, read on the forward strand.
AACCCAGATGTTGATGCTTCCCTCTCTGTTGTGGTAGCTCTGATTCTGTGGAGCCATGGAGCAGGAGAGAAGAACAGCCTGCATGCTGACTTCACTGAGCTAAGAGCAGGAATGGTGAGCTGCCTGCATGGAGACCTGTGGAGAAGCCAGGAGCTGCTGCCTTCTGCTGGAGGAGAAGGAACCCAGGAGTTTGGAATTCAGCCACAGGACAAGATAAGGACTGTGAGGCAAAGCAGGAGCACTGAATGTGTTTCCTTGCTGCATCCCACAGTTTGGGACCCAGGGGGAGGATGGACTTGTGACTGATGGGTGGGGTGAAGTGCCATGGACCCCAAAGGACCCTACCTTTGGTTTTGTTGCCCAGCTCCCTCTTTGGACTTGAAAGCAGGGGCGGGAGCAGTGTTATGGGAAGGACACCCCCATCCTCCCAAGAGAACTTTATTTGGACTCTTGTTTTGAATTGATGTGATAATGCTTTGTATTTTGTGTTTAAGGCCCAGTGGCTACTTTGGTAACTTTAGATGTACCTTGAAAATATGACTTAAGAGATGGTTAGTGCTAATTGAAAAGTAAATTGTCTATGCTATGGGCATACTTAGTAAGACTTTACCGAATAAGTGACTTTGATTTTTGATTGTTACTGATAAGAGACTAATTGAATTAATCAAGACTTTGCCCCATGAGTGGAAGACTTTGACCTTGTACTTTGAAACTACCGATAAGTGACTAATTGAGTTAATCAAGACTTTGCCCCATGAGTAGAAGACTTTGACCATGTATTTTGAAAACTGATGTGACTGATTGAGTTAACTTAAGAGTGACTATTTTTTGATTTTACTGATAAGTGACTAAATTAACATTTGCCCCATGAGTAGAAGACTTGGACCAAAAAAAAAATAGTATCTTAGTTTCTTATAAATTCACTAACTTCCACTTGCTCCAATCTAATTCTGAAGGAATGACACTTCAGTGAGCTTTTGAGATTCTTTTTCCATCTGGCAAATTCGGCTTTTTAAGGCATTCTTCTCCTCATTGCCTATTTGAGCCTCTTTTGCCATTTGAGTTAGTCTATTTTTAAGGTGTTATTTTCTTCAGTCAGATGGTTGACTCTCATTTCATAATTTTCTTGCATCATTCTCATTTCTCTTCCCAATTTTTCCTTCACTTCTCTTATTTGGTTTTCAAAATCCTTCTTAAGTTCCTCCATGGCCTGTAACCAGGTCATATTTTTCTTGGGAGCGTTCGGTGCAGGAGTTCTGACTTTGTTGTCTTCTTCCTATTCCATGTTTTGATCCTCTTTGTCCCCAAAATAGAAGTCTAATGTTGGATTCTTCTGTTTGTTTTGCTTCCTTTGCCACTCAATTACTTGACTTTTGAGCTTTTTGCCACAGTAGAACTCTGCTACCAGAAAGGGAGCTTTGTACCAAACACTGGGGTTTTCTCAGCTGTTGAAGGTATCAGTTGGGTGCCCTCTCTGAAGCCTCCACACATTCTGGCAAACTGGTCACACACCCCAGGACCTCCACACAAGACAGTGATCCAGATCCAAGCAGGTTAAAGCAAGAGTGATTACCTCTCTGACTGGTTGTTTGGTCCCCCTAGAATCTGCAGGCCCAGAGCTCTGAAGCAGCCACAGGGTGGTGGCTGCATGGCCACAGTGCCTCAGTCACTTTTCCCTCCAGGGGGTAAAGGCCAGACCCCACTCCTGAACTCCTGTTTCCCAAAGTCCACACTGCACTGACCTCTCACTTTGTCCTTAGCATCTATGGGTTGATAATTCTGGAAACCGCCACAGCTGCTAGTGATCGGCTGGTCAGGCTGCCCTGACGCTTAAACCATAGGCTCTGCTCTCAAAATGCTGTGTTGGCCCCTTCCTGTCAGCCTGCTGGACTGTCTTCAGTGGGAAGTTAGCTTCTCTCTGTCATTTTGTGGGTTCTGTAGTTCCAAAGTTTGTTTAGAGTCATTTTTTACATGAATTGGAGGAGGTGGTAGTGGGAGCCACATGGAAGTCCTGTTTCTATTCTGCCATCTTGACTCCGCCCCCCCCCCCCTTTTTTCTTTACAGAGGTGAGGGGTATGGGTACAGAATGTTATATTATCTGTTGAATAATTTAGCTGATAAAGATAAAGGATGTACAATGTACATTAAATTTGTGACACATGACAAATGCATCTGTGTATGTAAACACACATACAACTATTCAGTCTAGGTAGGTTCTTTATTCACTATCTCCTTTCTCCTGTATAACTGTTTCTTTCCCTTCTTTGCCTTAGTTTTAATTCCACTCCTACCTATTAGAGATATGATCATAGGTATATAAATCTATAGCTCAAAGGAATATCAGAGGCCAGCAAGATAGACCCAGTTTATTCTAGAGAAAAAAAATAAAGCAAGGGAGTTTGAATGACTTGTCTATGGTCATGCAGAAAGTTATATAAAAAAAGTTGGGAATTGTACCCAAGTTCTTCTTTATCTACTATGTTTCAGGTACTAAGCTAAGTGTCTTGGGTAAAACACAGAGAAGAAATTCTCTGCCCTTGAAATTTTTACATTCTGTTAACAAAAAAAACAACTCTCATTTAAATTTAAATTATCATAAAATTACATATGAAATTATTATTTTTTTTAATTACAAAGTACTTCTACAGGGGAAGGTACCAGCAACTGTGGGTGGGGTGAGTGTCAGGCATCAGCCTAGGTTTGTATACTGAGCCGAGTTTGGAAGGGAATTAGGATTTTCTGAGATGGCAGTGAGGAGGAGGTACAATGCTGGTTTGGAGGCAGAGTGGGACAAAGCATGGAGATATTAATATCACGTACAAGAAATATTAAGCAGGTTGGCTAATTTGTATTGTGGAGATCACAAAGCATAGTAATGGAAATAAACTTGATGAAGTATTCTTATTCATGGTTTATTAACTTAAATGAGATACCATGTTTGACACATAGTTCTATTAAATTTGCCAATTTGCTTTCCAAACTCATAGAAAGCAAGAATCCAAGAATCGTTTATTAATCCCAAGAGTTTAGAACAGTTTGCTAGTGACTAGAGGAAATATAAAATTTGCATAGGCCATGGTTCCTTAGCCTCATGGAGCATATATTTCAGTAGCGGAATATGGCACAGACATAAATATGCTGCAAGATGATACTTAAAGAGTACACGAGAGATGCAAACGAAGTGAGAAATGATGTCACAAACTGGGAGACAAGAGGGGACTGCAAAAGATAAGGGCATAGACAATAACTAGAAGTGAAGGTTGTGACAGATAATTATGTAAGAAACAGAATGATTCTTAAAAAATCATCTCCAACTGCCTATTAGGCATTTCATACTGGATATCCGCAGATATCTTAGTCACCACATTCAAATTCAAACTTGTGATCTTTTACCCCAACAATTTCCAATTTCAATAGTCATCATACAACTCACTGTAGGTATTAGAAACCTGATATTCATAGTGATGACTTGGACTTAACATGAATAGAATAACTCAAATTTAAGAACAAGGAAGTATATAAAATATTTTCAAAAGATTTCTAACAGTTTCTGAAATAAAATGTATTTTTTACTGAAAGTATACATTTCAGTTATCTGGGAAATTTTTTTGTGTGTGTGTGAAACATTTAATTTCTTGATGAAATTAAAGAAATGTGCTATTATAGTAAGCAGTATGCTGGCCTTGAATTCATCTTTTGTTTCTACTGGTAACTGTTCTAAGATACACATGTAATTCAACCAAACATAGTAACTTGACCTGTAATTACACTCTCTTGGTTACTTTGAATTAAGAAAATCTCAACCATTGTCCATAGGTACTTTCTTTCTAATTTATTGTTGTAGGGAGATGCAAAGAATGGAGAAGTTAGATGACTTAACCAGAATACAGACACTATGCATCTGAAGAAAGACCAGAACCCAAGTCTTCATGACTTTGAGACTAAGTACTTCTCTAGCCACTGGAATTTATTACCTCTAATTTCATCTATAGCAAATATCATGCAAATACATAACCATTAATCAACTGACTGAGCCTAAATCAGGTCAGGCTAAAGACAATCCTTGAGAAGACCAAAGTAATACATTCATTGTCTTTCATATATAATAGTAACACTAATGACCTCAGCTTTTTGAGACTTTGGTGGAAAGTATCTCTCTACTAAGCAGTTAGCATTCTCTTACTTTTTTTCTTCCTACTTTGAGTAGGAACATCTATTTTCAAGAGAAAATGGCATTCACCTGGTAGTTGGTATCCGTGAAAAAAGGATGATACTAATTTGTTTATATAGAAATAGAATGCACAATTTAGAACTTAGGGTGGTGATGAGATATAACACACTATAGTTTGTCTAAAATTTCCCCTATATGTTTGTCATTCAAAGAAAAAAAGATAAATATTTTAGTGTGTTTCATATATCAAATAATCTCTTGAGTTTTTAACAAATCCTTGTTATGAGGATCAAAAGGAAAGGAATGTTGCAAATCACACTGGTAAATCTGGAAGTTGTCAATTCAGACATTATTGACAAAAGAGAAATTTTACTTTAGTGCTTCAGTGGATCTGTGATCTGATCAATGTGGGTATTTTCTCTATCATTTCAGTGCCCAACTCATCTGCAACTTACTCTCCTATGTAATTCTTATTTTCATTCTGCTATTGATCCAACACAAAAGAAGCAGCAATCATACTGAAATCCTCTCCCTATGTCATTTAACATTTCATATGTGCCAGTGTTGTATTCACACAAACTTTCTGTTATATTTTGATTTTATCCTTAGATATGACCAACGTATTTATTTTTCTATAATAAATTTCTTGAATTATATTGATTATAACATTTCTTGCGTGTACATTATCACTGGAAATATCCTATAGGATATTTTTACTTCTCTTATAAGATTCTTCAGAGATTGTGGTGTTTCAAGATTTTCTACTCATAGTGTCTCAAGAAAATAATGTTCATGATATAGTGGGTTTTTTTTCTATTGAGTTACAACTTTAGATGATTAAAAGTACTAATACATGTTTTATTGCAATACAAATGATTCCCTTCTGATTCAATTCTGTTCTCAATTTGTTGTCTATCTTCAATGCTTGTCTTAGATATATGTAATGATGTGCTACTGATGGGGGGATGGCAATAGGTTTTACAGGGACTCAGATCAAGATCAATGACCAGAATCCCTGAGATTCAGTCTGGAAAGAATTTAGTAGGCCCAAGCAATCTTGAAGTCAGGATTGTAAAAGTTTATTGTTACACTTTACAGTGGGCAGGAGTTCTTAGGGAACCTGCAAACTTAGAGAAGTCACAGGTATAGTTTTAAGGAGTCAAGACAGTAAATCAGGTGTCAATTATGCTAACTAGGTGAGTAAGGGGTGGGATTAGGGGGGAGTTAAGGAGTGGTCAGTGTTTAAAGGAACATGTACTTTTAATTTCAACTGAGCGGGCGAATTGCCCATAATTCACTGAGAAATAGCCCAAGGTGGGTACCTGGAGGTGTGGTTTTAGGCTTGAAACAGTCATTAAGTCAGCCAGCTGTCAGGGCTGACTGAGAAGTGTCTAGTCTGCCTGCCACCCATCAGTGTCATGTTTGACAAGATGGATGATGGGAACCAAGGCTAATGGAGACTCAGTATGGGTATAATTGGCTAAGGAGTTAACCTATAGATAGTGCATTGAAGGATTCATGGGTGCAGCTGGCCACTCTTCTTGGAGGAAATAACATTTGCCTAAGCTAAAATGTTTACAGATGGTTTAGTGAAGGATTCATAGGTGTAGCTTGTTATTGTTCCAAGCAGAAATAAACAATTAATGAGTTGTTGCTGGGCAGAGTACCTCTAAGGGCAGAGTGCTGGCAGGGGGAAGGGGCAGAGTTGATGCTTTGAGGCTGGGGAGGGGGAAATGTGATTTTACAGACTGGTTTTATAAATTGATTTTATAAACTGATGTTACAAACTGATAAAACAGACTGATGTTAGAAACATAGATCCCAAGTACCCCATCACTGCCTTCTTATTGTTTAGTTGTTTTTCAGTCATGCCCACCTCTTCATGATTCCTTTGGGATTTTCTTAGCAAAGTATTGGAGTAATTTGCCATTTATTTCTTGAACTCATTTCACAGATAAGGAAATTGAAGCAAATAGGGTTAAGTGAATTGGCCAAGATCACACAACTACTTAGTGTCTGAGACCAGATTTGAACTTACAAAGATGAGCCTTCCTGACTCTCTGCCACCTAGCTGCCCAAATACTTAGCTGACTAAACTTTAAACTGTGTATCACAGTCTGGACAAGGCATTTTTCATTCATGTAGGGTTTCCTTCAAGGCTTTGTAGGCTAATCTCTTCTGAGTCATAGAATGTCATTGAAGGATATCTGAAATTTCCTGGGGCCTGCTTAATCAATCAACATATATTTATTAACCATCTAGTATATGTTATGAACTGTATAGGTTCTAGGGATACAAAGATCAAACTGAAAAACTCTCTGAACTCAAGGAATTTACTCTCTGCTTATAGAGTCATATAAATACATGTAAAATGCTAAAAAAATTTTTTTAAATGCCATTTTCCTAGACTGAGTTGTGAAGAGATGAGATAACAAGTACTGAATTGAAAATAAGTAGAGATTACTACAGGTTGGAAAGGACAGAGATGTCCTATAGGGGATGACATTATGTAGAATCTTGAAGGATAACAAAGATTGAGATAGATTTGGATAATATGAAAAACACTGAATTCATAATTTGATCTCTTAGGTTCTCGGCCCTGCCACTTATTAGTAGTATGACTGTGAACAAGTTAAAAATCTTCATTAGGGCCCAATTTCTTCATATATAAACATGAGGGTGTTGGAATACTAACTTCTATGACCCTTTCCACCTGTAAATCTAATCTTCCCAAGAATGTCTGAGCTATCTGCTTATCTCATTATTAATTTAGCTTGTCACTAAGAACATCAATATAGAAATTCACAAAGGTGTTAAAGTTTACTTGAGCAACCTCCTCAAGGCCAAGGTACAGATCATCAGTGGTGTGACTTTCCAAGACAAATGGGAATAATGACTGACCACTTTACTTGGGGAAGATGAATAATAGTTAAATGGGGAAAAAAGTAACAGAAAAAGTAATCAGAGAGAGAAAATCAGGGTTATTTTTTTGAAAACTTAGGAAAAAAAGTATTAAGCTGTAGGATTTATAAGAGGTATGCCTGATTAGTTCTAAAACCATACTTCCTTTTTGTTTACTTAAAATGTTCTCTCACTACACAGCAGAAAATGGCCTCTGATAACTTCCCAGGAAGCCATCTCTCTCTTTCATCTCTTAAACATCTAAATAGGTCATCAGGCTTAGTTTGCAGGAAAAATTGTTATACAGGGGCAGGGAACATTGAATTTTTTAAAATCCCCTTGAATTTTTAGAGTAGGGACAGAAATTGTTATTAACCAAAATATATCTGTATCCATAACATGTCTGTCTTCTGTATCTATATATATTCATGGCAATGTGATAGATTTTTATTTCAGTGAAATTGAGTTTTATAATACCATTCTTAATCTCCCAGAACTTACTGTATAGTTAGATAGATAAAATATACAAAAATTAATTGATTACAAGGCACTCTATAATAAATTAACAAATATCTTAATGAGTGATCTTTCTTTAGATAATTAATAAAAGATAAAAATCAGAAATAGAATAGTAATAGTTTTATTTTCCCTTTTTACTACTCTACAAGGAAAAAAAACCCTACACATATAGGTGTAACTTTCTCCTTTAAAATTATTTCATTCAAAAAATTATAAATGGAGGCATAGAAGAGATGCTGATGCCTTTATGATAAATGCAATGTGCCCTGCAGGACTACCCCAAATGAATTCCATTAAGAATTGAGGCCCTGGAGTCAGGAGGACCTGAGTTCAAATCCGGTCTCAGACACTTGACATACTTACTAGCTGAGTAACTTTGGGCATGTCACTTAATCCCAATTGCCCTGCAAAAAGCCAAAAAAAAAAAAAAAAAAAAGGAATTGAGGGGGCTTCAGAGATACCATTAATTTTCAAAATACCTTTGGAGAAAAATTAAAGTGGAAGTTCTTAAATATAGTCCACAAGATTGATGTGGTTAATCCAGTCTCAAAAAACTTGATTATATTCTAAGTTGGTAGAGTTTAGAATGAATTCTATTTCTTATCCTTTTGAATTAACACTAAAACTGGGGTAACAGTATTCAGGCAAAGGGCAGGATAATAATTTACGGTAAGATATAGAAATGAAGTGAAAAAGAACTCATCATTTTGCAAAGTACAAAGGAATAAACAAGTCTGCCAAAATATTCTTAAATTTAAGTCACAATACCTGTGAGAGAGAGGCAATGTGCTACTGTAGCTATAGAGCTGAACTCAGAGTCAGTAAGGCCTGGGTTCCAGCTTCAGCTATGACAAATTTGTTGCCTCCCTCTCTGCAAGTCAGCTAACCTCTCAGTGCCCTAGGCAGTTGTCTATGATTGCTAATTGCAAGAAGTGCCAAACTGACTTAGTAGGAAGAGCTTTGAAACTAGAAGTCTGCTAAATTAATTAAATCATAGGTCTAAAAAAATAAAGACATTTGTGGAATTCTACAAATAGAATATAAAACTATAATCTTTTATTGTTCAATAGTCAATTCCTGTATCTCCAGTATTGCTAATATTTATCTTCATTTCTATACCTTTCTCTTATTCATTTTCCCCAAGATACCTGCCATTGGTGATTCAGAGACCTGAGCCACTGCTAGCTCCTTAGATCTTTTCAGTCAATCCTAATGTTACCCAACACAAGTTACCTGTCCTGTATCCTATTCCTTAAGCACCTTAGATCTTACTGAGCCCAAGCTCACAATACTAATATGATAGAAGTTTAGAGCTGGAAAAATGTCAGAAGTCAAATAATCCAAACCTCTCAGTTTACAGATGAGAATGATAAAGCCTAGAGGAATGAATTTATGTCATTTACATGAATTTACATCAAAAGTTAGTAAGAATTAGGATACAATGCTACTTCTTCAGATAGCGCATACACTATGCTACACTGCCTCTTAGAGCGTAAAGTACATTTCAGATACAAAAACCAGAATCTAACCATTCACATTCATGATTCAAATTAATGTAACTTTCCAAATGTCCAATGCATTTTCCTAAATTTAGGTTTCCATAAAACATAGCATAAAGATCATGGTAACTTATTTGATAATACTGGTAGTGTTTAACTGTCATCCCTAAGTAAGTGACTCCAGGATTTTTCTACCCAGCCCTGAATTTTCTTGTGAACTCCCAATTCCACATCTTCAGCTGCTTGCTGGACAAATCTACCAGGATGGACAGTAGGTATGCTGATCTCAAACGCAACATGGCCAAAATGAAATTATCTTCTCAGCTGAACTAGCCTGTTTCTGTTGGGAGGCACCATTTTTCAGTAACCACAACCTATAACCTTATCTTTCTTCCCTCACCACATACAACCTGTTGCCAAGTCCTGTTGATAATTACCTCTGGCACCAAGGCCTTTCTCTACACTTGGCCATCACCCTCACTATCTATTCTCACCTAGACTTCCGAAATGCCATCCCCTCCCCAACTTGATCTTTCTGATTCCTGCTGTCTTCCACACTGCTACTGTGAACTCCATGTTCTAATAACTATCCTATTTGTCTAACTCTTAGGATCCCAAGCCTACTTCAAAACTCAGCTCAAATATCACATACTGTAAGAGGCCTTTCTAGACTTCCCCCAGCTCCTACCCTCACTTCATTTAACATTTGAGGAAATCTAAGACCCTAAAGGAGTTGCCCAGGTCCTCAGACTTGGAATGGCGTGCTGTAATGGGAATGCAAATTTAAGATCTTCCCTGCCCCTAGGCCCTTTGATAGGTTTAAGTGCGCCTGGAGCCTGTGGTGGGAGGCTTGTTTTTCGGGAGATATTCTGTGATTGGGCAGTGGGTCAAGAGGGCTGTTACATTCTCTGAGCCAGGAGAAGGTTATATAATCCTAGACGTGAGGTTTTGTTTTGGGGCTCACTTTGAGAAGTGTAGTGGGATTTGATCTGACAAGACTCTGGGCAGGCGGTGTTGAGCCCCCAGCTTTGAAAACCCAGATGTTGGTGCTTCCCTCTCTGGTACCTGACTAGGTATGGATGTAATGGTCTGCTTGAAATGTTTCTGTCTGGTAACTTTTGCTTATAACTTCTGTCTGTATACTCTGAAGTTCAGGGTGCTGACTTTTTCCCCTGAACTAGGTAAATGATACGTTTGATTGATTAAGCAAGCTTGTTCACCCATTTTGAGTTACTTTCCTTTAGAAAAGCAGATCTAAGAACCTGTGTTGGCAGCCACCCTGGGGATGCTGGGGTACTTGCTGCTACAAATGGTATCATGAACAGGATCTGCAGAGTAAAAGGAAAGTATGAGGGCTGGGATAACTGTTTCCCAGTTGTGGTAGCTGTGACTCTGTGGACCCATGGAGCAGGAGAGAAGCCTGCATGTTGACCTCACTGAGCTGAAAGCAGGAATGGTGAGCTGCCTGCATCTGGACTGGGACAGCAGCAGCCAGGAGTGACTGCCTCCTTCTGGAGGAGGAAGACCCCAGGAGTTCCGAATTCAGCCACTGGACAAGATAAGGACTGTATGGGAAGGCTGAAGCATTGATTGTTTTCTTGCTGCATCCCATAGTTTGGGACCCAGGGGGAGGATGGACTTGTGTCTATGGTGGGTGGGATGAAGTGCTATGGACCCCCAAGGACCCCACCCTTTAGGTTTTGTGGCCCAGCCACCTCTTAGGACTTGGAAACCAGGGCCGGAGCAGTGTGAGGGGAAGGACACTGGTTTTGGATTGAGGTGATAATGCAATGTACTTTGAGTTAGTTTAAGGCCCTGTGGCCATTTTGGTAACTTTAGTTTGTACCTTGCAAATGCCCCCTATGTAATGGGAATGCAAATTTAAGATCTTCCCGGCCCCTAGGCCTTTTGATAGGCTTAAGTGCACCTGGAGCTTGTGGGGAGGCTTGTTTTTCTGGAGATACTCTGTGATTGGGCAGTGGGTCTAGAGGGTTGTTACATTCTCTGAGCCAGGAGAAGGCTTGAGTGCTCTCTTTTTTTTTTTTTTTTTTGCTTTTTGGAGGGCAATTGGGGTTAAGTAACTTGCCCAAGGTTAGGTTTTTGTTGAGTGCTCTTTCTATATCACAATGCTTCTGTTTCTCCCTTAGGCTTCCCTACAAGTGGAAAAACTTGGGCAAAGGTCAGAAGAGGCATCCACAAGGACAAAAGGATTGGCTCCCCCAAACCAGAAGAAATTTGGACAACAAAAGGAACTTATTCATCCCGGAGCTGCTGGATGCTACTGAAGACCCGAGGTAAGATTTATCATGAATCCTTCTCTAGTGTTCACCTTGTTTTTCCACTCTATATTTCCCATAGTCTTAACACTCCTAACAGATGTCCAGTGAGGCATTATGTTGCAATGCTAAAAACAGCACAGGTTAGATAGAAATCTTGAGCAAGTTATATGAGCCCTCAGGGAAAACTAGGTGAAGATCTTTCAGCCTCCTCCCCAGAGACGGACAAAAGAAGAAAAATTCCAAGAATCCTAAATTAGCTCTTAGGGGAAAAAAAGCCAAAACAACTACAACTGACAGACTCAGTTTCGGGCCAGTCAGCTCTTATATATTTAATTCCCATTTATTTAAAGTTCCATCAATCTGTGTACACTATTTATATTAAAAACAAAGGAAGCTGGGGCTCCTAGCAAAAATATACATTTCAGTTTTGGAGATTGTTATGACACAAGGGGTGTGGCAGCTTAGAGCATCTGCACGGTGGGGGGGGTTGGGAAAGGAAAGGTGGGATGGTCAGGCACTGTGTCTTCCTTCACAGCATCAGGCTAGGGCAGAGCCCTGTCCAGGGAGTGTGCAAAGCTGTTCTAGGGTGTTTGCCCCAGCAGTGGGGGGTGAAAAAGGGGGGGGAGGGCTGGAGGTCCTGCCTCAGGAATTTCTGACCCCAATACCAAGCCAGGGGCAGACTTGGAGAAGACAGAATAAGGAAGGGAAGGGGCGGTCTGGTTCTTCAGCCTTCTCCCCCCACCCCCTCCAAACAAGAAAAAGCCTAAGGATTGCAGAGGGGATTTCCTTCTTCCTCCCCCACATTAACACAAAGCTGCCAGCAGCCTGAAAGGCCCACCCAGCAGTCTTCTAAGATATAGATGCCCCTGCACTGGGTTTCAGTGCCAGTTCTGCCAGCCTGACCCCAAGGCAAATCACTGTCCTCTTTTAGGAGCTGGAGTGGATGGCTTGCTGTTTCTCTTTAGCATGACTTCCCAGGAAAATTCCTAGGCTGTGCCCAAGACCTTAGGCCTACCTCAAAAGTGAGAAGCTACAACTTAAAAAATGGCCTGGCCCTTTCTCCTGGTAGAAGGGGGTGTGAGGGCCAGGTCAGGAAGGAGGGAGGTGGTTCACAGATGCTAAGCTGGCCCTGATCAGCCTGTCTGACCTCCTTAGGGCCCAGGAGAGCAGTGGACTGCTGGGGGAGAGAGGTGGTAGGGTGAAGCTTGGAGGAAATAAAAATATTTTGCTTCCATCCCCAGTCACCACCTTTCAGCTGAGCCCCTGTGATCAGGTGTCAGGCACCTGCTGAGTCAATAGAGATGCTCTGTTCACTTGGAATTTCTTGTTTAAACCCTTTCAAGAACAGGGAATGTAGTTAACCTAGTCTAACAGCCCAGGAATCTGGAACCCTGTCCTGTTTAGGGAAGAGGGGCAGAAACTGTGATTAAAGTGAATTCAGTGCTTGTGGTAAGTGCCAGCATGGTGGCTCTTGGGAGTGTAGCAGGGGTTGTTAGGACTTGGGTAGCAGCACCAGCTTCTCCATTCCCTCGGAGCAAAGGGGGAGGTTAAGCTCAACCATTCAAGACATCTAGATACTGGTGATGGAGTATGGGCAGGGTAGTGTGTGCTAAAACTTAGTAATGAAATGTGGGGAAGGAGGGTGCCATGGCTGTATCCCACAAACTCTCATGGGCCCAGTCTTGGGACTCTCAGCCCTAAGGCCTTCTCCAGGTAGGACTGTGGCTCTCCTTTCAGCACTCCCCAAACACCCTGGGACTTGCTCCCAGAGATGCCCATCCACCCTCTTCCTGGGTATCCAGCTCCTAGGTCAGTCAGTACAGAGGCTGCAGTGAACACCAACATGGAAGACCAGTTAAAAGAACAGAAACGATGCTAGGCATCAATGTGGTCTGCTGCCAAAGCTGATTAACTGACTCCAGGATAATTATTCACAAAGTCCAAGGTAGTGAAGGGAGGTCATGTGGGTCTCTGCCAGGTGGCCCCTCTTCTGGTCTGCATATTCCTCCTATTTTCTAAGAGTCACCACTCCTAACTGCACCCACCAACTTGCCAGGAGAACTAGAGAGGAAGGTGGAGACAGCTGGGGGATGGAGTAGTTGGGTTCAAAAAGGGAAATGAAATCTTGTCAAGCACTAAAGGCTGGGAGGGGGTCAGGAGGCCAGCTTAGTGTTTCTTTGGGATGTCTCACACTATGAAAATGAGAGCCTGAAAAGCTTGGCACCTCCTCCACCTTTCTGTCCCAGTAGAACGGAGGGAATAGACAGGCATCATCCAGCAAATGGAAAAAAGTAGAGGCCTGTTTCTGCTGGTGAAATAATACAAACCTGGTTCTGAAAAAACAGACAAAAAGGGATAAGAGAGGGGGAGAGTGCACAAGCACAAATGTGAGTTTGGACTACTCCAGGAGTAACACTAAGTGCCTCTGGGCAAAGTCAACGGAATTGGGATGTGGACAGAGCCTCTTCAGGCCTGCCCACCACATGTCCTTCAGCACCAGGGTATGTGTAGTGCCTGGAGAGCTCACACAAGGCCTTAGACCACCTTTGGCAGCTCTTCTGTCTCAGGGCTTCAGTACATGTCCTTATAGATCTCCTGAAGAAGTGGATGCAGTGGGGTCTCTGTTTCAGTTTTTTTGAGTTTCTGCATCATCTGGGCATGCTCTGTCACCAGCTGCCTTAGGTCTGCCATTTTCTGAAGCAGCTTGGGGAAGAGGTACTGTGCATCAGGGTGGTTGGCTTGTAGGTGGAACTCCAGGGCCCTCAGGATGCTGTCTTGGATCTCCTCCACTCGTTTGACGTTCATGAGACCAGGGCGATCTATGGGGAGAAGGGAGTATTTGGGGAGGGGGCCCCGGTGGCTCTCTCCAACCTGCTCCTACCTTGCCCTCCAGGGGTGTAGCCATTGGCTCTATATTAGCCCTTCTGGAGCTAGGGCAATCCCTGAGTCCATCCTACTCAGCTCTTAGTGTGGGAGTGCCTTCCAGGCTCCCTCTGAACTATCCCACTGTGTGCTCTGCAGGTAGCTTTACTCACTTATAACTGTACAACATGACAGAGTGAAAGGGAAGTGGCCTTGAAGTTAGAAAATCCAGGTTTGGACTCATTTGCTATGGGATCTTGTATTTTCTCACCTGTAAAATATAGATGATGCAAGCATCACCCACCTTACAGGTCAGTTGTGAAGACCAACTATGATCATACATAAAGTGCTTTAAAACTGGAGCTGTTACTTATAATTGTGACCCTTTGTGACCCTCCCTTCTACAGGGAGGCCAATAAGATTTTCATCCTGCCCACATGAGCAGTGTGACACAAGCACTTTGGGCCCAGAAAGTGCCACATAACATTTATCAGCACCATGGTCCTCAGAATGGATATAACAGACGTAGCAGGGAGGGAGGGAAAAGGAGCAGGGCAGGGGAGCAGTGAGTAGCATGGAATTCAGAGAACTTGAGCCCCAACCCTGGCTTCTCACCAGGGGGACTTTGAAGGTCCTCCAAAAGCCCCCTTCTTGCTCACCTCCACAGAGGATGATGGCCGCAATGAAAAGGGCCAAGTCACTGTCATCTAGCTCCAGAGCATTGAACTTGACAGCAAATTCAAACTTGGGCTCGATGATCTCACTGAAGGGTTTGCGCAGACTTCGCAGAAACTCACGGGTCACAAAGCCATTACCATTAGCCACCAGGAGTCCATCCTTGTTCATGATAGAGGCCAGCATGGCAAAGATGGCCTCGTGGACGCCATACTTGAGTAAGGTCACCTGGTCATTCAGGAAGAGGCTAACGAAGCTGGGGATGCTCTTGGCAAACTCAGTGATCTCCCGCACTGTCTCCACTGTGGTACACTGGCAGCGGTAGAACACGTGCACGCTCAGCTCCTTGTACTGGGGGAGCCCATTCACCAGCTGCTTCCAGACCAGTCCCTGCTCCGCCTGCCACAGCGTGTCCATGTCGTGGATCACAAAGGGCTATAAAACCCCAGCCCTAGTTAGAGATGGGAGCCTTGTGTGTGTGGGGGGGTGCCCATGGGAATGCCCCACCTCCCCCACCCACTGCCCACCCCCCCAAGGGTGAGAGCTTCCCAGGCATGGGCTGGTTCTCAGGCCAAGCCCAGGCCAAGCGCTGGCCTGCTCTACTCACAGGTGTGCTGCTGGCCTTGCCTGTCAAGATCCCCCGGGCCCTCTTTTTGGTCATGTTGAAGTTTTTCAGGTAGGCGTTGTAGATGTGCTTGGAGAAAGCCTTCAGGTCAGCTCCCTGAGGATTCTGCCCGCTCACCTCACTTGCGGTCAGTCCCTCTACCAGCTTCCTCTTTTCTGCCTCTGGCATCCGGCCAAAGCGAATGGCTGGTATGTGGGAATAAGACAGGGTCACTGGACATGGTGCAGGAAACTGCCTCCTGGGCAGATGCCCAAGTACTAATGTGAACATCTCACTGCCTAGTCAGCCATCCAGGCACCATTTATTTTGTATTTAAGCACCAACTGTTTGCAAAGCCCTGGACCACATATAAATTGTTTCCCTGTTTATAGCTTTGGAGACCTTTGAAACCCCACTACAAGGCTAAATCAGGTAATTTTTATGACCAACAGCTGGCTGGCCCTGGTTCTGCCCTATTCCTGACCTGGGTATCCAGGACACAACCTGCTATAACAGAGCCCAGACTAGGGGTTGGAAAACCTCTGCCACTTAAGCATACCCATATGGCTTTGGACAGGTCACTTGGAAACAATCCCTTCACAGGACTGTTATAAACACTTTGTAAATTGTAAAACACTGTATTATTATTGTCAGGGTTTTAATTACCTTCTATGTCCATGGCTCCTTTTAAGATCACAGAACATGTTTAGGAGCTGGTTTCTTTGGATGGGACCAGGGGAGACTTAAGAATTGGGAAGGTTAGAGAGAGGGAATCTACGTTCAAAGTTTCTCAAGGAATACCCCTATGGCCTAAGAAGTGGAACAGGCAAAAGATATTGAAAGGAAGGATTTGGGAGAAAATGATCTTTATCACCCATGTAATAAAATCACAGTTGGGGAAAGTTACTTGTAAAATGGACTGGAGAAATCCAAAGCCTAAAGCAGATTTAGAGAAGTAGGTGGGAGGCAAGAAGGGCAGGCTGAGTGCCTTAATGGATACTTGAAGTATCCATATTACTCGACAGTAGATGTCAGTCCCTAGCAACTAGCACAATGGTTTGCACATAGCAGGCATTAAATGTTTGCTGACCAAACTGGAGGAACAAGGAGCTGACTGGCCGCTGAAGGGAGGGCCCTTATTTATGGAGGAACTATAAGCTCAGTGAACACTGATTATGGAAGCTCCTATGTGCAAGGTACTGTCCCCCCCCCCCCCCAATGAATAAATTCTAGGCTCAAGCCCTGTCTTATTTTCTTGCCTGGCTACCAGCATGACCCACATGTATTGTCAATTCTGCCCAAAGTACCCGAGAAGCAAGTCCTCTGGCTGAGTTAAGTAAACTTGGAAGTTCTCAGTATGGTTCCTATGCAGATATCCTCCCCTAGGGTGACAGTGAGCTCTACAGAGGAGGTTTCCAAGCGCCCACTTATGGCAGGTAAGGAGGGAAGGGGATGCTGTCATCACTTGGACTCTGGTTTATCATCACTCATTCCAACCAGAATACATGCTCTCCATATCTGGGGCATGGACAGGCTGAACGCCCACTTACCACAGGGATGACCATTTCCCAGGACTGACCAGCGTGAGCAGCCCCACAGCTGTTGCTATCCCTCCCTCCACTTGTCCCCACAACAGAATTATTCCTAATAGTCCCAATTTTCTTAGCGATGTCTCCAAGCCCTCACCATTGTGAGACATGCCCAGTGACAGGCATTTCTGAAAGCGGCAGTGCTGACACTTGTTGCGATTCTTCTTCTGGACCTTGCAACTCCGGTCACATTTCTCATATTCGAGCTTCATGCGGATGGTCCTACGGAAGAAGCCCTACAGGGCCAGAATGGAGAGAGGTAGGTATTAAAGGGCCTGGTGTCTTTCACCTGGTCACCCAGGGCTAGGAGGAGGAGGAAAGCTCCAGCTCCAGCCCTGCTAGCTGGCCAGTCTCAGCCTTGCACTCTGCTGGACTCTGGGGTTTCACTTGTTACATTTGCCCTCTCCTTCCAAAACCCAGCTGAGGTACAAAGCCACCCTCCCTCCCTTCTCTCATCACTTACGATGCCTGAACAGCCTGCCTTTTAAACCAAGCTGGTGGTACAAGAAAAGTAAAATTTCTACAACTTTTTAAGTAGGGTTTTTTTTTCTCTTGTTGTTTTGTTTCTGATGAGGGAGAATGGAATGGAAGAGAAAAATTTAAGGATTATATATAAAATGCTTATTTTAGAAAACCCCTTAATATTTGGTACGTTTAGTTTTATAAAAATCTCAGAAAAACATTCACATTTCCCCCCCCTTTTGGGATAAAAGGGAAGGCCTCACAAAAGAGGCCTCTTAATTCTTCCCAAATTTCCCCAGGCTTTCAGATTTTTAGGCAGAGGAAGAAGGTGAGGCCCCCAGGGGGCCAAAGGGAGAGGCACTAAAGGAGGGGCCAGCCAGTGCCACAAATGGCCAGCAGGGGGCGGGACCCCATTAGGATCTGGTTGCCCACACGCGTACCTTGCAGCCCTCGCAGGCATGAACGCCGTAGTGGAAGCCCGAAGCCTTGTCCCCACACACCCGGCACTCCATGTTAAGACTTGTGGAGGAGGTGCCATCGCAGCCCCCCTGCAGCTGATCCGAGCTCTGAGGGAGGTCTAAAGGGTGGGACACCAAACACAGTGGTCACACTCAGCAGGGGGCCAAGCCCCAGGGAGCCTCAGCCACCATCCGCCTGCTTATTCACACTCCATCCACCGGTGGCAGCTGGTGTCTGTGTCTGACATAATATTCGTGTGTGTATGGGGGGGGCCGTGGGTGGGGTCAGAGAAAGGAGAGCCTCCTCCTGAGCTATACAGTCCACTTCTCAACTTTCAATGGATGGTACAGAACTTCTCCACCCTTGTGTACAGTTGCCCTGCTTCATTCTGTCCTAGAAGGCCAAGCTTGTCTCTTTAATCTCTGATGATGACGCTGAACAGATATTCTGTCCCTTTTGAGATCACGCTCCAGTATTGCTTTTCGTTTTTGGGCTCAAAGATCCCTATAGACAGGGCCGTGAAGGAAGAGAGGAAAGCTATGGCAAGTGGACAGCGTGCTAAAAAGCAGAGACATCACTTTGCCTACAAAGATCCATATTGTCAAAGCTCCAATGTGTGGCTGTGAGAACTGGACTGTAAAAAAAGCTGAGCACCACAGAACCGAAGACTTATTGGGAGTCTCTCTGAACTGCAAGGAGGTCAAATCAGTCAATACTGAAATTAATTCAGGCTATTTACTGGAAGGTCAGATACAGAAGTCTGATACGGAGTCTAAATACTCTGGCCACATAATGAGAAGAAAGACTCACTGGAAAAGACCCTGATGTTGAGAAAGCCCCAAGGCTTGAAAAGGGGACAACAAATGAGATGGATAGATGGCACAGAAACAATGACTGAACCCAGACAGTCTTCAGGAGAAAATGGAGGATGGAAGGGCCCTGAAGAGTTGGACATGACTCAACATCATCATCAACTACCTTAGCTTACTTACAGAGGAGGTAACTGAGGCCCAGAGAGCTGGCAGGGGCAAGTTGACACTAGAACTTGGGTCTCCTGGCTCCAAAGCTCTCCCTCAGGAATCAGCAATCTTCTCATTCTTTCATATCGCACACAGGGGCTAAGAAGAAGGGGCACAATACACATCCACCTGTGTTCCTTCTTCTGTCAGACTCCTCTTGTCCAGCCCTTTATCCTGGCTCCAGAATGCTTATTAGAACCTGCCTGCATAGGTTGGTGTTTGTGGATCTTGTCCATGTGTTGTGTCTGTTTCATCTCCCTCAGCAGAGCTGGGGCTTTATAACACAGGGGCCATGTACCCTCCTCTTCCTCTCCATCAGCCCATGATGCCTACTCTTAAGAACTCTGCATCTGAAGATGAGGAGCTCTCCCTGTTTCCCAGGGCTGGATCCTCTTTGGATCCACTCTGCTCCTTTGCCGCTTTAGTCCTGCTTACCTTGGAGATATGAGAACAGTAAAGTAGAAAGGGGGCTGAGCCTGAGTGAGGAGGAAGGGAGACCCTGAAGGGCTCTCAGTATTTCAGTTCTTAGCCAGCTGCCCAGATCTTGGCAGGAAGGATGGATAAAATAAAAAGGGAACACTGCACAGCATCATCAAAGGGGCAAGCAGTAATCTACGCTGGATCCTCAGAACTTTTAGACAAAGATGGTCCCCTGGTGATAAATCTTGCTAGACAGATGCTGTGAGAATCAGCAGAAGCTTGTAGTGATGTCTGATGGAGAGTGCCATGTTTATATTTCATTCTGTGAGGGTTTTGCTTGAGGTGTATTTTGACCTTGTCTGAGAAGCTGGGGGAGAGAAAGGAGAGAGGAGCCCAATGCCTTTTCTGAAGAAAGGTTATTTCCATTCTTTCTTGAGTCACTCACCTAGCTTTAATGTTTTTGGGGTTTTTTTTTTTTTTGGTCTTTATTTTTCATCTTTATTTATTTATTATTTTTTTTAGTTTTTTTCTTATTAAACAAATGCTTTATTAACTTCTGTTTCACATCATTCATTTCCGCCAGATTTTCAGCTACAATTATTTTTCCCCCGTTTTTCCCCTACCCGCCCTCCCAGAATAGCAGTCCCACAAGATATTGCTTCCTCCAATCTGCTCTCTCCCCTATCTTCTCCCATACCCCCTTCGACTTTTCCATTAGAGGAAGGTGAATCTTTGTGTCCCAATGCCTGCAATCTTATCTCCCAATTATAAGCAAAAGAGTATTAATAATAGTATTTATATATATTTGAAACATTTAGTCTTAAAACCTCGAATTTCAGATCCATTTCCTTCCTCTCTTGTCCCCCATTCCCTCTGGGAAGATAAGGAATTCAGTATATGTTGTACATGTCTAGCTATGCCAAACATTACCATAGTAGATATATTGTACAAGGCAGCTTATAATTCCCTCCCACTCATCCCACCCCCCACCTGGTTCATTCCCTACTTGATCCTGTCCCTCTTCTATAGTACCTAGCTTTAATGTTTATGTTGCATGGATAATGGAACCCCACTCTAACACTCCAAGAGACATATGACTCATCCACATGGGCACTCCCTTCTACAACACAGATCCTGGTCTAAACATGCCCACTTATTCTGTGAGAGTCTTATCTATGTCCAACCACAAATCTGCTGGGGCCCCTCTCATTCTTTTGATATCACTCATTGATATTAATTACATGGATAGCCCTGAAGAACTCAGGCAGAAAATGAATGCTACTGGCTTCTAGTAAAGATAAAAATAACGAATCCTTCCTTATTCTTCCTTTTGTGTATGTGTGTGTATTGTGGGAGGAAGGGCACAAAGAACAGATGCATCAGGTTCTCAGTGTCTTTCTTGGACTGTAACACTATTGGTATTGGTCAGACTAGCCTTGGTCTAGATTAACTTCTGCTTGAATGATGGCCAATTCTCGAGATTCTTCACCACCAGCTGATGCTTAGTGCTGCTGCCTTGAAAAATGGTCTCCAGTTTTATTACACCAAGCTCTATCCCAGAATGCTCTTGCATTCTAGATTTTGTCTGTTAAGCATAAGGAAAGACTAATGGATCTGAAATCGGAGTAGCAGGGTTTGAATTCCCTGTTCTGCTCCTCACCTGACCTGTATGACCTTCAAGTTCCTTAAATGCAAAATGAGGAGATCAGGTAACTCTGAGGTCCCTTCCAGCTCTAAATGGAGAAGTTTTATTGCTTAGCAGTGACAATGCCTGACACACAGCAGATGCTACACAAATGGTGACTGACTTATCTATGACCCTTCATCACTTTGCCTCCTCCTACTCTACTGTCTGGCAGCCAGGTGGCACAGTGGATAGAGCACCAGGCCTAGAGTGAGGAAGACTTGAATTCAAATCCAGTCTCAGGACTAGCTCTGTGACCCTGGGCAAGTCACTTGCCTTAGTTTTCTCATCTGTAAAATGAGCTGGAGAGGGAAATGACAAACCAATCCAGTATCTTTGCCAAGTAAACCCCACATAAGGTCATGAAGAGCTGGACACAATTGAAAAATGACTAAACATTCTCCTGTTCATTCAATTCATG
Organism: Gymnobelideus leadbeateri; assembly: GCA_011680675.1. Classification (NCBI taxonomy): domain Eukaryota; kingdom Metazoa; phylum Chordata; class Mammalia; order Diprotodontia; family Petauridae; genus Gymnobelideus; species Gymnobelideus leadbeateri. The sequence continues at coordinate 593,423 of WOXC01011258.1, forward strand.
TTTAATCAAAGAAAGCAATACAGCCTCTTCTTCTGACTATCTAGTACTACCTCTGAAACAGCTAATGTAGACAGAGCCCTGGGTTCTCTATAATCAACTAGTTTTGTGACCTTTGGCAAGCCATGTTAGGTGGAATACATAAAGCACTATATAAATGTCTGCTAACTTCCTCCTCTATGAACTGAGGGATTTGGAGCAAGTGATCTTTAAGGCCCCTCATAATTCTAACATTCTGCAACTAAGTTTATTAATACCAGCAACAGTACTAGAAGTAATATAGTTCCTTGTGTGTTCCAGCCACTGTGCTAAGTGCTTTACAAATATTATCTCACTTAATTTTCACAATGACCATGGGAAGTAGGTGCTATGATGATCCCCATTTTACAGATTAAGAAAATTATGCAAACGGAGGTTAAGTGACTTGCCCATGGTCACACAGCCAGTGAGTAAAAATTTGGACTCGGGTCTTCTTGACTCCAGGCCCAAAGCTGAACCATCCAGCCACTACATCCCATGTCTGAACATCCTCCTCGAGCGTGTCATGTCTGCCTCCTAACTACTTCTCAAGATCCTACTTCTATAAGGAAACTCTCTAACTGAAAGAGTAGAATTTACTCTAGCCTGAAATGCCCTCAATTCTTCATATTTATTTAACCATATTACCAAATGCACAGACCCCTCTGAGTTAATTGTGAACATTTAAATGAGTCACCAAGACAGGGACCTGGTCTTAGGTGGCAAAGGTAAGCATGTGGCTACCTACCATGTCCTTTTCATTGATGTTATTTGTTTAACATCCTCCTAATGATGTCTCCCTGTCAGAAATGGGAGGGCTGTTTGTTGTCGTAGCCTGAGAGTATGGACAAGGAATCTCTATGTTTGACATGCTTTGTACGACCTTACATCCAAAGGCACTGAATAAGGCTTTTGAGACTGAGCTCAGGTGCTGAAGTGAGGTCAATACACAATTCTATCAGTATATATAGCTGGCTTACAAAGTATCTTTCCATTACCTGAGGTCTTTACACCAGACAGACAAACAGGGCTCCACTTTGGTTTGGGGGTTAAAGGGTGGGGGAAAGGAATTGCAGAGAGGCAACCATACCTCTTCAAACTCAGGTTTAAACTGTTGAAAACATTCATCCACAAAGAACTTTAGGGCTGGAAGGGACTACCTTGTTTGGGGGGAAACAGAGGCTCATAAAAGGTTCATACAAATATAAGTCCTTATCAATTAGTTCTGAAGGTTTTTAGAGTTAAGTACACAGGGCTAAGCCCCACCTTTATCCCTGCTAGCAGACAATACTTGCCCATGCTGGAGCTGCTCTGGAAAGCCCCTTCTGTTTCTTACAAGTCATCAGATTATGCTTCAACTACCTCCTGGCCTGGGAAAGTCATTTTGAGCCCTTCTGGCAAGGGAGGGAAACTGTATGTGATAGAATGATCACCACACCAGCAATGGGGCACATCTGTATTAGAGGTAGTAATAAATGCGAGAAACTTGAGATAACAGGCTCTGAATCTCCAATAATGGGATGGAAAGGGTTATGGTATAAATGTTTTCACAATCAAGGAGGCAGGACAATTGAGCCATTAGAGGAGAAAGTCAACAGTTTCTGCCAATAGCCCAAATGAGGGCAGCAGCCTATCTCTTAGTCTGAGGCTGCCTGTAACTAATACATAGAAAGCTGAGAAAGTCCTCACCTCTAGAATGGTGTTCTAGGCTGGCCTAGACCACAGCTGTAGCACTGAATGGACTAGGAGAAAGCAAGGGGGCCAACTGAGACCTTTTAGTGGCTAGTTATCTAGGAGGCTTTAAATTATGTTATGGCTGCTGGAGGCATAGAGATCTAGGCAAAGCTGACTACGTGACAACATAAAATGACAGTTACATTCTTAACATTTTTTGAGCCCCTCCTTATGCTAGAAAGGTCAAGGGACTAAATTAAGGCGAGGGCAGCGGGCTCAACAGTCAGAAAGAATTGCACTGGCTAAAGCCTGTAGGGTAACTGAGATTCTCTTCTGCATTTTTCTTTTAATGTACAATAAACACCTTCCTGTCTCCATTCTAGACCAAAGACAACTTTCAACCTGTCTTTCCCATTTCACTATTAATTCATTAATAAACAAGAATTTATTAAATGCATAGTACCATAGCAGTAAGCAAGAAAGAAACCATGGCCAGAGGTGACAGAGATAATCCCTATCCCAGTGGCCAACTGAAAAAAACAAACCCTCACCAATAGTGCTGCCTAAGGCATGTTCACTGTCGGGGTTCTCGCCCTCCAGTCTTGACTTAGCCTAGCTTTTTGGCCTTCTCTTCCTAACCACTGCCAGTTCCAGCACAAACATGCCACTTTGACTCACAAGTGGCAAGTCTGTCTTTCAAGGCCTAAGGGTGATGGGCAACATTTCCACCCGGGTGCCGGCGTGAACAGGAAGTAACATATCTCTGAACACCTGCTACTGTTTACCTGAGCAAAAATGAAGATAAACGTGGCAAGCTCTAGGCAAAATTGCAAAAGCAGATGAATTTGGTAGCCCCAGCTCCTGCTCTTTACTCCCTCTTCTCTGGCACACGGTCTCTATTCTACTCCAAGGGCACAATATCTTCTTGCTTCCTAGCCCACTCCTCTGGATCAAATGACAAAGGACTTGACTGTAGTCAGTGACAGATCTGGTGCGTAAAACCCATTCACCACCCCCAATCCCCACCATATTTGTTTTGGAAAGACTTATCTAACTGTGAAATGAAAGGCTTGCTGCTCCTTGGCTAAAGGAATTTAAGCAATCAGCCAACAGGTTGGAACAGGGGGCTTGTCTTTGCCCTTAAAATCCAACTAGGCCTAAGTCTAGCCACACTTAGGCCATTTGGGGATACTTGGGATGAGAGGGACTAGATTGGGAGGATTTGTAACTGGACCACCTCCAAGCCAAATGCCATTCCTACTGACCTGGGAAGTAGAAGCAGCTACACTTGATGACTATCTCTCCCTAGGGACATGCCAGATGTGAAGAGAAGTATGCCCTGGAATCAGTGGTTTCTTGCAGCACTGGCCCCAGGAGTCTGCTCTACTTGGGACAGGTCCTCCTGACTGGGGGGCCCTGTCTTACCCTCCCTTTACTAACATGTTTCTTCCCATCCCTATGCTCTAAGACTCTCAAATGACAGCAATCTACCCATCCTAAACTGTTTACCCCTCTTGCACCACCACCACCGGCCAGGATGTTCTATACCTGTTCACAAGTGAATGGTGATCACACTGTCACCTTCCCCCAACCCCAGGACCTCAAGCAATCCCTAGGTGGCAAAAAGCAGATGGAAGTGGTGCCCAAGCACTGTTCAGACTTGGTGGCCAGAAGAGAGGCAACAGAAAGGAATGGCAGGAGAAGAATGAATGAATGGACAGAGAACAGGGAATTTTGGGCCAAGACTACTAGGGGGAAGGGTCCGTGTGAGAAGCAAGTGAACTGTAACTAAGAAACTTTGTCTTTTAATTTAGCTGATGTTGTATCTCTGTGTTTATACATAGTAATAATGATAAGTGGGGCGGCTAGGTGGCGCAGTGAATAGAGCACCGGCCCTGGAATCAGAAGGACCTGAGTTCGGAGCCGGCCTCCGACACTTAATCCACACAAACAAAAAGCCTAGCCGTGTAACCTTGGGCAAGTTACTTAACCCCAATTGCCCTAAAAGGGGCGGCTAGGTGGCGCAGTGAGTAAGAGCGCCGGCCTCGGAGTTTGGATGACCCGAGATCAGATCTAGCCTCTGAAAATGAGCACCCACGCATAAATCAAATGACTAGCCGTGTAACCTTGAGCAAGTTACTTAACCCCAATTGCTTTAAAAAAAAAAAAAAGAAAAGAAAAAAAATAATGATAAGCAAGGCACTGCAGCAGAGAGAACAAGACTGCCACTGATTACAAGGCCTAGAGAAATAAAGAGAAAAGTATTTGGTTTGACTACGGGAAAATGGCACTGCATTACAGCCACTGATATGAGTCTCTGAACACCAGATTAGCTGCTATAAATTCTATTTTTATCTGATCATAACAATAAACTTTTCTCATGCACAGGGTCATCTATGACCTTTCTAAAGCAGCGCAGCTGTCCACTCACAACTTTTAAAAAAGAGCACCCAGAGAGTGTTCAGGAAAGTCCAACAGCGAGAAATCCTCTCTCTGAGATCTTCCTGAGAGAAAGAAGGCCCGAAGACAGGACCAGGTTACCAGGCTCCTGGAACTGCTCAATAACTGATTTCTGGAAATGTCTAGTTGTTCCAAGCAGTAGACAACTTGGTGGTAGGGCAAAGTGGCCTAATCCTTTGTTGTCCCCATCCTGCTATAGCCTCCTCCTCCCCCCCCTTACCTGAATAGCTGCTGGAAGGAAGTGAACTCTCCGATTCCCCATTTTGGTCTGGAGTTCCTTCTGCCATTGCCACTTCCTTTTTCTCCTCCTTTTCCCTGATCTCAGGTACTTCCTTTTGTAGCTGCTCCATGGTTGATCACCCCTCAGTGCCACGCCTGCCGGCCGTGTCATAGTTCTGGCATCATCTGTATCTGTTCACAGGTGGACCTTTACAGGGGGCTTCCTGTTAGCCTGAGGAGAGGAAAAGGAGAAACAAGGTTACCAGAAGAAGGGCAGGGGTATTGGCTGATAGGCAGGGGTCCAATTCTCAGGGGGCAGTAGCCCAACTGTGGAATGCCTGAGAAACAAGGAAGACAGCTGAGGAAGAACAAAGACCTCCTGCTCTTATTAAGACATAATACAAAGCAGGACTAGGGAGTCTTCTTGAAGCACTTCCTCCACTCACTCTTTGTCATTTCTGCCTGTTGATGGTGGGCTAGGGGCTGTGGGATTTCTAAGTTTCCCTGGCCAGAAGAGTGTAGCCACCCTCCCCTTCTGCCTCTCAAAGCACCTTACCCATCCATCACAATGGGAAAGGCAGGTCTCTACAGAGTTCAATTCAACCTGAAAGTGAAAGTTTCTTGGAGTCATTTGCTTCCCAGGGATCAAGGGCAGGCATTTCAATGGATGAATACAGGCTTTGGAGTCCCACTGTCCCATATCCTGAGAAGAATTTGTGGGATTCAAGATACGATAATTATTTCAATCTATTTCATTATATATATTTTTAAGTTCAGAAGATTTGGAAACAAATAGCATTGTCATCACAACCAGCCTGTGAGGAAGGTAATATAAGCATTATTATCCCCATTTGATAGATAAGAAAAAATAAGTGAGAGCCAGGATTTGAACTCGAGGTCTTCCAACACCAACTCCAGTGTTTCTTCCATTTCACTATGCTTTCTCTCTACTTGTATTCTCAACAAGACAGGAAGTTCAAGCTTCTCAAGGAGGAACCTATCCTATATCCAAAGTGAACCAGTACCATTGGCAGACATTGCTCTGAAGCCAGAAGAGGGTGTGTGTGTGTTACAAATTGATAGCTGCAAAACTGATCAAGGATGGTAATAGGTGGTCATTTTCGTGGAATCTAGAAAAAGAGCTAGAGAACAAGAACTTAAGTTTATACTATACAGTCCAATATTTATTTTTTTTCTAAAGAGGACTTTATGGTTTACTCACAACAACTCCGTAAGGCAAGCAGTACAAATACTATGACTTTTTCTTTTTTGCTTTTTGGAGGGCAGTTGGGGTTAAGTGACTTGCCCAAGGTCACACAGCTAGACTGGATTTGAACTCAGGTCCTCCTGACTCCAGGGCCGGTGCTCTATTCACTGCACCATCCAGGCACCCCTACTACGACCTTTTTTTTACAGAACTGAGGAAAAAAAAAGATGATTTGCCTATGGTCATCAAACATCAGAACTAAAATCTTTCTGAATCTGAAGTCAATGTGCCCTTTCCATGAAAAGAAAGTGTTAGATATTTGGGACAAAAGTCATTAGAAAGGTGTACTTCACAGGGGAGCCAGATTTTAATCATAGTTTAAATGATATATCCCTTAAGACCATCCCGCATCCTTTTGTTCGGATTTCCCCATGGTTAGATAGCTTTCTAATTATTAATTTAGTCCCCCAAGTATGTTGATACCGGAGAAGGGCCACCCTGAATAGTGGGCTCAGGTATACTGGTCCCAGCAAAATTCCATTCCCCACTTTCACTTCCTTTCTTTTTTATTCCTATTTTTTATGTTCCCCACTTTCAACCAGCACCACTTCCATAAATTCAAAAACTGGCGTTGTAATTTATAACAAAGTTTCTTGTGAGTTTGGCTGGTGTGGTGAATCAGCTTTCTCAGGTAATCAACACAACCCAGGTGAATTTAGTTTAATAAGCTAGATTTTCCCAACCTGCAAAGCTGAGGGCCAGACTTCAGGACAGTGATACCCTGAGGGTCAGCTACTCCCAACAAAGCCCATTCTAAAAAAGTCATTAGCCATCTTTATTATAAAGATAAGAGATTAGCAGGTCTAGACCAGTATGGTCAAACTCAAATAGAAAGAAATTGGCATGGGCCACGTATTGATTTAGAAAACCACAAATTAACATTATAACTATGTATTGTACTTTTATTTACTTTGTTAAACATTTCCCAATTAACATTTTAATGGTTTGGGCCCCAATCGGGAGTTTTGCCAAGCCCAAGAGTTCTAGACTCCAGTCTAAATGACCTTGCTGAAGTACTTATAGTATATCAGAGAAAAAAACATCTTTTGGTTAAGGGCTTAAATTTCATGTTTAGCAGTTTTAATATGATCTGAGATTACTCTGAAAAGAAATTTAGGAACCAGAAAGAAATGGGATGGTTAGAATGATGAGCAAGAAGACCCTTGCTGCCTTGGGTGGGATGGACGGGAAGTGGAAGAAGCCCCTGAGAAAGCCGTTGTGATATCCAGGTGTGAGGTAACTGGAACATGAACCTGGGCAGTGGGCTGTGGAACTGGAGAAATGTAATGAGGAAGAAAACGGACAGGCACAGGCAACAGCCTGCATGAATAATGCCCCCTTCCACTTGGCTCCCAGGTTAATACAGGCAAGGGCCACAGTGAAAGTGAAGCTGGGATGAGAGTAGGTGTTGGCAAGCATCTAAATGGAAATGCCTGGTACAAGTGAGGAAGGCTTGAAGAGGGGAGGAAACTGGGCTGGGCATAAAGACTGAACATGCTGTGTACAACAGGTGATGGCAAACTAGGTAAACGAGGTCCAGAACACAGAGGGTGTAGGGGGATAAAACCAAGGTTCCCACCCAGGACTTGGCCACAGTTAAAAGGCAGTTAAGAGTTCCCATTCTGAGGAATCACAAAGTATCTTATCAACATCGGTTTGCTATACATTTTAGGGTGATGGGAAACCAATCCGGGCTCCAGCTCCTAGAGTGGTTCTGGGGCTCTGTGCCACGACCACGAAAGCCTGTTTTCCTCCCCAGATGTGGGTGTTTGCTCAAGTTGTGCTTCCTCGAAGTCTCCAGCACAACCAGGGAGATGGCTTCAGTCTGAGGGACAAACACCCAGGCACCTCAGGCTGCTTAAAACTTATATTTAACTGTTGTGTTGCAACCAAAGTCCGGGTTTCACCAAAGCCATTCATTTTAAAATTCTCTTTATTGCTCCACAAACCACCAATCTACAATGGAAAACTGAGGCCAAATGAAACGTACAATCTCACCCCTGGATCCAGGGCAGAAATGACAACCTGGACAAAGTGCCTCAAACCACACAGGAAGCAGATCCAAAGCCTAGGTTTTCCTAGGTATCCCATCCTCCCTCTCCCACAACTGAACCCCTCCCTCCACTTCCTCTCCTCAGCACACTCACCAAAAATAACAGGCCCTTGCACAAGCTTCGGCAGAGCCTTGGTGGCAGCTGCCTCCCAGGAGGACTCAGTGCAGACTACACCTCCATCCTGGTTCCAGTTTCTACGCCCTCTCCCCATAGCACCACTTGGTAGTCTGGTATCTCCTGATCATGCAAGCCACGCCCTCCAGCAGTGGCTCCCTCCCTCCCTCAGAGTCAGCACAGGCCTGGGAGGACAGGCCATCAGAACAGAGAGTGAATTCTCCAAGGAAGGAATTTCCTGCAAAACAAACTCCCAGGCTGCCCCATTCCCCAAATACAATGAGGAATGAGAAGAACCACTGCAGTGGCCCAAGTTTCTGCCTCGCCTTTGCTTATGTTTTTCTTTATGCCTAGAATTTCTCCCTGTTTCCTACCCCTTTCCCTTCTTTCCCCTAGTCAAATTCTTTAAAGTCCCATTCTTTAAAAGTGTGAGAAATTAATTATTTATATCATATTTAATAATCATTAAATCAGTACCAAAGTTTTTCCCTTTTTTCTACTTCCTCATCCCACAAATAACTAGTGTGGGAAATCTCTCTTAGAGATTTACCCGCCAAGATCTAATCAGACAGCAAAAGAAATTCTAAGCTTGGGCTAATGGGGATATTCCTGCTCTTTGTGTTTGCTCAGACAGGTCTGGGAAAATGTTGATTCTCCCTATTATCAAGAGAGGTGATATGGAAATTGATGTCTCTTGGACCAAGGCTGGAGGGACTTAAGTCACAAACCCCAAGACTGCCCACCTCCCACTGTGTTAACCAATCAGTGTCAATCAGGCACCCCTGGGCAACATCTACTCTTCAAAGGGCCCATTGCCTTTAGGGTTCTTTGGTCTAAGAGAGCCGGCAAAATGACCATCCTTTTATTAACAATGTGCTGGCCTTAGTAATAAGGTGATTAAATGACCCAGAAACGATGTGTCTCAAACATTGTTAATCACCACAAATCCCATCCTCTCCTATGAAAGTTGGCCTCCTATGACCCACTAGTTGGCAATAACCTTTCTCCTCGTGGACTTCACACAGCACTGTTTGTATAATGTTTTGCATTGTTTTTATTTAAATTATGTTTAACAGGTCACATCCCTCCATTAAAGAGAAGGGCCTTGATCTCATCTAAACTCTGTATCTTCTTAAAGCCCAGCACTGTGTTCCACATGCAGGCTGCACCTAATAAATCCATGTCTAATGAAACTGACCTTCTAATCCTCTGAATGCTGCAAAGGCAGATAAATGTCCTCTAAAACGTTCAGGGATGTTACCGAGAGAAGCTGAAAAGATTCTCTTCCTAGATTCACAGTACATTCCACCTTAGATCCTACCTATTCACTTATATCCTTATCCTCCCCCCTCCCTCCATCTCCCAATTAGTCTGTAAGCTCCGGGAGGGCAAGAAGTCTAGTGTTTCAGGCCAGAAAGCAAGGCTTAATCCTGCCTTGGGGTCTTACTACCTAAGTGACTGGAGGAAAGTCGAAACCTTTTTGCATTTCAGTCACCACATCAGTAAAACAAAGGAGTTGGACCAGCTGACCAGGTCCCTTCCAGCCCCGCATCAAGGATCCTATAAATTGCCAAGGCCTACCCTGAAGGGCACCAGTGCCAGGGATTAAGTAAACACAGGTGTGCAAGCACACACACAAGACTCTTCCGAACTAGGAGAACATTCAGCCAACGGCTGAGCTGGTCACCTCCATTCAGGGCCAGCCAGCCTCACCTCAGGCAGCTCAGTACCTCCCTGCATCTGGCACACCCAAAACTGCGAAGCAGGAAGCAGAGCTTCCCAGCTCTCTGGCCCTTTGCAGACTTAAGGAGAGCGCAGCTAAGGGGAGGGAGGCCAGGGATGAATGAATGCAAGGAGATAGCAACACAACACATCAGCATCACAGGTCCCAGGTTAGAGGTTTCTGGGGAAGGGACTCTACCCCCAGGCATTCAGTTGGGGTTGGTCAGGGGGAGTGTTAGGCCTGGGCCTTTTCAGTACTAAAAGTCTGAGGAGAGTTTGGAACTCATAGGAGAATGGAATAAGCTTCAGGTTCTTATGGGGATGGTTTAGTACCAAGAACTGAGCACCTATCCCATCTAAGGCCCTGTGGGACATTAAAAGTGTAAGGACACACAAAGGCAGACTGCATGGAGAAGGCAGGAGAGAGATGAACTCGGCTTCTAAGGATATGCAGATTACCCATCCAGGGAGAAGTGTGGAGGGCATTCAAGGCAGGAGGGGAGGCAGCTGGGATGGCAATGTGGTAGACAAACCTAAGTCATATTTTAACATCAGCCAAAAGACCTGAGTAATGAGAGGTAAACTGGATCAGGAAGAAGGCTATGGGACGAGTCAGTTTTGTATCATAGGGTCAGAAGCAAGGATACCTTTTAAGTCTAGAATTAATTAAATGCACATTTATTACATGCCAACTACTTACAAGATTCTAAGTCAGGCACTTGAGTGTACAAGAAGGAATAAAGACAGTTCAAGGAGCTTATAATTAAAAGTGGATGAAGGATAAAATATGCACCAAAATTAAGACAAGGCACAGCACAAAGACCAAAGGAGAGGTCCAGACAGTACTAAGAGAAAGGTGAGGAGGAAGACATCCCGTGCAACTGGGGGCTGGTGATAAAGAAAAGTCTTCATGGAAATGGCAACCAAGGTAGGTCCTGAGGAAAGGGAAGGACTTTATCAGATGGTGAGAAGTCCATTCCAGGCATGGGAGAGGGCAGGACAAGAACTAGGGATAGTGGATGGTCCAGGTGGCTGCAGCACAAGTGTAAAAGAAAGGAGGATGAGCCAATCTGTGGAGGGCCTTGAATGCCAGGATCAGTCATTTATGCCATATTCAGTAGTCAAGGGAGAGTCTGATTACAAAGGTAATGTAATATAGCAATGTTGTGATGGGAACACTATTATGGGCCCCGCCAAGCTGCTGATCCACTGCCAAGCCAATTAAGGAGGCAGAAATGACAACACTCTGAAATCTGTACTGGCTGAGTGGGCTTCAAGGGTGGCTAGGAAGTGGGAGGGGGATTTCCGCTTCATTAATGAAGCTGTTTTCATCCTCTTCCGTGTTAAGCGCTTGCTTATCTTCGCTGTATGCAACAGCTGATGTTTATGTGTATGACTTGATGATGTGTATGACTTTTTACACATGGCATTTCATTCCATCCCCATATTCTTGTGAATATGAATTATATTTTAAAGGGGAAACCAAGGCTCAGGGAGATGAAGTAATTGCTCATGGTTACAAGGAGTCAGGGCTGTGGACTCTCTTGTCAGATGCTAAAGTCAAGGACTTCGACTCAGATGACCAAGGGGATGACAGATTCCTCATCTCCCTGTCAGTTGAGGTAACCAGTCAAGAACCTGCCATTCAGAGCAGAGTTTCTCTTCTGGAGTAGGATCACAACTATCCTTCCCTGCATAAATTACTCTCTACCACATCCCCTTGAAGTTGACTTGGTCACTGTTACTATCCTCCTTAACCCAGACCAGCTTAGTGGGTGTCCGCCAAGCTTTGGTGCAAAGCTGAAGGAAAGGCTGCTGCTCTCTCAAGGGAGGACACCAGCCTGATGTTCCCACAGTCTCTTTGTTCTCTTCCCCCGCCTCTTTCAATCATTAAACCAAAATGCGGGACACAGCAGCCTCCATCCAAGAAGTGTGTCCTAGTTTTTCCAGGCCAATGACTCTCAAGTACTCTCTTCTCTCTATGTGCCAAACCAAGTCAATATCCTGCCATCTTATCAGAGGCATAAGGTGCTTATGACCTTTCTATATTAAGGACGAATCCACACCAAAGTGGTTACGTAACTATTTGCTATTTCCTGGAAGCTTATGCTGTGTAATAATCAAAGTAAATCCAAAAAGGATACAGGATATCAGAAGATTTAGAGCTGGAATGATCTAACCCATTTCATAGATGAAAAACTTGACACCAGTGAGGAAAAGTAACCTGCCCCAAATGATAACAAACATGCATATACTATTTGGGAGTCTAAAAAAAGGCTTTCACAACAACCCTGTAAGGTAGGTATTACAGACTCAGAAACTGAGGCTTAGAGAAGGGACTTGCCCATGGTCACAAAGGCAGTGAGTAGCAAAACCCAGGTCCCCCTCGCTCCAGGTCAGGTACCATTTCCACTATAGCACACTGCCTTTTTTCTCTTCCCACCCAGGGGAAAAAGCTTGGCCCCCAGAATAAAAATGAAATAGAGAAAGGTCTATGAAGAAAAGGTAAATCTGGGTACAGAAGAATTCTTGTAGAGGAGTAACGATCTATTTAAAAAATAAAAATGGTCTTGATCACCTGCACCCCAAAAGAGGTTGCTTCCCACCTTGCCCTGAAGCAGCTGTAGGGGCACATCCTGTCTCCACCTTACAGCACTAAATTCTCATGTACAAACAGTACATGAGTTCACGCTCAATACCTTGTTATGGCTAATCCTACATTACTGGGGCCCTGACAGAGAAGTATAAGCCACCATAGGGCCGGAGTCACCATTTTCTGGGTGTGGGAGTGGAAGACACATTATTAATACCCAACTCAGGATGGTCTGTATGATCCAAGATGGAGTTTGGGTGAATGAGCAGCCAGATTTGGCCCTTGGCCTACATGGTGTAAACCACTGGCTCATGTGTCTTCTGGAGGGAGGTAAGTGGACATAGAGGGTGCTTACATGTTGAAGGATCAACTGAGAGTAATGTCACTTCCAAGAGACTCATGAGACTCGGGCAGCCATGCAGTGAATTCTGGGATCTGAAAAAAAAAAAAAGGGCAGATATGATGGGGTGAGAGGACACAGATATCTGTTCCCAGGGATGGAAGGGAAAACAACACTAAATTTCTTCCTACAGGGAACCAGAGGGGGTTTCTACTTGGGGAGGGAGGATTATACCATAAAGTGGGCCTCCCCTTTTCAAATACCTCCACCTATCCCTGGAGGCTATTTTTCCCCTTTAGGTTTCTTCTTGCTTTCTACTTGGGAAACATTTTAAAAAATAATTCACTATTAACTTCATGAACTGTCCCTTTTCTCTAATCTCCAAAAGGAAGAAAGAGAGTAAAAGAAAAAAAAAAAACCCTTTCCCACAAGGGTAGTCTCAGTTATATTTGTTTTCAGTGGGAGCTCCCTTAAGACAGACATCTAATATGGCTGCTGTTAGGAGAGATTCTCCCATTGCACTTGGCATTGCGTAGAACCTGACTAAATTCCTGTGTCTCATTACTAGAGGGATAAAGGAATCAACTTGTGAGTATTAAGGCAATGAGGGGGTCAGTTATACAGGTGTGTATCAAAGAGCTGGGGAATCAGAAGTCTAAGCAGAAGATAAAGAAACTGGGGAATTTAATTTAAAAAAGAGAAAGTTGAGGGTTTTTTTTTTAAACACAGAGAGAAGTAGAGGTTCAAATTAGCTAAAAGAATAATATAAGATATTGGATGGGTGGCCAAGCTAGATCTGGAATTTGGTTTCTAGAATGTTTGAAAACAGAATAAATAATTATCTTTCAGGGATGATTTTTTTTGGAGGGCAATTGGGGTTAAGCAACTTGCCCAAGGTCACACGGCTAGTTTTTGTGTTAAGTGTCTGAGGCCGGATTTGAACACAGGTCCTCCTAACTCCAGGGCCGGTGCTCTATTCACTGCGTCACTTAGCTGCCCCACAGGGATGATTTATTAAGAATAATTCTTTCAAGGGTGGCTGGGTGTCACAGTGAATAGAGCACCAGCCCCGGAGTTAGGAGGACCTGAATTCAAATACAACCTCAGACACTTAACACAAAAACTAGCCGTGTAACCTTGGGCAAGTCCCTTAACCCCAATTGCCCTCCAAAAAGAAAAAAAAAGAATAATTCTTTCTACAGGTAAAAAGGATGGACTAAATGCTTCGTGAGGGCCCTTCCCTACTCCTAGGTTCTAGGATTCAAAGTATGGTGTCCCAGTTCCTAAAGGACATGCGCTGAGGATAATCTCACATGTGCTACCAGGGCTCCCCAACTAATGCCAGTTATGTCCAGGACAGAAAGAAGCTACAATCGGAAAATCACAGAGCGTACAATTTCAGAGTCAGAAAGGAACTCAGAAGTTTTTACTGTCAAACCCAGTCCTGGAAAAAAAATCCCTACTACAACTCAGCTGATAAGTGGTCACCTGGCCTCTTGAAGACCTTCAATGAGGAGGAAGGCACTACCTCTGGAGGCAGCCTATTCCACTTTAAGATAGTTCCCATTTCTAGGAAATTTTTCCCTCTAACAATAAGCCTAAATTTGGCTGTTTTCTAACTTTTCCTCATTGCTCCTCCATGTGACAGCTCCTCAAATACTTGGAGACAGCTAGCAGTCTCTCCCTTCCTGAAACTTCTTCATGTTTAGATGCCACCAATTCTTTCATCTGATGGCATGGACTCACAGCCCTTCACCATCCTGGGTTCCCTTTGCTGCACATTCTCCCATTTTTTTTTTTTTTTTAAGCAATTGGGGTTAAGTAACTTGCTCAAGGTTACACGGCTAGTCATTATTTATGCGTGGGTGCTCATTTTCTGAGGCCGGATCTGATCTCGGGTCATCCAAACTCCGAGGCCGGCACTCTTACTCACTGCGCCACCTAGCCTCCCCTTTAGGGCAATCGGGGTTAAGTAACTTGCCCAAGGTTACACGGCTAGGTTTTTGTTTGTGCGGATTAAGTGTCGGAGGCCGGCTCCGAACTCAGGTCCTTCTGATTCCAGGGCCGGCGCTCTATTCACTGCGCCACCTAGCCGCCCCCACATTCTCCCATTTTCCAGCTTATCCATGTCCTTCCTAAACGCCAGCACCCAGAGTAACCACAATCCTCCAGCAGTGTGTGGTCTGACCAGGTTAAGTGCAGTGCAGCCCATGATCCCATTGGAATTTCTGGTTTTTCCCCCACAATACTGACTTATACTGAACATGATGAAGTCGGCTAAACCCCAGATTTTTTTTTTTTCAGATAAACTGCTGTTCGTACCTACCTTTGTCATCCTGTACTTATGAAGCTGTTTGTTTCTGTGACCCAAGTTAAAGGGCTGAGGAATCAAAAGTGTGAGGGAAAGATAAAGATATTGCAGAATTTTAGCTCTTCTCTGTGCTTATAATTAAATTCTATTTTACTGGCTTCAGCCCATCAAGATCTTTTGGGATCCCAGTTCTGTCATCTAGTGTCCTAACCATCCTTCCCAACTTTGTGTCAATAGCAAAATTGAGTAGGAGTCAATGCCTTTATACAAATATTGATAAAAATGCTAAACATTACAGAGCTGAATAGATTCCATGGGCCACTCCACTGGATGTCTCCCTCTAAGACTACATGGAATCACTAAATGCCATTCTCTGAGTCCAGCCATTCATTCAGTTCTAAATCCAAGGAAGGCTCTGGCTCTCTATGACCCACTTACTCCTCTTGTCTGCCCTGAGCAGTCAGTAGGTTGGAGGATAAAATCACTGAGCAGGCCTCCAAAATCTATTCTGAGGAAGGGGTCAGCAGGCCCCAGTTAGAAGTGATGTCATTAATTTGGAACTGGAAATAAAACTGAATTTGAAAAGAATAATTAAAAAGTGATGTCATTTTTGAAGCTTTGGCAAACCAAGGAGAGCTCAGCAGGCAGTGAAAGGTAGAGGGGATGAGATGAGACAAGAGCGATATTCCTTGCAGAATTCTGTTGCAGAATTCTGTCAGGAGACGGGTGAGGCTGGCCCAGGAGATAAGGAGCTGGGGAAGCCTGGGTGTCAGTATGGCAAGTTGGAGCCACTGTCTCATTGTGAACGAAGAGACAGTGCTCCTGGCTCCGAAGGAGACTCACTGGCTGTATCCACTAGGAAGTAGAATACAGGGCATCTTAAAGGAAGAAGGAACTACCCAGCCCATATTTGGGAAACCATACCACAAAGGTACCAAACACAAAGCTACATGGCAATGCTCTAAGAACAGTGTGCAGGAGAAGAAAGAGGGCTGCCTTCAGACTCAGTGTAATGACAACCTAGAGGACTGGAACAGCACAGACTTTGGAAGCAGCTGCTCTGTCTCCATTCCCAGGAAAAGCTAGGCTGAGTGGCAGTTCCTGTACACTAGGGAGTCATTCAGGTTTTCTGTTATCCTTGGCTTTCAGTTCCCAGAATGCTCAGAAAGGGAAGGCCAATGAAGAGGCTAAGTTACTTACTGCCTGCCATCCTTACTCACTGACCTGAAACAGGAAGCCCTAGAAAAATCTGCCATTATAATGAGGGGAAGAAGAGAGGAAAAATCATTAGATAGAGGGATAACAGTACAATGGAACGAGCCTGAAGCCAGGGCTGCCAGTACATAAAAAGTGGAGACTGCATGATACTGGCGACAGAGTCTCAGCTTTGCCGCTGTGTGTTTCCAGGCAAATCACTTTCCATTTCGGAGTCTCAGCTTTCCTATCTGTAAAGTGATCTGAGTAGATGGTTTTGGATTCTATGGAGTCTTAAGAGGAGAAGGCTCCCAGGGACCTCCTTCTTTCACGACTCTCTCTAACCTCAGAGGACAGAGCCACTATCTACAGAAAGAGGCAAATTTAGGTTTAATGTCAGGAAACCTTTCTAACAGTGAGGGTTAGCCAGAAGTGGAATGGAATGCTGTAGGAGGCTTCTCCTCACTGGATAAGCCACTTGTGTGCTGTTTTCAGAAAGGGTCTGGTCAACATGGCCACTGAGGTCCCTTCTAACTCTGAATTTCTGTGACTCAGTCCCTGAAGTTCCTTCTAGTTCCACCATTCATAATTCTAATCTCCCCCCATTTTTAAAAAGTATTTATCCTGTTTTGAAGGCCATGGGGACCCAGAGAGCCCACCTCTTTCCCCTACCCTAGGGCCTCTGATACACTGGATGGAGATCCAGTTTTATTTGGACTTTTTGAGGATTGGGGGAGGAGGGAAGGCATGAAGTTAGTAAGTTCTTCATTGGTTACTTATGAATCAGTGAAATGTTAAGGGAGAGGATAAAGGCTGATGGTAAAGGGAAAGAGCAAGGCCCCAAGAGTGGGCAGGATTACTGAGAGGAATTGCAGTCTTCTGATCTTCCCCTCCTCCCCAAAAAAACAGATCATGAATGGGGACTTAGATTAGAAATGGGAAAACGTCAGTACTTCCTGACTTCCAAGGAAAGGGACAGAATAGGAGACAAGCCGAGAGCCAAACCAAGATTACTATGACAGACAGTGCATAACAGTGCTTTAAACAAAGAAAATGGCTCAATAATTCAATTCAATTCTCAAGTGGCAAGGCAAAGACCAGGAGTTTGGGGGACTCATTTGTCCATGGGATTTCCTCACTAGGAGGAAAATGATCTTATCAGTCCATTGTTTTTGTTTGTTTTTTTGGAAGGGGAAAAGGCAAGGCAATTGGGGTTAAGTGATTTGCCCAAGATCACAAAGCTAGTTTAGTGTTAAGTGTTAAGAGGCTGGATTTGAACTCAGGTCCTCCTGACTCCAGGGCTGATGCTCTATTCACTGAGCCACCTACCTGCTCACCTGTAAAAAGCAACTGAGAAATACAACTTGAAGCTTGGTCAATACATAGTCCCATAAAAATGTTGGGAACAAGGAAGGAAGTGGGGGACTATCGAGGAAGCAGAGAGGAACAAATTCTCCAACACAAGGTAGAAGATTTGTTGCTAGGGACACCATAGGAATCAACCTGACAGCATATAATGAGGAAGAAGTCAAGTTCCTGACTTCAAAGAGTTTACAAACCTGAGGAAGACAAGGCTGAGCTGGACTATCCTTCATACATGGCAGTATAGAGCAAGTGCTCTACCTACACTGGGGGTGGAAAGGGCTGTAAAGGCTTTATGAACAAGGTGGTAACTGGCCAGGCTTCAAAGACATGTAGAATCTTGATGGAGATGGGTAACTCCAAGGGGAAGAAATGGCACAGAAAAAGAGAAAAGAAGATGCAAAACATGTTGGGAGAACGATGATGAGGCTGATGGACTGCAGACAGGACTAGATTTCCAGGTTAAGTAAAAACCTTTATTCTGCTGGTAACATGGAGTCTCTGAAGGAACATGACTGAACTGGTGTTTTAGGAATCGGTTAAGACTATCAGGTAATAAAGGTCTCAAATAAGCTGGAAATAGGGAGATGTTAAAAGGAATAATTTATCAGACTATCAGGGACAAGAAAAGAGAAAGAGAAAAAGAAATAACTCCATAATCTCAAGCCCTGGGGATCAGAATGGTGGGGCCATTGACAGAAATATGGAAGTCATGAGAAGGAAAAGGCTTAGGAGAAAGGGTGGTGAGGTTCAGTTTTAGACATTCTGGGTGAGGTGCCCATATGGCATACAGGTAGAAATATCTAGCAGGCAGAATGGTACTTAAGACAGAGGTAAACTATGGGTAAGATCTGGGAGTCATCTCTACAGGGGTAATAGCTGAAATCACAGGAATAAATAATATGTCCAAATTAAGAGTGTGGCAACAGAGAATGGAGTTCCATGGGCCAAACTTTAAAGAATACCTACATTTAAGGAATGCAAAGGAGAGGAGTCAGCAAAAGAAAGTGAAGGAACACTCAAACAATGGGGAGAACCATGATCATGTGCTGTCATAGAAACTAATGGAAAAGAAAGTCTCCAGAACTGAGGGGCTGGTCAACAGTGTCTTTAGGGAAGCATCTTTACATATAGGCTCTTAAGCTCTAGACTGTAGTTGGGGCATGTTCAGTACCCATGTGGGGGGTGGGTAACCTATTTCTTTTAAGGTTCCCAGAACACTTTATTGGCATTCATTCATGAACATTAATCTTTGGTTTTTTTGTTTTTTTTTTTTGGTGGGCAATTGGGGTTAAGTAACTTGCCCAAGGCCACACGGCTAGGTTTTTATTTGTGTATGCGTTAAGTGTCTGAGGTCGGATCCGAACTCAGGTCCTTCTGACTCCAGGGCCGACGCTCTACTCACTGCACCACCTAGCCGCCCCAAACATTAATCTTACAAATGGAGTCACATCATATAACCTAAGAGCTGAAATGGAACTTGGTCAATCCAGTCTCCCTAGAAATGCAAGAACC
The DNA here is from genome assembly GCA_011680675.1 of Gymnobelideus leadbeateri. NCBI lineage: Eukaryota > Metazoa > Chordata > Mammalia > Diprotodontia > Petauridae > Gymnobelideus > Gymnobelideus leadbeateri. Next base: position 612,263 of record WOXC01011258.1, read on the forward strand.
TTTTCTGTAACATCTTTTATGGGCAGTTATTAGGCCTCTGCCTGAAAATGCCCAATGATAGAAGGCTACTTACTACCCATAGTGGGACAGCTCTAATTATGGGAAAGTATTCCCTTCTAACCAGTGTCTGTCTAAATTTTATACATTGGTCCTAAGTCTTTCGTTTCATTGATAATCTCTTCCTAATTCCATCATCCCACTATTTTTGCTATCCTTCCCAGCTGTGTGTGAACCCCAAACCATGTATTTTTGTTTTTGACAGAGCCATTGGTAAAAATGTTGAAAAAGACAAATCCAAGGACAGAGCATTGCAAAAGGCTATTGTTACATCCTCTTCTCCTGGCTAACATGATTGTTTTTCAGGTAGAACTAGTCAATCAATTCTGAATCAACCTAACATACTAGCTTACTGTCTGAATTTCACCATCAACTATACTTTCACTTGTGCCTCAGTGTTGATGATAGAAGCACTTTTCAAACCTTAATGCACTGTATAAACGTCAACTACTATTATTATTCTCTTTCTATAGCATTCCTTCATTCCTATAAAGAAGAAAGCTTCTGTGGCATAGTGGAAAAAACACAAACTAGTCGAGGGATTTCGTTTTTTGTCATGGCTATCATTAACGTATTCGTTGCATTTGACTCTAGGTGAGTCCCTACTCACAACAGGGCTTTGCATTTTTTCTTAAGCATTTATAAGCCCTACCATGTGGTATAGTCAATGACAGCACAGCACAGCACAGCACAAAAAGTACTAGGTTTGCAGTCAACAGATGGCTTCAGGTTCTGGCTCTTAAGACTCAGTCTGCTTCTCTGTAAAATAGGGATGACAATGTTTATACTATTTACCTTTCAGAGTCTTTATAAGCAAAGATGCTATAAGCCTTCAAAGGCCATCTAAACCTGAGCTGTTACCTTTACAAATCTGAACCAAAAAAGGACATTATAAGACCTCATCCAGCCTAACCCTCTCATTCTTAGATGGAGAGTCTGAGAAATTTTTGATCTCTCTATTCTGAGAATGGCTTTGTTCATCTTTGTATCATCTGCAGAATGCCTAGTGTAGCACCTTGTACGTGAGGTGCTCAAGAAAGGTCTTAAGTGAATTCAGAATTCCTGAAGCTCATATGGAAAAAGGCAGACGATGAATTAAGGACAAATATTTACAATACAATGGAAAGTTTTGCCCTATTCCAGAAGATGATAGATTTTCAAAAACATTTTAATGTTGGCTTTCAGTTCTCTTGTTTCCATTCTGGCCCTCTCCTGGGTTGATTTTTAAGGCCCTAGATAGAGATCTTGGTCAACAAATATTTGAAAAAATATAAACTCCCAAGGAAGGAATGGGAAAACTAGGGCAGTGCAAAAGAGTAAAAGGACAAAGAAATCAGGATTAAATGGAGTCAAAGAGAAGGCAGCCTGAATATCGAGAAGCCTTCTTCACTGCACAGGTTGAGGTGGCTTTTCAGAGTGGAAAACTGCATATCTTTTTGTGTTTCGGTTTTGCTGAACTGCTTTTTTTTTATCTTCTCAATTTTTGTTAAACGGCTTTCCTTCACTGAGAAGAGGGGGAGCAAGGGGACATTTTTAGAAATAAATAACGTTAAAGAAAAAGGAATCAATTAAAAAATGGTAAGAATTCAGTCATGAAAAAAATCTCCAGGATTCCTAACAGAATCGGGACACCACATGGTCTCCCTGCACAAGTCACTTAAGTGACAACGAACTCAGTAGCTAGTGACATTTACACAGGTCTGACAACAGGGACTGAGGAGCAGCTGGCATACCTATTCAGTGACAGTGCTGGTAATTAAATTGGTGATCTCATTCAGAATCACACAACAGAAAGGAGGAGGAAGACTTAAGCTAATATGGGTGAACTGGTGAAACCTGAAGTAAGGAAGTGACTTAATGATGACAAGCCTGAAAATTTTGCCCAGTTTGGGGAAGAGTCTTATACATACCCTTCCCCAATCTCTTAATCACCAAGGTAAAGGAAAAAAGCTTAGAAGCTCCTGAGAAAACATTTAGAGTTTGTGATTAAATACCACAATTTCTCTTTAGGGCTCTGTCACTCCCCAAAGCCACTTCATTACTTAAGTCCCACACTATCTTCAAAATTACTACCCACTTTGCTATCCAGAGTAAAAACTGCAGCTCAGCCACACCCACCTGCCCAGTAACCAAGGACACAAATGGAACAGAAAAAGCCAGAACAGAATGACAGCAGTTCTCTCTGGAAGAGATGAATGGGAGTACATCGTTTCATCTCACTTCCTGAGAGCTGGACTGTTAACACAGAGCCCGGCACACACTCCACTCGCCAACTGGGACCCTGGCCCTTGGCCTTTTGGAAAAGCCAGGAATCAGATACTTTTCCTGGATAGCTATGAGGAATGACTGGCTAGTCAATTAAGGACTGAGAAAGCAAATTCTAGTAGTGGTAGCTCAATCACCTTTAAAATGGCTTGTAAAGGGGCACGAAAACCTTCCAGGTCAGCTACTCCTCTCATTCTCCCCACCCACTAAGATAACTTTCCTCTATACAGGTACACCTGAGAATGAAGTCATGACGTCTTCCGGCCAGTCACCTATACCTAAGATCCCTGCTGTGATGAAGAACTAACAAGTATCTAATTCTAAGACAGAAACAACCAGCCATGGAGGAGCCTGCTAGAGTAGAGACAAACCTGATGTTGTCCTCCAGAATCCTGTCTCCCACAGTTATCGAAAGAGCTCTCCTCTGGAGAATCCCTGCTGAGGAATCCTTTCAGCACCCACAGTAACTTGGCTGCCTAGCTCAGTTCTGAGATTCTCTTCCCCTCCCATTCCTCCTTGGAGTACAGGTTCAATGGGTACCTTTCTCCATTCAGGCTGTCCTCCTGGGTCAACAGAGCCAAGTCTGAGATTCCCTGGGCTGTGTCCCAAGCACTATAGGGCTTGGCTACAGTTGGAGGAGGTGCTTTCTAACACTTCCCTGTCTGGGCAGGGCCGGCACTGGCATATTGACAATTCACCTTTGTAACACAGACACCCAAGTAATTTATTCCAAAGGTGGCCGGAGAAAGCATGGTCTGGATCTGCCCAAAGAGGCTAGTGCCTACCTAAGGGAGCTAGTGACAGAAACCGAGATAAAGATAGCTTTTTTCTCTTCCCATTTATCAGCTGGATTTCACATGGTTGGTGCTATTCTTCTTAGTTTCTAAGTATAGGAAATACAAAACAGTCTAAGTGCGGGAGGAGATAGCTAATTTATAAATGTAAGCCCATGAAACTATCAGATACTTCTAGATTTGTGTGCCTACACTACAGCAAGGCATTTAACATTTATCTCCTTCAGGAAAAATTGTAGTAAAAAGACTTATTAACTGTGGCATGTCACAAGCTGTTTCTCAGATATTCACAGGATGTTATATCACTGTGTGTGCCCTCTCCCCCTTCCCCCCACCCCACAAACCACTCCTTCAACAGCTCCTCAATTTTACGATTAGGTAAAGTATGGTGGATATAGTTGGGGCCTAGACTTGGAATCCAGTTTTCAGTCTAAGGTTAACAAATGAACTCAAATGAAGAAATAATTCCTTCCTAAACTTGTCCCCCCCCACCCAAGTCAGTGAAAAAGTTCCTTATAATACCCATATGTACAAAAGCCAGTAAATTGTGGAGCTGTACTCAAACCCAGGTCTGCTGTCATTAAATCCAGCTCTCTTTCCTCTGCTTCATGTTGCTTTGCTTCTATTTACAAATATTTAAACATAGGATACTTCTAAACAGGTTCCAGCATATTCAACAATGACTTCTGTGCTCAAAGTGGTAAAAGAAAGCCTCAAGATCATACTTACAATAACTGATAAATGAAGAAAGCAGAGCCAGGAAAACAATAAGAATGTAAGTTAACACTAAAAGACAAAAGAATTCAGACCAAATGCAATGATTTCAGATGACTAAAGGCTGAAACACATTTCCCTGTGTTGCTTCCTTGATGCCTACAAACACACCCACGTGTCCCTCATCCTTATCCATACATCCTCACTAGCTATTCATTCTACATCTTTCTCAATCGTGGATAAACTTGAGAAAAACATCTTCAATCAGGACCTCCACTTTCCTTGCTCTGTAATTGGCTTGCATTCTCATCACTCAACTGAAACTGCTCTCTGCTCTCTCCAAAGTTACCAGTGATCTCTTAACTGCCAAATCTACTGGCCTCTTCTTAAGCTTCATCCCGTTTGACCTCTCTGGAACCCTGAATGCGGTTAATAACACTTCTCCTGGATATTCTCTTCTCTCTAGGTTTTGGTGACAGCACTGTACTCTGTAACTTGATTTTCACCTCTTTTTTTCCTAGGCTCTGTTCTTTTTTTCTATGCTACTTTGCCTGGTGAAATAATTAGCTCTCTTTGATTCAATTATCTCTATGCTGGGGATTCCCAGATCTACTTATCCAGTGCTAACCTCCCTCCTGTTCTCCACAATCACATCTCCAAGTTGCCTACTGACATCTCAACCTAGATATCACATACACATCTGACACTCAACATCTCCAAAACAACTCATTATCTTTTCCTCAAAATCCTTCTGTCTTCCTAACTTTCCTATTATTGTTAATGGCACTACCACCATCTCAGTCAGGGAGGCTCATCAATGAGGAGTCATATTCCACTTTCACATCACCCCCCCACCCCAATCCTATCTGCTGCCAAGTGCCGTAGATTCTACCTTCTTAACATCTCTAGTAAATGCTCCTTCTTTCTTTTAACAATGACCCCACCCTGAAGGCCTAGCCCAGGGGTGGGGAACCTGAAGCCTTGAGGCCACATATGGCAAAGTTTGGCCCTTGGATTGAATCTGTAAAGCTTGAACTCAGTCAAAAGTCTGCACCCAAGGACCTAGAAGGCCACATGAGGCCTCAAGGCTGCAGGTTCCCTACCCCTGGCCCAGAGATAATCAGGCTCTAGGCTACCAGGCAATTAAGTTTCCAATTAAGTGCTGGGGCACTTGGATTTTCAAACTCCTCAGCCAATCAGATGTCGAGTCTTTGTTATATATTCTGGGAGGTTTGTATTTTGCTTTGGGGTTTCACTTATGAGAAGGACCTTGTGATTCCCTGGACAAGACTCTGAATAGCCATATGTTCAGGACCCCCCCCCCCCATCCCCTGACTGCTTAGATCTAAAGGCTCTCTTGATCCAGTGATATACTTAAGTATATAGCAATACTGCTTTGATCAGGCAGTCAGAGCCCTGTCTGTTGGTCTTTATGCTAATTTCTCTACTTGCATTTTCTTGACTTTTAGGATACCAACTTTTCCCCTGAACTAGTAAATGTAATTAAAGAAGACTGTTGAGATTGTTGACCCCAAGCTGCTTTCCTTTAAGAAAAGCAGATCCAAGAACTTGGGCTAGCAGGCCATCTTGGATGTGCCAAGGTGCTTGCTGTTATACCCCTCCACTCAACTATCAAACCTTACCATGTCACTGCCCCAATTCAATAAATTCCAGTGACTCCCTATTATCTGCAAGCATTAACTACAAAACCCTCATTCTGACTTTGAAAACTCTTCATAATCTGTTTCTTTCCTACCTTTCTTCTTACAACTTATTCTTCTGCATACACTCTACAATCCAGTGACATTGGCCTCTTCTCTGTTATTCACAAAAGACACTCCCATTTTGAGACTCCATTTTCACTGGCTGTCTCCCCCATACCTGGAAGACTCTTCCAATTTGTTTCTACCTCTTGGCTTCTTTAAAGTTTCAGTTAAAATTCCACTTTCTACATGAAATATTTCCTGGTCTCCCTTGAAGCTAGTGCTTTCCCCCTGAGATTTTCTCCAGTTTATCCTACATATATAGTTTATTTGTTTATAATTATTTGCATACTATCCTCCCCATTAGATTGTAAGTTCCTTGAGGGCAGGAACTATTTTTGCCTTTCTTAAAACCCACAACTTAACATAGTTCCTAGTACACAGTAGATGCTTAATAAATATTTAATGACTTAACTTGATTAGGGAAGGAAACAAAGAGTTTGATGGCTGAAACAGTTTCCAGGCTTTTTTGGCCTCAATGGTGAGTCTGTCTCAGTGGTAACTGATTTACATAATCTCTTAGGAAATAGGAATAGCCTGTATCAATGTCTGTTCTTCCCCACTTTCTGTTTGATGTCATTTCCCATTTTGGGGGGTTGAGTTCATTTAAAAAGGACTGACAAGAGTTCCCTTAATTACATACCACCTCTCATTTTAATTTTACTCTTCTAATCTGGTATTAATTTTGGTCTTTGCTCTAACAATTCAATGGTACACAGAAAGCCAAGTCAGAAATGATTTCCATATTGGTAACCATTTGTTTCCATATTATATATTTCATTTTTTTTGGTCAGATCAGTCAGTGTTCACTAAGTCCAACAATTCTGACTTCATGAAAAAAGTACTGATGAAATGTGAAGAGGCTTGTGGGGTAATCTATGAGATTTTGATCTCCTTCATTCTTCATTCCTGAATCATGTTATCTAAAATATTTCTGCCATTCCCACCATGTTCCAGTCCATTCTCCACTAAGTTGTTAAACTGATCTTCCTAAAGCACAAGTCTGACCATGTCACCCCCCCCCCCTTTCAATAAATTCCAAGGATCCCTTACTACCTGCAGAATAAAATATAAAATCCTTTGGCTTTCAATACCTTTATAATCAGGTCCTCCCTACCTTTCCGGTCTCCTTATACCTCACTCCCCTTCACATACTCTGTGACCCAGTGACATTGACCTCATAGCTTTGCCTTGAACACCAAATTCCATCTCCCAACTCTGGGAACTTTCACTGACTATCCCCCATACCTGGAACTCTTTCCCTCCTCATCTCCACCTCTTGGCTTCCTTCAAGTCTCAGCTAACATCATTCTCCAAGAAGCCTGTCTCATTCCTAAGTCCCTGTAACAGGAATGGGAATTTGAAGATCTTCCCTGCCCCTGAATAGACCTAGGGGAGAGTTTGAAGACCTCTCCCTACTTTGAAAGTAAACTCTGCCCCCAATAGGCTGAATGTAATCACATGGAGCCAGTGATGGAGGGAATTTGCTGAAGGGAAGCAGAGCCCATAGGAGCTGGGAGTCAGAGCTTATCCAGACAGTGGGGGAAAGAGAGGACGCTCAGTCAAGGAGTCAGAGAGGTTTGTGAGTAAATACTGATCTTGTATTGGTTTGTGGGAAGGCTAAAGGATGCTGTGGCTCTCAGTGGCTTCTGAATATCTTTGGCACCACGATGGAATCGGCTTACCGGTTTTGGGATTCAGTCTTCTGGCGTCTAAATAAATGCTTCAGCTTTATCCTCTATCTGGAAACTTTGGTATAGGTTGTAATCGAACATCATGCGATACTTATAGTCACAATCTTTGTCATGATTGTAAGGTGCTGTAAATATTGCACTGGCACTACAGTCACTCTGAGACTACCCCCAATTTAAACTGCATGTTATCTTGTTTGTACATAGTTCTTTGTAAAAATGATGTTTCCCTAACAGGATGGTGAGCTCCTTGAGAGGAGGAGTTGTTTTACCCCTCCTTATTTTTATACCCATGGCTTAACCCAGCACCTGGCATACAGTATCATACAATAAATGCTTGTTGACTTGACTGAACTTTACACTGAAGTCAGCTAGTATTAGAGTATATGTTGACTTAATTGTGGAATCTGAACTAGTTCTTTGTAGAATTTCTCCACCTCATCTTCTCCAGCTGATGTTAGCACCTCAGCTACAATTATGTTATTATTCATGATTATCTTTTTATTAATTCTTATTAGAGTCACTGTAATACAAAATGATCAAATGTCCCATGAAATTGTTTTTTGTTCCCTTTAGACACACCATAAAACCAATTCCTTCAAATCTTTTATTGGATCCTCAAAGAGACTGTAAGCCATTCTTTGCAACTTCCTTAGACTTTAGGCTTTATTTACAGTGAGAATGAGATTAATAAAATTCAGTTTTTCCAGGAACATTCACTGAACATGAACTATGATGCTGAATACCTCCTTGTTCTTCTGCTACATCACCTCTGCTGCTGCAGAAGTAGAAGGAGACCATAGAAGCCTGAGAACCATTTTGTATTTTCCTTTGTTTCATCAATTGCAGTGGTCAAAGGATTCACCAGTGACCAGTTTCTCTTGACTTAGCTAGGCTGGTTCTTACACTGTTCTCTCCCTCCCCCTAATACTAGGAATATGCTTAAGAGCACATATGATCAGGAAAAGAGAGGGTTCAGAGGTGAGGGACAGCTCCAATGTGGCACTGGTAATGATGAAATAGTAAGAGAATCAGATGAACTCCTTCAGTGCATTGGGTCAACCCTATAAGAGGATTTATGGACAAGAGTCACATGAGACAAAGAGTGGATGGACTGTGATCAATACCAAGGGAGAATGTATGAGATAGTATATGATTAGGTGTGTTATTTTGTATGGCAAAATAAAAGAATAATTTAAAGGAAAGTACCATAGAGGGAAAATATTCGTGACAAACCTAACCGATAAAGTTTGCTATCCAAAACACAGTAGAACTGGTGCAATTACATAAGGTTAGTACTTAGATTCCACTAGTCAAGGAGTCAAAGGAAATGAGTCAACAATTTACATGGGAGTAAATGTCTCTTAGAAAAATGTTCAGCCTCATTAACATTTAAAGAAATGCAAATTATCACAACAATATGGCACTGTAATTAAGATGGCAAAAACAAACCCAAACCCAAGGTTGGCAGGATTCATGGAAATGGATAGTCTTATTCATTGTTGGTACCACAGCAAGTTTGTTTAGTCTTCCTAGAGAACCATTTGGCAATACATGTAATGAGTTTTCTGCTTATTCTCTTTAACTAGATAAATTAAATTTTGGGCAAATAACCCAAAAGAAGCAAAAATGAATTTGTCCAATATTCATATCAGCAACATTTATAATTTCTAAAAAATTAAAAACTCAAGTGCCCAACATTAGGAGAGTGGCCAAGCAAATAATAGTATAACAAAATACAGTACTACATATGAAGTACGTGAACTATGCTGATACATCAATAAATGTATATGAAAGTAGTAAGTGAATAATACATATATTAAATGATCCTAACTTTATAAGATGCATATATATGTATATTACATAAAATTATTGGAGAGTTTGGAATGTCAAGAGATTAATATTCATTATATTCTTTTTTTTTTTGCTTCATCACAATTTAAAAAAATTATGAGTAACAATAAATGATTGAAAAATGAAGTCTCTTTTCATGTTACTGATTTTCCCTGGGTTCTGTTAATCTAGTTTAGCTTTTAGTTTTTTTTCCCAAACAAGGGTTAGACTACACAATTTTTAAGGTTTCTTCCAGTTCTAACAGTCTATAACTCTAGGATATTTATTTTAAGGATGAGGAAATAAAGGCCCAAAGATGTCTACTGACTTATCCAAGGTCAAACACAGAGTGACCACATCTCCTGTCTCCTGGTGTACTGATCTTTTCACTGTATCAATGAAGAAAGTTAGGTAGTCGTCCCCCCCCCCCCCCCAGTACCTCTGCTACCTTCCTATGTAGGTTTCACTTGGCTGAGATCTTTGCATTTCTTTATGTAGTTCAAATGCAAATGGAACCATGGAACTCATCTCAATGATCAACAAGGGGTCACTGGCTGTACCCTGAATGAGTGCTTATCTAGTCTGTGGAAAGGATGACACAAGGTATGTCAATCTGAGAGAGGAACAGAGGCCAGGAAAAAAGGATTCAAGTTGAAACACTACTAAGTTGGCTTCAGTTTTTGCTGATATTAAGTCAACCCTAAAGAAAGCTGTGGCACGTGCAAGAGGCTTTCCATGGCATAGATACAGGCCCAGGTGCAGCCCCCTTAAAGCCAGACTCATTGCAAAAGACACCAAGAGAGAATTTCAACATAAGACTCTGGAATATGAAAACAGCCTAGTAGCTCACCAGAAGCACATCGCTGCGGGGCCTGATGAGGAGCAGCAACTGATGCAACTCTATCTGCTAGTTTAATGAACCAAATACCAGGAGGGATTCATCTGGGAGTCCAAGAACACACAACAAAGCTCCTGGAATACAGTCTGCTTCCCAATTGTAAACAGTGTGGCCAGGAACATATCTATGCCATTCAGATGGAGGAACTGGAATAGAACATAAACAGAGAGGAGCAAAACACTGATAATGCTGTGCCTCCCCAAAGCAACAGATGCCCCAGCAAGGTTCCCTGAACAAAAATTACATACTTCTTTCCCCCAAGGTTTCACACTTCAGAGATTCAGATCTTATTGAAGGACAAGAAATTAATAGGAAAGAACAGGTAATAAAGTAGAAGAAAGACAAGACTAAATGGGGAAGCACGTGCAAACAAATACCTCTCTTTTGAACTGACAGAGCTGCCCACCATGAACTGATGATCTTTCTGCCAAGTCATGGTGGGCCCGGGGCGTTAGGGTGACTGCGGTCCAAGTCCAACAACTGTCCCTGCACCCAGAGTGAGATAGGTGTGCAGGGTGACTAAGGGCAAACAGAAGGGCAGAACGTCGGAGTCAAACAGTTCCCTCTGCTAGCCTTAGTATTTATTGGGAGACAAACAAGTGGGGACTGCTTCCCTCTTCCTACTCTGCAGGGAGTAGCACAAGTTTAGACATATTCTTAGCTAACACTTTTGGCTGAGAGTAGAAAACAGATTAAGAGACACTGAATTCAACTAGTCTTTACTGAAGACAAGTGCTGATGCACAGAGAAGTTTAGGATGAGCTCCCTACCCTAAAGCTTACAGTCCGGTTGGGGAAATACAACTAATATAGACAAAAAAGAGTAAACAAACTAAAATTGATGCAGTGGAAAGAGAAACAGTTTTGGTATTAAAAAACCTAGGTTTTAAGTCCTGGATCATCAGGACTAGCTTTTGGGAGTTCTGAGATTTAGGGCTGGAAAGGGCTTTAGCTATGATCTAGTCTCTGAGCCTGGGGCCCAGAGGTTCACAGTATCTTGCCTAAGTCACACAGGGAACAAGTGATAGTACGCCCTTGATTAAGTCTTGATTTCTCAGGGTGACACACATAACACACTAAAACTTTAATTCTTAGTCAATTCATCTTTTAAGAGAGAATATTTACATTATCTGCCTCATAAGTTTGTGGGTTTAGAGTTCTATATAAACATGAGGCCTCATTACTATTATTGCTAACAACCATAATACATATACTAGTTAGGGATAAGTAAGTGGTCAGTTAGGGCAGCTAGGTGGTGCAGTGGATAGAGTGCTGGGCTTGGAAACAGGGAGACCTATGTAAATTCCTATGTACATGAAAATGTTCGTTTATTGGTGTTTGTCAAGTTTAGCAAAAAAAAATTACTTTTTAAAAATAGTAAGAATATTGAACTTGGAGACAGAAGCCCCAGATTTAAATCCCAGTTCCATAGGAAGCAAGTGTCATTACCTCTTTGAGCTTCACAGGGATAACAGTCATAACTGTACCTTGTATCTCAGAGGCTTCCATTACAGTGAAGAAAAGACTTGGTGAACATTCAATTACTTCAGCTGATCTCTGATCACTGATCTCCCCTTCCCTTAGATCTCCTATAGCATTCAGTCTGCACCACAAAATTTAGCAACTGTTCTACAACATATAGACCTCTGAGAGTTGGCTGGGGCACTGAGGAGTTAAGTGACTTGCCCAAGATGACACAGCCAGTCTATATGACTATTTTCTTCAACTAGGTTTTAAGAATATTGAATATAGCCATCTAAAACATGCAGCAGAGTGCTGATCCCACATGATGAATACTCAATAAATTATAAGGAACAGTTTGATGTTACCTACTTCTACCTGGTTTCTCTCAAAGGAGGTTTATACAGTCATTTTGTTTTCCTTGCAAAGACCAAAAAGCCTTCTTTTAAGAGAATCTCAAGCTGAAAACAAGTATATAACCCATGAAATTCAGGAGAAAAGGGAAAAAATGCCCTAGCCCCATATGCTCTTGATTTAAGGGCTGTGTGCCCTTCTTTTTTTTAATTTTTTTTATTTTAGCGAATGAAATAACATTGAGTTGAGTGCTGTTGACCCCTACCCTTCACCCAACTGGAAGTGCTGAGCACCCATACACAACACCCGGAAGGAAACTGCTAAAACTCATCATTCTGAGCCTAGTTCCTTTAAAGGTAGACCTTTTCTTGGCTAAGGCTCCCACTCAGCCTGTTGATATTGTCAGCTACAAAAGTAGTTTTGCCTTTTGGGAAAATCTGACTTTATTCTCAAATTAAAGGCTCTTATTTGCCTACTGGGGGCTAAAATCAGCTTGTGCTGGGCTTTCTGGCACTAAAGGTCAGATTTCTGAACATAAAGAAGGAGCATGTGATTCCTGAGGTCAAAAGCCACTTGAATTGGCACTTCTAATCCTCACTGGGGAGGCTGGGTTTCTATAGGCTTCTGGCATTCTTGGTGGAAGCAATTGGGGGAGAAGGGAAGAGATTTGTTTCTCTGACACTGCGAGGCTCTGTGACTTTCTCAGGGTCACATAGGCAGAATGTAAAGCCAGGATAAGAACCGTGATGCTCTTGACTCAGAGGCTGGCTCCCTGTCCACCACATTATCCCGTTTCTCTCCAACGCTTTTTCTACAATACCAAGCTGCCAGCCAACCCATGAAGACATTAGACCTCCCTCCAGTCTATTCATGAGAATTCCAACACCCTAGCTAAATGCTTCCTCCTGACCAAAGATCTAAGCTCACTAAAGCCTCTGAGCTCTTTCAAAGAAAAAGGTGCTTAGAGAACTAACATTATCCAGGGACTTACATAACTTTTCTTTCTCAAAGAGAAAAAAAAATTCCTACACACCTAGCCTAATCATAGTAACATTCATAATGAACCTGTCATAGTGACAGGATGTGATAAACCACGAGGTAGTACGTCAAACCTCTACTCTAATGGTACTGCTGTGGTGTGAGAGGTGCCTAGAAATGTGGTAATGGCAATACTTAAAAACTTGCAGTGACCTGGCCCTAAGGCCTATGTCATGAGAGCTATCTAAAGTACAGGACACACTGAACCAAAGAGACTCTTTCCCATGTGTGCCCATTTGGTTAAGCAGATAGAAATCCTAAAGCAGAGAAAATGAAAACAGGAAATGTGTGGGTATATGCATATACACATATGCAAACACACACATATGTTTGAGCTCTTCCTGCCCCCAAGATACAGAGAAACACACATACAGACATATTAACACAGAAACACATACACACAACCCTGCCAAACCCTGACTTTGAAATTTAACCCTTGGGGCAGCTAGGTGGCTGTAATGGAAATGCAGATTTGAAGATCTTCCCTGCCCCTAGGCCCTTTGATTGGCTTAAGTGACTCTGAAAACCTTCTTTAATTTGAAAGTATACTCTGCCTCCTAATAGGCTGAATGTTGTCACATGAAGCCTGCGTTAGGAGGCTTGGTTTTCAAGAATGGACCACACCTTGATGCTGTGTGATTGGGCAGTGGGTCAAGAGGGTGGTTACATTCTCTGAGCCAGGAGAAGGCTATATAAACCCTGATGGGGGGCTTTGCTTTGGGGCTCACTTTGAGAAGTGTTGTGTGATTTGGCCAGATGAGACTCTGGGCAGCTGTTGAGAGGCCCCTAGCTTTGAAAGCCCAGATGTCGGGGCGGCTAGGTGGCGCAGTGAATAGAGCGCTGGCCCTGGAGTCAGAAGGACCTGAGTTCGGATCCGGCCTCAGACACTTAACCCACACAAACAAAAACCTAGCCGTGTGACCTTGGGCAAGTTATTTAACCCCAACTGCCCTAAAGGGGCGGCTAGGTGGCGCAGTGAGTAAGTGCCGAGGGCGTTGGGATGACCCAGATCAAATCCGGCGTCAGAAAATGAGCACCCACACATAAATAATGACTAGCCCTGTAACCTTGAGCAAGTTACTTAACCCCAATTGCTTTAAAAAAAAAAAAAACCCAGATGTTGATGCTTCCCTCTCTAGAAACTGTGATTTGGTATTGATATAATGGGTGGACAGTTTGGAAGCCTGTCTGTTTGATCTGTCTATACTCTGAAGTTCGGGATGCTGACCTTTTCCCCCTGAACTAGATAACATATGTTTGTTTGATTAAAGTTAGCTTGTTAATCAATTTTGAGTTTCTTTCCTTTACAAAAGCAGATCTAAGAACCTGTGTTGGAAGCTACCCTGGGGATGTTGGGGTGCTTACAGCTACAGTGGCACAGTGAATAGAGCACCAGCCTTGAAGTCAGGAGGACCTAAGTTCAAATCCAGCCTCAGACACTTGACACTTTACTAGCCATATGACCTTGGACAAGTCATTTAACCCCAATTGCCCTGCCTTCCCCCCTCCAAAAAGGGGAAAAAAAAGGAAATTTAACCCTAACTACGAGGTACATCTAAGTTAAAAAGAATTAAGTCTCTCCAGACCACCCAAATCTCAATGAGTACCTAGAACATTAATTTTAAAAATAAGTAAGGTATGGCCCTTTTTGAAAGGGGGGCGGAGCTGCACTGTGAAATCCAACAGTAGGTACCACAATTCCCAAAAGATTGAGAGTCCCTGCCCTGAAGAGACCCATGTTCCCCATCTTGGGGTAAGGGTTCATTCCAGGTCTTTGACTTTTTATTGGGCAGCAATTCTTCTCTATGGGCTCCTGGTACCTCTGGCCAGATGGGAAGATTTGAAAAGCAATCATAATGAAGGTATCATAAGTTCTCCCATAAAGGAGTTTACAAAAATGAGTCAGCAATTCAGACTGAGACTTTTAGAGCTGGAAAGGAAAAAGCAAAGTCCACAAAGGTTCCTGTAAAAAATTCTTTGTTTCTAATTTTTTAAAAATGAACAGCCTTCAGAATAAGCAATTCTATGGGAATGAAAAGTCCTATTTTGAGAAGGAATTAATTTTCTTCATAATATTTTAGTAGCATGAAATGATGCGCTCCCCTCCTCCCCACCTCAAATAAACATAAATACACAGACACAGACAGACACACCTCCTTAGCTGACAACGGAAACAGAGAAAACAGAGAGCACATGCCAAAGGATAATGAAGGCTTTTTTTTTTACAGCAACCAGGTTATCCAAAGTTTTCAAATTCATCTCCTTAAGAGCACCCCAAGTTTGACAAAAGCACAGAACTGAGAAAGTACAACTAATCTGGCTACTTAGAAATCCTCTGGGATTTTCTATTGAATATTCAAGTCTATAAAAGGCACAAGGGAGTTAAGATTGTCTATGAAAAGGAAAATAAATAACTTTTTAGGAAGAATTTCTAGAAAATGGTGAAAGACCCTTCACCCACTCTACAAATTACATTTTTTAAAAATGGGTTTACTATCAAATCTAAGCAACCAAACAATAAAATACAGCAATAAAAGCTTAACAGCAGATCCCACTTCTAGAGTATATTAGAGTTTTTACTAAGTGATTTCCTTACTACAACCCCGTGGAGTTTATGTAGTTTTGTTAGTCCTGATTTACATATGAAGAAACCAAGGTTCAAAGAGATTAACTGACTTTAAATCTTAAAGCTAATGAGGGTTGAAGACCAGTGTGACTCAGCAGAGCCCAACAGAGCCAGATACTTCCTGGAATTTACCTGAAACCATTTAATGGCAGAAAATATCACTCATGAGGGCTTGGCCCCGAGGCACCTATCAGGAGTGGTCTGAATGTAGTTTTTCTTTGAGTTAAGAAGGTGAGTTTCTCAAAGTCCCTCTAAGCTCTGGGACATTAGGAATAATTTAGCTTAGTGTCTGCTGAACCACATATGTTATAAAGATCACTAAGGACAGCGGATTGTTTGAGAGGGAAACTCCATGTAGATGTAGAATAGCAGGAACTGACAGTGAGGGATGCCAGCTAACACAAAAGCATTTAGCAACATCCTAATGGATCTTGCCCAGTTAGATCCTGACATCCTGAGAAAGTAGCATGAGAAGATGCCTTAAATATGGTTTTATCTTTGGGAGAAACTATGGGAAAAGTTACAGAAAGGTTAAGATTTAAGTGGATGGGAGTGCCCTTGAGCATCATCTCAAACTATAGTTCGGACCCAGGATCCCTAAAAGGAGCTTTGACTTCATGAGGAAGATTCAGAATAAAATTATGAGTTTGCTCATAAATCTACTCAGACAGCTGCTACTTACGCCACAGCAAGAGTCACTCACAAAGAGAGATAGATAGATAGATCTCTAAGGCTACTTCCTACTTAAATCTAAATACCTTCAACCAAATGAAGTGATTGGCCCTAAGGCCCCTGAGAGACTTCCTCTCCCCTACTGAACCAGGGGTCAAAGGCAGCAGTGCTCTTGTCTTTAATATAAAGGACAGACATAATCAACCCTTTCTCTATGGCAGCATATTTCATCAACATGTTATTGGCTCAGGAGGTGAAAACATTCTATGAGTAAGGAGTCAGAAGTGAAATCAAATCACCTTCACCCTCCAGTAGCATTCTGCCCCTTTACCAGTTTGTAATGAGGGTCTGGACCTCCACCCTTAAGACAGGATTCCTGGAGCCATTTCCTGGCTTGTTCTGGCTCCCATCTTATGTCTCCAGGAGATCAGGTGGAGGCCAGTCAGACTCCTAAGAAACAACAGTCATCTCAAATGTAATTCTAGGGATTGTAGTTACAGCATGTGCCAGCTGAGGGATACAGTTTCATACAGGACCTTAATTATAGCTTGGGAGTGCCATAAGAGAACAGAACTTCAACAGGGAGGCCGCAGGCTGTACTACTTCACAGCACCAACTTGGGCCAGAAGTTTGATTCAAATTTGGGCCGTGGAAGGAGTGAGCTTACTGATGCCTCTGTACTCAAAAGGCAAACCAGGTCCTCAGGAAATCAAGTGGCAATGCACCTCATAATCCTATTCCTTCCACTTGCCAAATTATAAACAAGAAGCATCAGTTTCACAGATTACACACAATCAAAGATCAGGATGAACTCTGCTATTGCTACAGATGCAAAGTGCTTTGTGATGGCGTCAAGTAAACCAAAGAAGGGGATCAAAATCAATGTTTGAAACACATTTGAATTAGAAAATTTATTGAACCCCAACTGGTGGAGATATGACATTCCTACCCCTCACAGAGTTTAGAGGACAGTAAGGCATTGGCAACTTTATTTTTATTTTTTTGCTTTTTGGAGGGGGGAAGGTAGGGCAATTGGGGTTAAATGACTTGCCCAAGGTCACACGGCTAATTTTTGTGTTAAGTGTCTGAGGCCAGATTTGAACTCAGGTCCTCCTGACTCTAGGGCCGTGCTCTTCACTGTGCCACCTAGCCGCTCCCATTGGCAACTTTAATACATGATAAAAGCACTTGTGAGGTCAGAGGAGAAGGGCTGTTACTGACAAAGGCATACAAGAAATCTTTATGGAATCTGAGTTAGGCTTTAAAGTATGGGTAGGAAATAAAATACTTAATAGCAGTACTTTTTATCGTAGAAAAGAAATGGAAATAAAGTAAAGGTCCATTAAATGGCAAATGGTTAAACAAATTCTGGTATGCAAAATAGATATAATAGAATATCAGTGTACTATCTGGAACATTAAATATGAAGGATACTGAGGAAAATTGATAAACTTATATGAGCTACTGCAAAGAGAAGTAAGTGGAACCAGGAAAACAAGACAGATAAGAATTACAACAGTGTAAATGGAAGGAACAATAAAGTCAAAACTGAACACTGAGTAAACAAGCTTGGCCTAGAAGATTTATAGGAATGGAACTTCCGTTCTTCTTTTCAGAAGTATAAAACTTGGTTGATGTGCCAATGCCATAGCATAGAGGAAGGTCAGCATCCAAGACATGGCTCCCTCCACACAAAACCACTGGCGTGGGACATGTAGCCTCCTTTTCTTTCTCTAAGTAGGCTCATGTGACCAAACTACCCTCACAACAGCAGGTCTGGATTTCCCAGAGACAGACCACTACTACAAAACTACAACTCTCTCAGGATTCTCAGGGTAATAACTCTGTTATAGGAGCAATACACTCTTACTTCTCATCTCTATAGCTCATAAGTCTTCAACAACATGCTCTTCATTTATATGAACTCAATTACCATGATAACACCATTAACTCAAACATAAAACACTGACTTAAGACGAAACCACAAATCATTAGTTAAACATTAGTTACTAAAGATACAGTCAACGCAGTAATAATCGAACTATCACAGCTCAAACATAAACCTAGGTCACAGACTTCCACAAATACATTGACAACGTACTTGGGGAAGAATGGCCACACACTTATAAAAACCAAACAAAGAGGGATGTGAGTTAAGAAAATTCATTTGCTTGGGGCAACTGACAACTCTGGAGCATATGTCTTTATGCACTCTCCTTCATGACAATCTAATTCACACCAAACAGATTCTCTACTAGCTGTTTCCCTCCTAGTCCTAACTGCTCTAAAGCTGGGCAAATCTGTTCCTTTTCTACTTCCAAACTGACAAATTATTTTAACTCACAATTACGCTAAAAAGGAGCTGAGAAAGATAATAATATCCTACCAAGTCAGAGATCTGCAGAGCTTCTCAGGTTGGCTCACTGGGAAAGGCAGAGAAGACCAGCCAATGCTTCACTCAAGAGGATTCTGCATCCAATCAATCTACTATCAACCTATACTCACAGCAAAGCAACAACAAGGCCTATCTTTTCCTCCTCTGCTTTTCCTTCTCAACAGAGGGGAGAACAACCAGGAACAGCCTTTGAGAGGACACTCTCTCAAACTAGGGAGAACACTGAAGAGCAAGAGCTAAAACCATATCAGAGTTCCACTTTTGTCCAATCAGAAAGCTCCCATTCTTTTTTTTTTTTTTAGCCAGTCCACAAAGTAATGCTTCTTTTTCAATCACTGGGTTTCCCAAGTACAGCAGCTGATGCCTTTCTGTCATCCAATTGCTCCTTCTAGCATTCTGTGGTTCACTAGGTTTTTCACTTCTCCTAATGGCTAAAATACCTTCAGTGACCCATCTTTCCCTTATGATTATCTCATAATAACTCCCAATACCCAACTTTTAGTCGCTCATGAAACTAACAGTTCTTTTTTAATTTTCTCATAGTCTAGAAACAATTATCTGATGCACCATCATATGAGTTTTAACCTTTCGAGGTCTAAAAATAGTCACAACATGCAAATGAGCTAAGGGACCACAATGCTGAACTCGTCACAAGGCTTCAGTCATTCTACTCCCAAACAGGTCCTCAAAGTTCTCTATTCAGTCCTCTTGGGTCTGTCCTCACATTTTAATAGAAAAACTATGTCTTCACACATGGATTTTAAGTTTTTCATGCACAAAAGTTCTTTTTCTGTCCCTGTAGACCACTAAAGTTGTTTTTAATCTTTTTCTTTACACACCAGCTCACTTTCCATCCCTTTAAACAGCAAACTGCTCACATACAAAAGTGTTAATACTTTATCATTACAGTTAGATTTGCTGACCTGCCTCTTTTCTTTTTTGATTCCATCTTATTAAGCATAGCTCTCAGAGTGGGGGAAGAAGGACCATATATCCTGGGAAATGAAATAAAGATATCAATAATAATTTTTAAAATGTTTGGGTAGACAGTCACCTGATGATGATGACATAATGCCACCCATCAAAAGAATTAAACTTTCTACCATAAAGGTCAGAGGAAAACAATAGACTAGAACAGAGGCAAGTTTCCCATTCACCTCCAGGGCCCATTTTATTCTATGAATGAAGATGAGCCACTACCTTGAAAAAAACCCAACCAAATAGCATACTTCATATTCATACTTTCTCAATAATTGAAAGCCAAGTCTTTCAGGAATGAGACCTGATATGAGATACCAAGTTTGATCACCTATGAGATATGTCCAGCAGAGCAAGTCCTGTATCTTGTCAACTCATCCCTATGAGCTTAGCACCTCTTCTTTCCCCTCCCCCATTCCTACTTCCCCAGCCTCTTAGAGGACCTGACACTTAAGCCATGAATCTAGAACACAATGCAGAATCACCAAGTGCTGTTAAATAACTCAGCCCCTTGGTTCTACTTAACACAAGGAACCAACATTGTGGACTGCCAAGCAGAAGAAACCAAATTAATACTCATGAGATTGTAGGTCTAGAGCTGAAAGAGACCTCAGTGGTCATTTAGTCCAACCCTCTTATTGTGTAGATGAGGAAACTGGGGTCTAGAAGATTAAATAACTCGCTCAAGGTCACAAAGCAATAAATGTCAGAAGTGAGATTTGAACCCAGGTCCTCGGACTCCAGAACCACCATTCTTTCCTTACTATGTCATGCTGGATCCCTAATGAGGAAGTAGAGAAAATCTCATGGAGAGAAGAATGAAAAGAACAGAGAAAATGAAATGAACCGCCTCTTCAGAATTACCAACCATAGCATTGGAAGACCTAACTCCCCTTCCCCGAGTTGTTTTCATCAACATTTGTAATTCCTTACCTCCAATCCTAATCCCCTGTTCTTTAACATTCCCAGCTAGCTATCCATCCTTCTCTGCAACATAGCACTGTATCAATCTGCACTGTCTTCTAGCTCTGGTCTCAGGGTCCTCTGACCCTTGCCACCTCTTTTCTCATTGCTCTCCAGGCCAGAGTTGATGTCTAACCTCCTGGGGAGCCTGGGTCCTTGAGGCCACATGTGGCCTTCTGGGTCCTCAAGTGCAGCTCTTTGACTGAATCCAACTTCACAGAACAAATTCCCTTAATAAGAGGATTTGTTCTGTAAAACTTGGACTCAGTCAAAAGGCCACACCCAAAGACCTAAAAGGCCACAAGAGGTGGAAGCAGGTTTCCCACCTCTGCCCTAGGCCCTACTCCTTGTTATCCTTCAAAGCAGTACCCATTATCTGCAACATATGGCCACATTTCTCATATCTCTAGACATAAGAGGCAGTATGGTGAAAAAGAAAGAACACTGGGTTTAGATCCAGAGGACAAGGTGCAAATGAAAAACATTAGAGCTCTGAACAATGGAGTGATCAAAAATGACTTCAAAAGACTGACAATGAGGCAGGCCTCCCTGCTCCAGGCATTCTAACAGGAATCCCAAGTGTTCACTAGGGATGGAATGGCAGACAAATGGGCATGGTGTCCATTTGTTTTGCTTGATGGTATTTCTTTTTTTTCTTTTTGGAGGGGGTGAGGGCAGGGCAATTGGGGTTAAGTGACTCGCTCAAGGTCACATAGGTAGTAAATGTTTGAGGCAAGATTTGAACTCAGGTCCTCCTGATTCCAGGGCTGGATGCTCTATTCACTGCACCACCTAGCCGCCCTGATGGTATTTCTTCTTTTTTTTTTTTAAAGCAATTGGGGTTAAGTAACTTGCTCAAGGTTACACGGCTAGTCATTATTTATGCGTGGGTGCTCATTTTCTGAGGCCGGATCTGATCTCGGGTCATCCCAACTCCGAGGCCAGCTCTCTTACTCACTGCGCCACCTAGCCGCCCCTTTAGGGCAATTGGGGTTAAGTTACTTGCCCAAGGTTACACGGCTAGGTTTTTGTTTGTGTGGATTAAGTGTCTGAGGCCGGCTCCGAACTCAGGTCCTTCTGACTCCAGGGCCGGCGCTCTATTTACTACACTACCTAGCCGCCCCCCTGGTGGTATTTCTTTGTTACAGGACAAGGTTCTATTGGGTGGGAAGGAGAGTTAATAAAAAGCAAGAGAAACAAAAAGACCATAAAAGATTTTTTTAAAGATAAAATGAAAGTTGGAGTGTCCATGCACTGCTAAGGAACATCTACCTTCACCAACTTCCTTTTCTATAGGGCAGATCTCTTCACAAACAAACCTTTATCCTTCAATAATGTCTTCTGCATGCTAGGTAGGGTAATCTAAACTTAATTCTCAGATCTAAATGGGAAACTGAGGAACACAGGAAACTGATATGACAAAGGACCTCCTTTCTTTGCCAATGATGCATAGATCAGTCTACTATCAGGAGTGAATATATTCCTGGCTGCCAATTCTGTATCTCTGTAACGAGAATGTAAATTTATGTTGTTGCCATCTTTCTAAGATGGTATTGTGTAAGATCTTCCCTGCCCCTAGGCCCTTTGATAGGCTTTAGTACACCTGGAGCCTGTGGTGGGAGGCTTGTTTTTCTGGAGATACTTTGTGACTGGGCAGTGGGTCAAGAGGGTTGTTACAATCTCTGAGCCAGGAGAAGGCTATATAATCCTTGATGTGAGGCTTTGTTTTGGGGCTCACTTTGAGAAGTATTGTGTGATTTGACCAGACAAGACTATGGGCAGCCGTTGAGAGCCCCCCTGGCTTTGAAAAACCCAGATGTCGATGCTTCCCTCTCTGGTAACTGACTAGGTATGGATATAATGGTTGGACAGTTGGAGGCCTGTCTGCTTAAAACGTTTCTCTGTCTTGTGACTTTTGCTTGTAACCTGTCTATATACTCTGAAGTTCGGGGTGCTGACTTTTTCCCCTGAACTAGGTAAATGATCTGTTTGATTGATTAAAGCAAGATTGTTAACCCATTTTGAGTTGCTTTCCTTTAGAAAAGCTTATCTAGGAGCCTGTGTTGGCAGCTACCCTGGGGATGCTGGGGGGCTTGCTGCTACAATAATCTCATAAGGATTCCCCTGTTTTGATTTCATAAATCTTATCAGTGTAAATGCTAAGCAGAAACTCTGGGAGCAACACTTTACCCTTTATTATTGCAACGTAAAGAGATGAGTAGTTAAAAGGAACTCCCATGCTTCCACCAGACCTCTTGACTTGCCTTATTCAGGCTGCTCAGTATTTGAACTAGTGTTTCTCTTTCCTCCTCTCAGAGACAGCACAAAGAATACAAGAAGCCTCCTTGAAGATATCCCCACATCACCTCAGTTCTACAAAATGGAGCTGGGAGACTAAGGTGCTGAAGAGAATCTAAGTCGGCATCCGCATGTGTCACTGCCCCTCAGACTCTCCTAAGCATCCCAGCCGAAGATAGAGGTGGACTACATATAGGACAAGTCTAGAAGTAATCCCTCAGGATCCAGCAAAAAATCTTGGTCACAGATTCCATTCATACTAGAGCTGACACTGGGCAAAATATAAATAACCATGGGGGGGTGGAGGGAAGGAGAGAAGGTGAGGAGGTATAATAGGATTACTAATACCTTTACTTTTAGTTGTTGGGAAAAGCTCATTTTGATTTAGAAAATAAAAGCACAGAGCTCTCTACAAAGCTACATTCCTGGTTTTGGAAACTCTGATGCCCTTGAATGTAGCTTGAGGAAGAACTCCTAAGTGAGGGCAGATAGCAGGCTGCCTTGGCTCTTACCAAAAGGAATGCAAGTCCCCAGCTGAAGCTCCCATGACTTATCACACTAGTTCCTCTTTTATTTTCTTGTATCATCCAAGTAGCACCCTAGTCAGGAAATGGAAACAGAAATAGAAAACACACTAAAAATAAAGCAGAGATTGCGAGGTTCAAAGAAAGAAAACATAACAGAATTGTGGGTTTGATCAGAGAGAACAGATAATAGTAATAGCTAATACTAATTAGAGTAAATATAGTGCCAGTGATGTTCTAGATGTCATTTCAAGGTTACATGGCATTAGAACCCAAGAATCCTAATTCTTTCTCAGTTACCACTGGGAGGACTACTATAATGACAAAGATCAACAGGACATCCCCTACTTTACAACCTCTATACCAGATTAAAAATTAAAAGACAGAACTGCTGGGGGAGAGAAATATGTTTTCAAAACACTTTTGATTTTTTTTTCTCAACTACATGTAGACTTTTTTTTACCATTTAAAAATTTTTTGAGTTACAAATTCTCTCCCTCCCTCCCTTTCTGCTTCTCTCCTTGAGAAGGCAAGCAATTTGATATAGATTACACATGTGCAGTCATGCAAAATATTTCCATATTGGTCATATTGCAAAAGAAAATGCACTAAAAAAAAATTCCAAGAAAAATAAAGTTTGAAAAATATGCTTCAATCTGCATTCAGATTCCACCAGTTCTTTTACTGGCTGTGGATAGCATTTTTTAAATCACAAGTCCCTTGGAACTGTTTTGAATCATTGTATTGCTGAGAATAGCTAAGTCATTCATAGTTGCCCATCCTATAATATTGTTGTACAATGTTCTCCTGGTTGTTTTCTCTTCACTTTGCAACAGTGCATGTAAATCTTCCCAAGTTTTCTGAAAGCATCTTGCTTGCTTTCTTATAAGAAAGCATCTTTCTTATAGCATGATAGTATTCTATCATAATCATACACCACTCATTCAGCCATTCCCCAACTGATGGGTGTCCCCTCAATTTCTTTCTTTTTTTTTTTAAACAAATGCTTTATTAACTTCTATTTTACATCATTCATTTCCACCAGATTTTGAGTTACAATCATTTTCCTCCCATTATTCCCCTACCCAACCTCCCAGAACAGTAATCCCACAAGATATCGCTTCCTCCAATCTGCTCTCTCCCCTACCTTCTCCCATACCCCCATCGACTTTTCCATTAGAGGAAGGTGAGTCTTTGCATCCCAATGCCTGCACATCTTATCTCCCTATTACACGCAAAAGAGTATTAATAATAGTATTTATATATATTTGAAACATTTAATGTTACAACCTCAAATTTCAGATCCATTTCCTTCCTCCCTTGTCACCCATTCCCTCTTGGGAGATAAGTAATTCAGTATATGTTGTACATGCCTAGCTATGCAAAACATCACCATAGTAGATACATTGTACAAGGCTGCTTATAATTCCCTCCCACTCATCCCACCCCCCACCCGGTCCACTCCCCACATGATCCTGTCCCTCTTTATAGTGGGTACTTCCAACCTCCCCTCACCCCAAGGATGCCCTCCAATCCATCATCCCTCCTCCCATCCCCCTTCCCCCTATCCTGCTGCAGGTTGAGATATCCCATTTACTATGTATGTCATTTTCTCCCTGAACCAAATTCAGTTTGAATGTGGTTTTGCCTTTTTAGCCTTCCTTATTCTCCCCTCTTTTGCAACCACTTCCCCTTGCTTCTTCTGCATGGGATAGTTTACACTACCCTGTCTCTCCCCATCTCCTCTTGCCACTTTCCTCTCTCACCTCATAATTTCATCCCTTGAGTATTCTCCCTTCCCAACAAATTCAACCTATGCCCTCTATCCATATATAACTGTAACCATATACACACACATTCACATATGTATTCATATGACCACACCCCCTTCTTCCATTATTTTCACAGTGAGAAAGATATCATCAGTCACAGTTATTGCTTTTCCATATAAGAATGTAAATAGTTCAACTTTGATAAGTTCCTTTTGATTTCTTTTCCCTGATTACCTTCTCAGGCATCTCTTGCTTCTTGTGTCTGGATGTCAAATTTTCTATTCAACTGGTTTTTTCCTCAAGAATGCTTGAAAGTCCTCTATTCCACTGAATGACCATATTTTCCCCTGAAACAAAATACTCAGTTTTGCTGGGTAGGTGACCCTTGGGTTCATTCCCAGTTCTTTGCCCTCTGGAATATCATATTCCATGCCCTTCGATCCCTCAGTGTAGAAGCTGCCAGGTCCTGGGCTATTCTGATTGTGTTTCCACAATATTGAAATTGTTTCTTCTGGCTGCTTGTAGTATTTTCTCCTTGATCTGGGGATTCTGGAACCTGGCTATAATATTCCTGGGAGTTTTCTTTTTGGGATCTTTTTCTTTTCAGGAGGTGATCGGTAGATTCTTTCAACCTCTATTTTGCTCTCTGGATCTAAAACATCAGGGCAGTTTTCCTTGAGAATTTCTTGAAGGGTGATTTCTAGGTTCTTTCCTTGATCATGGCTTTCAGGTAGTCCAATACTTTTTAAATTGTCTCTCCTGGATCTCTTTTCCAGGTCAGTGGTTTTTCCCATGAGATATTTCACATTGCCTTCTAACCTTTCATTTGTTTGGATCTGCTTAACAGCATCTTGATTTCTCATAAAGTCACTAGCTTCCATTTGCTCCAGTCTAACTCTGAAGGAATGAATCTCCTCAGTGAACTTTTGAGATTCTTTTTCCATCTGGCAAATTCGACTTTAAGGCATTCTTCTCCTCATTGCCCTTTTGGGCCTCCTTTGCCATTTGAGTTAGTCTATTTTTTAAGGTGTTGTTTTCCTCAGTCAGGCTGTTGACCCTCATTTCATACTTTTCCTGCATCCTTCTCATTTCTCTTTCCAATTTTTCCTCCACTTCTCTTATTTGATTTTTAAAGTCCTTCTTAAGGTCCTCTATGGCCTGCAACCCGCTCATGTTTTCCCCTGGGGCTTTTGGAGCAGGACTTCTGACCTCACAGTCCTTTTCCCGCTCTATGCCCCCAAAATAGGAGTCTAGGGTTGCATTTTTCTGTTTCCTTTGCCTTGGCATGTTGCCACTTAATTGCTTGACTTTTGGGCTTGTTGCCACACCATGGCTTTAAGGCCAGATAGAGGAATTTTCGTCCCGAACGTGTGGGGGGCAACTTCCGTTTCTGGCAAGCTGTAAACCCACCCACGACTTCCACCCTAGATCACAATCCAGATCCAGGGAGGTTAAAGCAAGAGCAATTACCCCTCAAGACTGATCGCTGGATCTCCCTACAAATTTGCAGGCTGGGAGCGGGCGCTGCCTCTGAAAACTACAAAATGGCGTTTGTCCTCAGTGGCTTCTAGCCCCCAGGGGAAGGAGCCGACGCATTCCCTAATACCAGTCTCAAAGTCCATAGGACACTAACCTCTTACTTTGTCCCAGGCAAGTCTATGTTGATAATTCTGGAGTTGCCACAGCTGCTGGTGTTCTGGGGTTCCTCCAGCTGGCTGCTGGCCCTGCCGCCCTGGGGCTAAAACCTCGGCTCATGCGGACCTGGGCTCGGCTGGCTCCTGCGCACTGCGCTGGTCCTTCCTGCAGGGCTGCTGGGCTGTCCTCAACGGGAGTTTAGCTTCTTTGTGTCGTTCTGTGGGTGCTGGGGCTCCAGAAGTTGTTCAGAGTCCCCTTTTACATCGTTTGGGGGGAATGTGGGGGCAGAGTGGCTTGGATGAGCTGTTTCTACTCCACCATCTTGGCTCCGTCCCCGTCCCCTCAATTTCTAATTCTTTGCCACTACAAGAAGAGCTGCTATAAATATTTTTGCACATATATGTCCTTTTCCTTTTTTTTATTTCTTTGGGATACAGATCTAGTAGAGGTATTGCTAGGTCGATGGGTATGCATAGGTTTATAGTCCTTTAGGCATAGTTTCAAAATGTTCTCCAAAAGGGTTGGATCAGTTCACAATGTCACCAACAGTGCATTAGTGTCCCTGTTTTTCCACACCCTCCTCCAACATATTATTTTCCTTTTCTGTCACATTAGCCAATCTGATAAGTGAGATAACACTTCAGAGTTGTTTTAACTTGCATTTCTCTTATTAATAGTGATTTAGAGCATTTTTATATGACTATAGATATCTTTGATTTCTTCTTCTGAAAACTCTTCATATCCTTTAACCATTTATCAATTGGGGAATTACTCCTATTCTTATAAATTTGACTCAGTTCTCTACATATTTGAGAAATGAGAACTTTATCAGAGAAATTTTCCTACAAATTTTTTTTCCACAGTTTCCTGCTTGCCTTCTAATCCTGGCTGCGTTGGTTTTGTTTGTGCAGAACCTTTTTAATACAGTGTAATCAAAATTATCCATTTTATATCCCATAATGCTCTCTATATCATTATAAATTATTCCCTTCGGGGCGGCTAGGTGGCGCAGTGAGTAAGAGCGTTGGCCTCGGAGTTGGGATGACCCGAGATCAGATCCGGCCTCAGAAAATGAGCACCCACACATAAATAATGACTAGCCGTGTAACCTTGAGCAAGTTACTTAACCCCAATTGCTTAAATAAATAAATAATTCCCTTCTCCACAGATCTGACAGGTAAAATTTTCCATGGTCCCCTTATTTGCTTTTCATATCATCCTTTATATCTAAATCATGAACCTGTTTTGACCTTATCTTAGTATATAATGTGAGATGTTGGTCTATGCCCAGTTTCTGCCAAAATACTTTCTAGTTTTCCCAGCAATTTTTGTCAAATGATGAGTTCTTGTCCCAAAAGCTTGGATCTCTGGGTTTGTCAAACACTAGATTACTATGGTCATTTACTACTGTGTATTACCTAATCTATTCCACTGATTCACCACTCTATTTCTTAGGCAGTACCAGATTATTCTGATGATTACAACTCTGTAATACAGTTTGAAATCTGGTACTTCAAGGTTACATTCCTTCATGTTTTTCTTCATCTATTCCCCTGATATTCCTTTTTTTTCTTTATTAATTTGTTTACTTTTAGTTTACAAGATTCATCTACACAATTCCTTGAGTTTCAAATTTTCTCTCCCTCCCTCCTCCTCCCCCCCATGACGATGGCATATAATCAAGTATAGGATCTGCAAATACTTTCACGTTAGACATTAGTCAGGTTATAAAGAAGGACTATGTCAGATGGAATGAACAATGGGAAAGAAGAAACAAAACCAAACAAGAAAAAGAAAAAGATCAGGCAGTTTGCTTCAATCTGGATTCAAACTCAGTTCTTTCTAGTTCTTTCTCTGGATGTAGACATCTCTCTCCATCATGAGTCTTTTGGGATTGACTTATAACCCTGCATTGCTGAGAAGAATCCAGTCTATCATAGTTAGTCATCACACATATGTTGTGTCTGTAATTGTGTACAAATTTCTCCTGGTTCTACTCTTCTCACTCAGCATGAGTTTGTATAGGCCTCTCCAGATAAATAAATAAAAAAAAAAGCAGATGCTCCTTGTTTCTTATAGCACAATAGTATTCCATTACATTCATATACCACAACTTGCTCAGCCATTCCCCAATTGATGGGCACCCCCTTAATTTCCAATTCTTTGCCACCACAAAAAGAGCTGCTATAAATATTTTTGTATATATGGGTCTTCCTCCCACTTCTATGATCTCTTTGGGATACAACCCTAGAAATGGTATTGCTAGGTCAAAGGGTATGAAATTATTTATGGCCCTTTGGGCATAATTCCAGATTGCTTTCCAGAATGGTTAAATCAGTTCACAACTCCACCAGCAAAACATTAGCGTTCCAATTTGTCCACATCCTCTCCAGCATTTGTCATTTTCTTGTTTTGTCATCTTGGCCAATCTGACTGGTGAGATGTGGCACATCAGAGTTGTTTTGATTTGCATTTCTCTAATCAATAGTGATTTAGAGCATTTTTTCTTATGCTTATAGAGAGCTTTAATTTCTTCCTCTGAAAACTGCCTGTTCATATCCTTTGACCATTTATCAATTGGGGAATGACTTGTATTCTTACAGATTTGACTCAATTCTCTGTATATTTTAGAAATGAGTCCTTTATCAGAGACATAGGTTGTAAAAATTTTTTCCCAATTTCCCACTTCCCTCTTAATCTTGGTTACATTGGCTTTGTTTGTTCCCCTGATATTCTTGACCTTTTGTTCTTCCAGATGAATTCTGTTACTACTGTTTCTAGCTCTCTAAAATACTTTTTTTAGTAATTTGATTGGTCTGGCACTGAATGGCAGCTAGGTAGATCAATGGATAGAGTATCAGATCTGGAGTCTGGAGGACTCATCTTCCTGAGTTCAAATCTGGCCTCAGATACTTACTAGCTATGTGCCCCTGGGCAAGTCTCTTATCCCTGTTTGCTTCAGTTCCCTCATTTGTAAAATGGGCTTAAGAAAATGGCAAACTGGGGTGGCTAGGTGGCACAGTGAATAGAGCACTGGCCCTGGAATCAAGAGGACCTGAGTTCAAATCTGGCCTCAGACACTTAACACAAAACTAGCTGTGTGACCTTGGGCAAGTCACTTAACCCCAATTGTCTTACCTTTCCCTCTCTAAAAAAAGAAAAGAAAAGAAAAGAAAAGAAAAGAAAAGAAAAGAAAAGAAAAGAAAAAGGCAAACCATTCCACTTTACCAAGAAAATCCCAAAAGGGGGTCACAAAGAGTAGGATACAACTGAAAAAATGACTGAACAACAACAAATAGCACTGAATATGTAAATTGATTTAGGAAGAATTGTCATTTTTATTATATTTGCTCAGCTTACCCATGAGCAATTAAAATTTCTAGATCTGACTTTATTTGTGTGACAAGTGTTTAGTAATTATGGTATTCATATAGTTCCTAGGTTTGCCTTGGCAGGTAAGACTCCCAAGTATTTTATATTGTCTGCAGTTATTTTAAATAAAATTTCTCTTTCTCTTCCTGCTAGACTTTGTTGGTAATATATAAAAATGCTGATGTCAAAACATTTTGAGATAGTCTTTTACTATTTAACTTTTAGGTGACCCTGAGCTCCTAAAAGATGATAGTGAAGGCCAAGCTCATTCCTACATTCAATACGAGAAAGCTTCAAGTATGATAGACTACATGTAGCTTGTTAGAGCCCCAGCCTGATACGAGGTTGGCTAAAGGGTAATGAGTTTTTTGGCCATAACTAGTCAAGAACAATAGTGATAAAGACATTGAGGGACTGCCATCCACCCTTAGTAAGTCCTTAATAAATGCTTGCCCATTAACTGATAAAGTGGTCTTTTCACATCTTTGTGAGATATGTAGTACAAGCATTATACCCACATGATAAAAGAAGAAACAGACTGAATCTAAGTGACTTGCTTCTAGTCTCACAACTATTGGCACTCAAGTCCAGGTGTCCTGGCTCTGAGGCTAGTCAGTGTTCTTTTCTCTCCTGCTTTTTATGACTAGAGCTTCTTCCAGAATTAAATCTCTTGAGAAAAGAAGAATCTCCCAAGCCCACCCCACCCTTTGCTTCCATACAAGGATCAGTAAGAGGCCTGATAGCTCACACAGCTTTCTTTGAAGGAAATACTAGTCTGTCCAGTCAAACAGGTACTTTGCAAAGTAGAGAAGTTAATAAAAGGCTGTAAAAACATTTCTTGGAAAGCTAAAAAGCCAAGTCCTGAGGGTCTCCTGCTCACAGGTGGAAGAGCTAAATTCCACAAAACCTCAGATTATAAAAGGACTAAGAGCAAATGAGAATTTAACAGGCATTAGGTAGAACGCAACAGAGGAAGAGCAAATTCTACAAATACTAGAATGACGATGGCTGTCTAATGTAATAAGAGAACACTCAAAGGATCACAATATGCAAATGCGTTCACACACACGCGAAAAAGGTGGGCAGAACACTTTAAGGGAACAGCTAGGTGGCACAGCGGATAGAGTGCCAGGCCTGGAGTCAGGAAGACTCCTCTTCCTGAGTTCAAATCTGTCCTCAGATACTTACTGGCTGTGTGATTCTGGGCAAGTCACTTAACCCTGTTAACCCTGTTTACCTCAGTTTCCACATCTGTACAATGAACTGGAAAAGGAAATGGCAAAACACTCCAGTATTTTTGTCAAGAAAATCCCAAATGGAGTCAGGAAGAGTTGGACAGGACTGAAAAGTGACTGGACAGCAACAAGAACAACTGACGATAATGACCACAAGAACAGTCTAACTCATACTGTATCTTTATACTGTTTCCTAACCTGTGTGACTTTCGAGTTTTAGAGAATTACAAATAATACAAAAAGAAACCAGATGAAATAGTGTTAGAAAATAGATCCAAATTAAAAAACTAAAGAACAAGGCCATGGTAACATAGGGTCATGAATCCCAAATTATCTAATGATGACCAGCTATTCCCGAGTCAGAGAACCTGGGCAGAAATCCCACCTCAGACACTGCCCATGCCTTTGGGCAGTCAATGAAGTCACAGAACCTCCCTAGGCTTGCGGTTTTTCATCTATAAGGTTGATCTAGATGGTCTCTAAGGTCCCTTCCAGGATTAGATATATGATCCCAAGGTATCTTCAACTATCCCAGAGAATAATTTATCCTTTTAAGGGAAGTTATCCCCTTCAGAAAAGAAGTATTAAAAATTTAAAAACAGGGGGCAGCTAGGTGGTGCAGTGAGTAGAGCGTCCGCCCTGAAGTCAGAAGGACCTGAGTTCGGATCTGACCTCAGACACTTAACACACACACAAACAAAAACCTAGCGGTGTGACCTTGGGCAAGTTACTTAACCCCAATTGCCCTCCAAAAAAAAAAAGAAAAATTTAAAAACAAAGACAATTGAACAGCAAAGAACAGACAGTTATCTGGTTAATTTTAATTTCAAAGATGAAAAACCCCAGGAGTTCAAGGCCCGAGAACACAAAGAGTGGGGTAAGCTAGCCTCAGTCTCAGTCTCTTTCATCACTCCCTCTACCCAAGGCTCACTCTCCTCCAGTTTCTCTTATCTTTTTGTCTCCCAATTTCCTTTTCTTTTAGGAGCTGCAATCTCACGAGTTCCAGGGAACCACTTCACCCACAGAGGGAAGAGCTGGGCCTGGTCCACAGGAAAAGAAGGAAAGGAAAAACACTAATTGCTGTAAGGCCCTTCTGGGATTAGACCCACCTAGAATTGCCAGCTTCAATCTCCGAAGCAACTTCCCTAGGGCGAATGTTCACTTCTTCCCACCTACTAGGAATTGGGCTTCACAGGGCTCAACATCATCACCTACCAGGAGGTTAGGTTTTGAGGGAGGACCCTGAACGCTCTAATTACCAGCCTCTCTCAATGATAATTTATCTCCAGTCACTGATAATCTGCCTGAACTCATCAATGGTTAGCATAATACCACCCAGTAGTTAAACTCTGTCCACACTAGTGATTCTGAACCCCACTCTCATCACTGTACAAACCTGCTCCCCATCTCCACTACCCAATCCCTTGTTCCAGATTTACCTGCCTTTACTTTCATTTTAGACCTCTGCTTTTCACTATCCTTCGACCTTCTAGCACTCACAGGGACCAGGCTCCCTCCTGATGACTCAGCAGCCCTGGTCACCCTTTCTTTCACTCATTTACCCGCCCCTCCCCCAACCCAATAACCAGAGGGGAGGGGCTGGAATATCCCTTGCTCTGCACTGCTATGTTCCTAGACTCTCCTTTCACCACCATCAGTGAATGACCTCTCCTCTTCTGAGGCTCATTCAACCCAAATCTACCACACAATCAATTATGTTAGCTATTATCTACCAACCCCAAGGACACTGGCTCCGTTCTTGTACTTGTGCCCTTGTGTCCATTCTTGTTCAGTGCCCTACCCTCACACTAGAGAATCTGAACATGCATCCTGATGCTACTTCAAACACCCCAGCTTCCCCGCGTTTCAATTTGCTGTACTCTGCCTGGGGATATTTAGCCTAGAAAAGAAAAGCTGGCAGGGACAGAACAAGACAGTGGTTCTCAAGGATCTGAAGATTGGTTTGGCTTGACCCCAGAGGGTAGAACCAGAGGAGATGCAGAAGACTTGATATAACGAATAAATTCCTAAAAACGTGAAAAAACAAAACATGCAGAAGGGAAGTCCTGAGCTCCCCTTTCCCTAGGTCTTTTTTCAAAATTGTCATTGATGCTCTCTCTTTAAACATCACTGTCACTTTCCAATGAGTTCTCCTATCCCAACAGAACCTTCCCTAGTAACAAATATACAGCTAAGCAAAACAGATCAACACACTGGCTGTCTATGTAAATTTATCCCTCATTCCACATCTATCTTCAGAGGAAAGGAAGACAGGTATGGAAAGAGATAGAGGAAAGATTCACCTTCAATACTAAAGTCACATCTGGTCACTGAATCTGGTCACAGAGTTCTTCTCTAAGTCTTCAAGTAGTCACCAGAGGACCACTTACTGGGAGTTGTTAGATGACTCTAGCTCAGATATTGGCTGGATTGGATAAAATCTGAAGTCTTCTGCCCAATTGATTCCATGAAACAAGCTTAAATTACAGCAGAAAGGTAGCCTTTCCTGGCCACCTATGAATAGTGTTTCCCCCCTCACGAGAAGGAAATGACTGTGCTTTCTGGTTTGTATCCCTGGCTCTCAGCAAAGTGCTGGGCCCATAGGAAGCACTTAATAAAAGCTTTTTTCTTTCATTCATTTAGGCTACCTGGAAGAACTTACTCATACCTGGTTTACTAAAATACTACAATTTAGGAGCGGCTAGATTGCACAGTGAATAGAGCACTGGCCCTGGAGTCAGGAGGATCTGATCTGAGCTCAAATGTGGCCTCAGACACTTAACACTTACTAGCCGTGTGACCTTGGGCAAGTCACTTAACCCCAACAGCCCTGGAGCCAGGAGGACCTGTGTTATTTGACACTTACTACTTGTATGGCCTTGGGCAGGTCACTTAACCCCAATTTTCCTGCCTTCCCCCTCCAAAAAGAAAAAAAAATAAGATGGAGGAAACAATTTTGCAGATCACAGGCTGGAAGTTGTGGTGCCTCGACGTTTAGATCCTCATGGCAGCAGGAATATTGAAAGAAGACATGGAAGCCTTGGTTTTCCCAAGAAAAATGCAGTGACACTGACGTTCTTATATTCACCAAGTGCCTACTCTACATGTAAAGAGCTGTACAGGAACAACGGCAGACTCTAGCTAGCCGGCAGTGTTGTCATGTGGGGCCGAATCAACTTTCCTGTATCTATATCTGAAATAACGGGAAACCCCCAACTCACAAACATAAGTCTACCTCTTTGGAGAGCAGCAGCCATCTTAGAAGTGCCACAAGCATGCCAAGCACACCACAGAAACTGGAGAGACAAAGAACCCCAAAAGCTTCAGCTAAAAGGAGCTGGAGGAGGGGCAGAGCCAAGACGGCAGAACAAAAGCAGGGACTTTCTTGAGATCTCCCCCAACCCCCCTCAAATATCTATAAAAATGACTAAATAAATTCTAGAGCAGCAGAATCCACAAAATGACAGAGAAAAACAAATTTCCAGCCCAAGACAACCTGGAAGGAAGGTCAACAACATGAAAGGTCTGTTGCACCAGTCTAGAGAGAAGAACACAGTCCAGCATGGCCCATGCAGGCACAGACAGGGCCAGGGCACGGCTCAGGGACTGAATCACTGGCAGCTGTGATGGTCTCTAGGCTTCTCAACCCACAAACACCAAACACAATTTAGAAAGTCAGTAGGAAAAGTCTTTTGGAGCTGGGTGAGAGCCGAGCAAGGTCTGGCCCCTGTCCCCACCCCAGGGCAGAGGCAGAGAGGCAGTGGCCGCTGCTGTGGTTCCTGCTTCTGGAGCTCTTTGCCCATAGACAGTGGGGGAGGGATCGAGTGGCTGATCACAGAGGGATTGCTGGGATCTCTTTGTTGGTGCTGAGGCAGGATACTCTTGCTTTGCCCATGCTTAGATCTAGGTCACAGTCCTAGGTGGAGGAATAAACACCTCTACTTTGATCATACAATTTTGGAAGAACTAAAAATTTACAGGTCCCTAGAAATATCACTGAAAACAGCTGCACAAAACCCCCGAAGCTTGGGACAGTACACCCTCCACTTCAGAAGCAGAGACCTACCTTAATAAAAAGCTTTAGCAAAAATGTCAAGTAATTGGCTGGGGAAATGAACAAAGTGGGAAAAAAAAATCAGACTACAGAATTTTACTTGGTGACAAGGAAAACCAAAACATACAACCAGAAGAAGACAACAAAGTCAAAGCTCCAACATCCAAAGCCTCCAAGAAAAATATGAATTGGCATCAGGCCATGGAAGAGCTCAAAAAGGATTTTGAAAATCAAGTAAGAGAGACAGAGGAAAAATTGGGAAGAGAAATGAGAGCGATGCAAGAAAATAATGAAAAATGAATTAACAGCTTGCTAAAGGAAACACACTCACACACACACACACACACACACACACACACACACACACACAAAAACACCTTAAAAAAACAGACTAATCCAAATGCAAAAGAGGCCCAAAAAGCCAAAGAGAAGAATGTTTTAAAAACCAAATTGGACAGATGGAAAAGGAGGTCCAAAACCCCACTGAAGAAAATAATTCCTTCAGAATTAGAATGTAACAAATGGAAGGTAATGACTTTATGAGAAATCAAGAAAAAGAAATCAAGCAAAACCAAAACAATGAAAAAATAGAAGACAATGTGAAATATCTCACTAGGAAAAAAAACTGACCTGGAAAACAAATCCAAGAGGGATAATTTAAAAATTATTGGGCTATCTGAAAGCCATGATCAAAAAAAAGAACCTAGAAATTATCAAGAAAAACTTCCCTGATATTCTAGAACCAGAGGGCAAAATAGATATCAAAAGAACCCACCAATTACCTCCTAAAAGCGATCCCAAAAGGAAAACTCCTAGGAATATTATAGCCAAACCCCAGAGTTCCCAGGTCAAGGAGAAAATATTACTAGTAGCCAGAAATAAACAATTCAAGTATTGTAGAAACATAATCAGGATAACAAGATTTAGCAGCCTCTACATTAAAGGATTAGGGGCCTTGGAATATGATATTCTGGAGGTCAAGGGAACTAGGATTAAAACCAAGAATCACCTACCCAGCAAAACTGAGTATAATACTTCAGGGGGAAAAACGGATATTCAATGAAATAGAGGACTTTCAAGCATTCTTGACAAAAAGACGTGAGTTGAACAGAAAATCTGACTTTCAAATAGAAGAATCAAGAGAAGCACGAAAAGGTGAAACAAGAAAGAGAACTCATAAGGGACTTATTAAAGTTGAACTGTTTACATTCCTACAGGGAAAGATGATATTTGTTGGCTTAAGGAGGGAATAACATGCACACTCAATTAGATATGGAAATTTATCAGATCCTATAGGAAAGTACGGAGGAAGAGGATGGGGAGGTTGTGATGGAAGGGAAGGCAGATGGGAGGAGGGGGAAATCAGAAGCAAACACTTTTGAAGAGGAACAGAGTCAAAGGAGAGAATAAAATAAATGGGGGGAGGGGAGAGGATGGAGGGAAAATTTGGAACTCAAAATCTTGTGGAAGTGAATGTTGAAAACTAAAAATTAATTAATTAATTAACTAATAAAAGGAGCTGGAGTCAGGGCAAAGAAATTTCAAAAGGGTTTCAGTCTGAGAACAAAGCACACAGGGGTATATCAACACAGGCTAGCTCCTCCTGTGTCCTCCTCCTCCTGTGTCCCCCTTTCTCTGACCTGAAATGTCATCACTCTCTTGGTCTGGGTCAGAAAATGTCTCTCATTCATAAAAGCAACCTGCTTACTTCCAAGTAAGCAGACACATGCTTCACAAGAGTGTGCCTGGACTGAGGTGAGGGGAAGGGAGGGCCAGGGACTAGGGAAGACCAACAAGGTAAAGAATCAAGGCTAGGGGCGGCTAGGTGGCGCAGTGAGTAGAGCGCCGGCCCTGGAGTCAGAAGGACCTGAGTTCAGATCCGGCCTCAGACACTTAACACACAAACAAACAAAAACTTAGCTGTGTGACCTTGGGCAAGTTATTTAACTCCAATTACCCTCCAAAAGGCAAAAAAAAAAAAAAAAAGAATCAAGACTAGGCATCCATTATCTAAAAAAACAAAATTAAGGGTTGAGAAAGAAGAATGTACTGGGAGAAGGGTAATGGAAAGGTAGAGTGGAGTAAATCATCTGACATAAGAGGTCTGAAAGAGATGCAGTAGAGAAGATGGGGAAAGTGGGGGGGGGGGGGCATGAACCATATCCTCACTGGAATTGGCTCAAAGAGGGAATAACATACAAACTCAGTTGGGTGTAGAAATCTTTGTTACCATACAGTAAAGTAGGAGGGAAAGGGGGTGGCAGGCACTAATAGAAGGAGGGGAGGACTGGGGGGAGTAAAAGTCAAAAGCAAACTACCTGAGAAAGGAGGGAGGGAGAGGGGGAGAGGGAGAGGGAGAGGGAGAGAGAGGGAGAGAGAGAGAGAGAGAGAGAGAGAGGATAAAAAGGAGGAAAACAGTATTGAGTGAAATACATAGTGATCCATTACTGTGAAAAAAATTTACAGCAAGTTTCTCTGATAAAGACTTCATTTCTCAAATATATAGAAAACTGAGTCAAATTTATAGGAATAAGAGTCATTCCTCAATTGATAAATGGTCAAAGGGTATGAACAGGTGGTTTTCAGGCAAAGTAATCAAAGCTATCTATCATCCTAAGAAAAAACACTCCAAATCACTATTGATTAAAGAAATGAAAATTAAAACAATTCTGAAGTACCACTACACATCTACCAGATTGGCTAATATGACAGAAAAGGAAAATGACAAATACTGGAGGAGATCTGGGGAAACTAAAACAATAACGCACTGTTGGTAAAATTGTAAACTGATTCCACCACCCTGGAGAGCAATTTGGAACTATGCCCAAAGGACTATAAAACCATGCATATCCTTTAAGGCCTGTATCCCCAAGAAATAAAAAACAAAAGGAAAAGGACTTGTATGTACAAAAATATTTATAGCAGCTTTTTTTAGTGGTGGCAAGGGATTGGAAATTGAGGGGATGTTCATCAACTGGGAAACTGAATGAACAAGTTGTATATGATTATAATGGAATACGATTGTGCTAAAAGAAATGACAAACAGGATGCTCTCAGAAAAAAATATGGAAAGATTTACACGCACTGATGCAAAGTGAAATAAATAGAACCAGGAAAACATCCCATACAGTAACAGTAATATATGATGACCGAATGTGAATCATTTAGCTATTCTCACCAATACACTGATCTAAGACAACTCTGAGGCAGGGCTATGATGAAAGCTGTTGTCCATCTCCAGAGAAAGAACTGGTGGAGCCTGAATGCAGACTAAAGATACTTTCTCTTTACTTCTTTTTCTTGGTTTTTTTCTTTTGGTCTATGTGCTTTACATGATTACACATGTATAACTTATGTCAAAATGCTTGCCTTCTCAATGAAGGGAGGGGAGGGAGAAAATTTGTAACTCAAAATATGAAAAAAGAATGTTAAAATTGTTTCTACATGTAACTGGGTGGCGGGGGAGATAAGAAAGACTAGACATCCAACACACAGAAATCCTACAAAATGCTAACACTCAGAGTCCCATCTGATACCATAACCCCAAAGCCGCTTGGAGACAAATCCTAAGTCATATTCTAAATACACATTCCCTGTCATTATGAAAGCTGGGAGCCATCTGTCAATGGAGCAAGATTCACATGTCTAAAACTTGATGGGGGAAGTAATTCACTTCATGTTATTCTCAGATTAGATGTTCATCACAGGCTCTGACATACTGTAGCTCAGTCTGAGTCAAGATCCTAGAAATCCTTAGGGCAACCCTCAGGTTCATTTTTTTTTATCTTCATAGCCCTAGTTTCTAGCATCTTATGGGCACTTAATAAATGACTGTTAACTGATTAAATAACATTACATGACATGTCATAGACATCACCAATTACCCACAGTATTTTTGTGTAAGAAGTAAGGAATAGACAAGGTGCTGAGATGTCAAGGCTGGCAATAAGGACACTCCAGGCTGAGGTGCAGGATACTATGACTTGGCAGGAAGAGCCCCTGGAGAGCAGACGGCACAACAGAGGGTAAGGAAGATAGTCTTCTTCCTCTTCCACAAGTATGTGGAATCTGGGAAAGGGACAGGTCCCAACTCCTCCTGTCTTGGGGAGTAGGAGGAGGGAAGGGGAAGGGGCCCAGGGGCCTGAAATGCTGGAAAACAGGCTGGGATCTGTAGGCCCTAACAACTGCTTGCATAAAGAAAAGGACAGCTGCATTCTTGCCTAAATCGTGCCAAATAAGAGCACCTGACAGGTCCCCTGGCTATAATTAACACTGGTGCTGCTTGGGCCTATTCAGATGCCCTTGGGAAGAGCCCAGAGTGCCTAGAATATTGGACAGGAAGCCTTAATGAGAGCAGGTCTCCAACAGTGGATTCAGGAAGGGGAGATGCCACAGCTTCCAAAGAGACAGGGCTATAAATTCAATAAACCAGGTCAAGTTCATGTAGCTAGCTATAAGATACCAATATGAGCAAATCTGCTACTAGACCTAATCTAGGAGAGTATGAGGTAACTGCCAGTCCCATGCCCTTTAAAGACCAAAGAAAAAATAAATTGACTATCAAACAGAAACTAGCTGTTAGACTTGGAATTATAATATACAACTACTCCCTGCTCAGAAGAAACAGGAGTGAGCTAAGTATAAGAGATTCATCTGTCTGTAGCAGCCAGAGCCTGAGTCAGCCTCAGTACAACCACTGGCCTGTCAGTTCCTAAACAGTTATTATCAAGCAGCTTTAAGTCTTCTGAAAGAATGTCCTTCTTTCAATTTAAATGAAAGAACTGGCAAACAATGGGGTAGATTAGTGAATGTCAGAATGAGGTAGATTTTAACTGCCTTAGATTGTATAGACCAAGTGTTGTTTGAAGGTCAGGGGCTACAGATGACCACCAATGGACCTCATTACAACCTCAATAAAATTACCCAACAGAAATATGCAGGGATATTCTTTATAAAGATGAAGAGGCCAACTTGACTTCAGAGGACTGATGGTAAAGCACATCTGCCTCTTGGCATAAAGGTGATTTATCAATACAAACTAACATAATATACATTTCAGTCACAGCCAGTACACAGATCTGCTTTGCTTGACTAGGCTTTATTACAAGGAAGCACTCTTGGAGAGGGGAGTAGGGATCATAGGAAAATGACAGTGATGTGAAAAAAGGTGTATCAAGAAAATATTTTAAAAGAAAAACAAGAGGGTTATTACATCTTTCATGGTTTATATGCATCTCAAAGCTATGAGGTCCTTAGAGAAAAAGGGGATCATCGATCACCTCGAATCCTACTTCCACAAGCTGACAGAGTCAGGAGGGCCCTCAGACAAGACCAAAGACAAGTATCCATCCAGTCTCAACCAGCAGAATTTCAGTGATCTCTTGACTTTAAAGTTCACTTGTGAGTCAGGCTCCTTTTTGAAAATTTTTCCTTATATCAACCTTAGTTACCTCTCCTTGGTGAGGATCCTGAGGAACCTCAGAAACTGATTCCAAATCTTTGAGAATTTTGTTCCCTTGATATTTGCCAAGTGCATCCAAGTCAGCCTCTAAGATAAAACCCAAACAATTCTATAAAACAAAAGATCTAAAAGCTGAAGCCTAAAGGAATAGTAATTTTGCTCTGAAATTAAAGAAAGCTAGTCAAATTTTCAGGATCTTCCAAAATAAGGCCAGAAATACATGACCTAAATAAAGGGTGTTTTATATCATCTAAATCAAGGTTTTTCCAGAAGACAAGACCAGAATAAATAATCATAAACTGCCTTCAGGGAAATTAAATGACAAGCTACTAAAATGGTAAGATCTCTCCTCTCTGAGGAATCTTAAGAATGGGGCCATTCTTCTTGTATAGTTTAGGTATAGTGCTATACAGTAGGAGATAACTTCTGATTCTCTTTAAGCTTTTGGCCTGCTGCTGTATACCTCATAAGGCAGGCAGACCAGTGTCCACCAGTCCCACAATTATGTCTGAGGGTCTCTAGGTTCCCTAATTTTGAGCTAGATCTCAGAAAGTAGGGAAATAGAATTCATCTTGCAGACAGATGGGGTCAGAGCTATGGAAAAAGGATAATGGTACTGAACCACAAAAGATGAGAGAGGTTTGTTTTTTTTTTTTTTAATTTTTAAACCCATTGTGACTTCAAAATTGCAGGAGTGGAAACGCCCTCCATGTAGATGGCAAATCATCTATAACTCGTAGTCCAGAAGGATGGTACAGAGTGGGGGAAAGAGGGAGAGAAAGTCTATCTCTGGGGATACATTGTCCAGGGTCAAAAAAGAGGTTAAATGGCTTGCTCGGGGTTACAGTACTAATGTGAGTCAGAGGCTGGATGTGAATCCAGGTCATCCTGACTCTAAAACAGGTCTACTATCTACTATCTCCACTATCTCTCATCTAAAAGGGATGGATATCTGCAAATTCCAGGGCTTGTCAGACTAGAAATCTGATCCTAAAACCAGAACTGAAGAATAATATTGTTAGGCTAAGGTATAGCAGTGACAAGCCTGAGGCCAACTGATATTATGGAAAAATCCTTGTTTTGTGAGATGAAGCAATATGAAGGAAGGGAAGAGAAACATGAAGCAGAGTTATGGAATAATCCTCTCTCTCTCTCTCTCTCTCTCTCTCTCTCTCTCTCTCTCTCTCTCTCTCTCCAGCAACCCTTGGCCCACACCCAGTTCAGCTGCTCTTCATTCCCTGAAGGTTCCTAGAAGTCATCGGCCATAAAGAGGGAAATTTTAGAGTTGAGATTACAAAAACTTTCCCACTAACTGGAAAGCATGTTCACTGCCTCTGTTCCCCTGCTCCCCACCCCCCACTCTTCATATTCACATTCCTACCCCATCTTCCTCATGTTTGGCTGCACACAAGCTAGGACCTTAAACTCCTAAGAGAAAAAGGGGAATACAATGTGTGGAGCTAATATTCCTTCACCAGTGCAAGGGGACAAAGATCCAGGAAGGACACGAGGGACTTGTATTGAATAAAAAATTGGGGGTACGGAAGGAGAAGAGATAAGCAGACAGGACCATAAAAACTGAAGTGAAGCAACAAGGACCTAGGAGAACAGGTAGAGACAAGGACTGCGGAAAACAACTGGGAAGTAGATCAGATCAACAGAGTGTGAAAAGAAGTTGGCAGGATGGGTTAAGGAGAGCCACTGGGAAATGAGTGATTTAAGCCAGGGAAGTGGGGTGACAGAGAAAGCAACAGACACTAGGGGTAGGTACCTACATTGAAAAAGAACACTGAAGGTACAGAAACAGGGAAAGTTTGGAAAAGGATAGAGAGGAAAGAAGACAACATATGGTAACTGGAAGAAGGGATGAGGCCTCTGGGATTGGAATCAGAAAGGGAGAGTCAGGGGCAAGGTGGTAGGAGGGCAGAACTGGGGGAATAGGGAAAAGGATAAGAAGATGAACAGGGGGTGGGGAATGAACCCAAAGGGAAGTGACACACTGATGGACAGAGCTGGGTGCACCTGTGGGGGTGGGAGGACTGAGAAGATGGGACTCGGTCTCCCCAGAACCATCAGCTCCAGATGACACTTGTGGGACACGCAGGTCGAGACCTTAAGAGAAACTGCTTAATGGGGGAAGGGGGAGAGGGGAGAACAGGGACCAGCAAATGGAGTCACAAACACAGAGACAGAAAACAGAAATGGCCCTGACACAAGGTGGAAGAAGAGCAGTGTGGACACATGGACAGAGGGGAAGGAGGCAGAGATCTGGAAAGATCAGGGGCAGGAGAAGGAGAAACAAGAAGAAAGCTGGGGAGAGATGAGGCCTGAGGAAGGAAGACAGCGAAGCAGAGGAATCTGGGATAGAAGGATGAAGGGAGATGGGGAGGGAGATAAGGAGGAGAGATGGGGAGGGGATGAGGTGGGAGTGAGAGGCAAGAAGGGGAGCTGATGGCAGAGATGGGGCGGGAGGAGGCACTGAAGAGATGGGGAGGGAGGAAGGACAGGGAAGAAGGGATGGATGTGATGGAGAGGGAGAAGGGATGGCAGAGATGGGCAAGGAGAAGAGAGGGGAAACAGGAAGGAGAGACTGCAGAGAAAGGGAGGGAAGGAACATGAGGAGAGAGGAATGCAGGAAGGGCGAAGGGATGGCAGAGGCGGGGAGGGAGGAAACAGAAACCGGGAAGGACAAAAGGTGGGACGGAGGAGAGATGGGGAGCAGCGAGCAATGGGCGAGATGGTGAGAGAGACATTGAGGAAGGAGAGACGCAGAGAGGGGAGAGAGGGGCAGGGGGAGGAGGCTCCGCAGACGTCACGCCAGGGGACCGAGGGCACAAGGCAGGGAAGGGACGACCCCCGTGCGCACTCCTCGGCCTGGGGCTGCCCCCAGCCCCGCTCTCAGCCCCCCTCACCTTCCCGCGGGGTGTCCGCTCCCTCTTACCGGAGCCCAAGCTCCGGGACCTGAGTGTCCCCGGCCTACCTGCCCGGGCTATGGCCCGCTCGGGCTCCGGCTCCAGAACCTGCTAAGCCTCCGCCTCCCGGACTCCTCGGGGTCCTCGGTCCGGCCAAAACTTTTCCCATTAACCCCGGCACAGCAGCGGAGGCGTCACACGCTGCGCCGCCCCGGAAGGCCCCGCCCCTCGCTTGGTTACGTCACCACGCACCCTCCTCTTCCCCCGCCCATCCTCCTCCCACCGGGCTCTCCCTGTCCCTCCCTCTGGCGTCATCATCACGTAACCTTCCTCCAACCCAGTCTCTCTCCCGCACTTCGCCCCACCCCCGCAATAGACATTGGCCAGTTGTTGATCTTCGAGTCAGGCCTCCCGCTGTGAGCCGCGCCTGCTGCTCTGGGCTTAGCTGCAGCGCCCCCTGTTGCCCGGTTGCAGGCATTAAATACGAGATGGGAGCGAGGCTGGCAGGTAGTTTTGTGGACTGGTGGCTTTGCTGGAATTTGTATTTAGTCATCTCATTACGGACTGGGAGGAACCGATCCAATTGTTGGGGGCCCAGGGTGGGAGTGGGCCCTTTGCATCAAGGGTCCTCCGATCTGGACTCTTGCAAGTCTGGATTTTGTGTGGGGGGGGAAATGTTGAAATCAGTCAGCAGGCATTTATTAACCACTCAGCCCGACGTGACGCTGGGCTAAACACTTTCCAAACATTACTGCATTTGATGAAAAGGAGAGTGCCTCGGTGAACAGGGGGAAGTTTAGCTGAAGATGATTTAGGCTCAGAGAATCTAAATGAAGTCTAACAGGACCACTCCGCTGTCTTTGCCAAGAAAACCCCAAATGGCTTTATAAAGGGTCAGACACGACTGAGTACCAACCACCTCCCCTCCCTCCCCCTCCACCCCCAGTCCCACACTACCCCCACCTTTCCGGTCTTCTTGCATATTTCTCTCCACTGATCCTCTAGCATTCCGTGACACTGACAAGACCCTCCATCCCTTCCCCGCGGAAATTTACTTTGGTTGTCCTAAATGCCTAGAATGATCTCCACCTTCCTCTAGGTCCCAACTAAAATGCAGTCATTCAGGAAGGTTTTCCCAAACTCTATTAATCCTAGTGCCTTCGCTCTTTCACTATTTCCTGGGTTTCCTGGATATATCTTGTA
This sequence comes from Gymnobelideus leadbeateri, assembly GCA_011680675.1. NCBI lineage: Eukaryota > Metazoa > Chordata > Mammalia > Diprotodontia > Petauridae > Gymnobelideus > Gymnobelideus leadbeateri. The sequence goes on from WOXC01011258.1 coordinate 657,230, forward strand.
AGGGCTATTTGCTTGCTTGCCCTCTTCCCCTTTAGACTGTGAGCTCCCTGAGGGCAGGTACTGGTTTTTTTTTCACTTTTTTTTGTATGCCTGAGACATAGTAGGCAATTAATAAATGCTTAGTGACTTACTGACTGAGGGAAGGCAGGCACACTAAGTGGCTCTGGAAATTAGTCTAACCATTCGGTAAAACGAATTGAAATGGGAAGGAGCAGAAGTGAGACGTGAGTAGTGATAGAGGTTAAAAAAAATCAGTAAAACATTGGAAAATATGCAGGAAAAAAGGCAGTTGAAAAGACACAAGGTAATCTTATTACTACCACGTTAAACTTAACATACACTTTAAAATCATATGCTGCAGAAGTTTACAATTTCAGATACAATGTACTTTTTCATTCTTTCTATATTAGAACGTTTGTATTTGCTGATGATTAAGTTTGTCATAAATTTTTTTTAAAGGAAAAAGGAAACAAATGGAAAGTATGCTAGAAAAGTGACTAAATTATTCCTACCTTTTGGACCACTAATGGGTATATGCTCCCAAAGATATGAAAGGCAGCCAGAAAGGACCCATATATACCAAAGTATTTATAGCAGCTTTTTTTTGTGGTAACCAAAAAGAAGGGAAACAAAGTAGGACCTATCAATTTGGGAACAACTTAAATCATGGCATATAAATGTCTTTTTCAATTTTATTTTATTTTTTTGCCTTTTAGAAGGGGGAAGGCAGGGCAATTGGGGTTAAGTGACTTGCCCAAGGTCACAGAGCTAGTAAGTGTTAAGTGTCTGAGGGCAAATTTGAACTCAGGTCCTGTGCTCTATTCACTGTGCCACCTAGCCACCCCTTCAATTTTGTTTTTCTTTATTCTCAACTTACCAAATACTAAATAAAATAAACATTTCCATGCACAAAGTAGAACAGAAAAAGATTGCACATGAAGCCATCTTCATTATGTACCACTTGCTTTTCCTTTTAAGTATATCATAAATTTAACATGTAACCTTCAAAGCTGACTCGCTTCTCTGGCTTTCTTTCTGTCTTCTGTGCATTTAAAAATGCTTCAATTATTTTGTCTTTCTTTTTTCTTTTTCTTTTTGACATTTTTATTGCTAGACTCCCTCTCAACTCTTCTCCCAAAAGTTAAACAGAAAGAAAGAAAATAAACCGTTTTAATGGTCAAGAAAAAATAAATTTCCTCAATAACTGTGCCCCCAAATTTATGTCTTACTGTGAATCTTAAGTCTCCTCTCTAGCAGGAAGTGGGTAACATGTTTCATCATTGGTCCTCTGTCATTGGTCATTCCATTTATCAGAGTTCTTATGTTTGTTGAAGTGGTGGTAGTGGTTCTCAGTGTTGTTATTGTATTTTTTTTTTTTGTATTTCGTATGATTTCTCCTGGTTCTGCTCACTTCATAACATTGATCAAATTTTCTATTTTTTTTTTACCAGTACCAAACAGTTTCGGTGATTACTGTTTTGTAAAATAGCTTGAGATCTGGTACTGTGAGCCCCCCTTGTTTTCCACCGTTGTTCATTATTTATCTTGAGATTCTTGGCCTTTTATTTTTCCAACTGAAAATTACTTTTTCTATTATTTTTTTCTAGCTCTACAAAGTAATCTTTTGCTTGTTTGATTAATATGACAGTGAATAAGTAAATTAATTTAGGTGCTATTGTCATTTGATTATATTGGCATAGTCTAACAATGAGTAATTGATATTTTTCCAATTATTTGCCTTTCTTTATTCTTGTGTAATGGAAGGACTGGCCAGGCATCTTAAATACATGTTTTGCAATTGTATTCATATGTGAATGAATTAATGAATGAATGAATTACATTTATTAAGCTCTTACTGTGCTAAGGGTTGGGAATAAAATAGAAAAACAAAATAGTTTCTGCTCACATTCTAATGGGAGAAAAACATGTATGGAAGGTTTCAGCTACAAAGTAGATGGAAATGTCCCATGGGCCTTAAGTTGCAGTAGCAAATCAAATGGTAATTCCTCCTTATATATATATATATATCTTTTCCACTGATATATTTCCTGTGGTTTCTTGCTAGTTAGATTCCTAAATACCTTTTTATATTCTATAGCTTTTCGAATGGAATTTCTCTTTCTGTCTTTTCCAATCTATAGCCAAATATTGTGATTTCTACTTTCACAACATTTCTACTATATATCCCCCATTTCTTCATCCATACAGCCACCACTCTAATTCAGGCTCTCTTTATTCCCACTTGGACTACTGAAATAACCTTCTAATTGGTTACCCTCTTTCATGTTTCTCTCCACTCCAACACATCTTCCATTCATCTGTCAAAGTGATTTTCCTAAAGTGTAGCTTCAACTGCCCTCCTCCAACTCAATAAACTCTAGTGGCTCTCCATTACCTCCTGAATCATATACAAAGTTTTGTGTTTTGCACTTAAAGTTGTTTACAACCTGCCCCTTTCCAGCCTTCTTGTTAACTTCTCCTTTAAGGTTTTAGATGCTATGTCATTTGGCACACACATTTTTAGTATTGCTACTAATCCATTGTCTATGGTACCTTTCAGCAAAACATAGCCTCCCTGTTTATCTCTATTAAATAAATCTATTCTTGCTATTTATTTGTCTGAGATCATGATTGCTCTCCCTGTCTTTTTCATTTCAGCTGAAACATAATAGATTTTTCTTCCATGCTTTATTTTATGTCTGTGTGAATCTTTATGTTTCAAGTGTGTTTATTATAAAAAACAACAACAACAAATTGTATTATTGGATTCCACTTGATTATCCTTTATGCCATAATCTTCTATTTTATAGGTGAGTTCATCCCATTGACAGTAATTACTGATAATTGTGTGGTTTACTCCATCCTCTTCTAATACTTTTTATTCTGTTTCCTGCCCCCTTTTTAAAAATATTTCATTTTTCCCCAATTACATGTAAAATTATTTTTTAACATGTTGTGGTTTTTTTTTCAAGTTTTGAGTCCCAAATTCTATCCCTCCTTCGCTCTCCTTCCCCCTTCCTAAGACTAAGCAATCTGATATGGATTATACATGTGCAGTCATGTAAATCATTTCAATATTAGTCATTTTGTGCAAGAAAAAGCAAGCAAAAAAGAAAGTGAAAAATAATATGCTTCAGTCTGTATTCAGACAATATCAGTTCTTTCTCTGGAGGGAGATAGCATTTTTCATCATAAGACCTTTAGGGATTGTCTTGGATCATAGTATTGCTAAGAATAGTTAAGTCATTCATAGTTCAACATACTATATTGCTGTTACTATGTACAATGTTTTCCTCATTCTGCTCACTTCATTTTGCATTAGTTCATTTGAGTCTTTCTAGGTTTTCTGAAATCATCCTGCTCATTTCTTGTAGCATGATAATATTCCATTATGATCATATACCACAACTTGTCCAGCCATTCCCCAATTGATGTCCTGCCCCTTCTTTTTAAAGAAGAAAGAGTATGCTTAGCACTAGTGCTTTGTTCTGTGTAGTCTGCTTCTGCTCCTTACCCCTTTTTTCTTTCCATCATCCTACAACCAATCACAGGCTGTGTTTTCTTTCTTTTCTTTTAAACTGCTCCTTGAGAACCATCCTCCTTAATTAGAACTTATTTTGCTTAGGACTAATCCCTCCCTTGATCTATTCTCCCTTTTAGTCCTCCATCTTCCTTCTCTCCTTTCCCTCTTGAATGAAATATATTTTTGTACCCAACTTTGTACATATGTGTATGTGTTTTCTCTGTTGACTACCTGCTCCTCACCACTTCCTCTGTTGTATAGACTTTTACTTATATACTCTGATTATGTAAGATAATTTTTCTTCATTCATTCTTCCTTTTCCGCCTTCCTCCCAGTGTATTCCTCTTTCCCTCCTTTTCCATTTTTTTTTTTTTAGGATCATCAAGACTTCTAAATTAGAACTATTCTCAGGCCCTCTGTCTAATTAGATACTCCCTCTATGGCATCTGATAGGTTCTGAGGAGACATATTTATCATCTCCCCATATTAGAATGTAAAGAGCTGGGGATGGCTAGGTGGTGCAGTGAGTAGAGTGCCAGCCCTGGAGTCAGGAGGACCTGAGTTCAGATATGGCCTCAGACACTTAACACACACACACACAAAAAAAACCTAGCCGTGTGACCTTGGGCAAGTTACTTAACCCCAATTGCCCTCCAAAAAGCAAAAAAAAAAAAATGTAAAGAATTTATCCTTGTTCAGTCCCTTATGATGGTTTGCTCATGTTTAATGCATGTTTCTCTTGACTCCCGTATGTATACCTCACATTTTCTATGCAGCTCTTGTCTTTTCATCAGAAATGCTTGGAAGTCTTCTATTTCATTAAAGACCCATTTTTTTCCCCTGTAGTATTATACTCAGTCTTGCTAGGTAAATTATTCTTGGTTGTAAGTTGATATATGTTGATTTTGGGGATATCATATTCCAACCTCTCTACTCTTTTAGAATACTTGCTGTTAAATCTTGTGTGATCCTAACTATGACTCCTTGGTACTTGAATTCTTTCTTTCTTTAACTGCTTACGATATTTTGTCTTTGACTTGGAAGCTCTGCTACAATGTTCCTGGATGTTTTCACTTTTTGCTTTCTTCTTGGACATGACTGGTGGATTCTTTCTATTTTTACACTCTATTTTATTATATAGTATATTTATTATTTATCATTCTATTTTATTTCACTTTATTTTCACCCCCTGATTCTAAAGGAACTAGGCAATTTTCTTTTATGATTTCTTTAAATGTAAAGTCTAGGTCCCCTTTTTGGGTCATGGCTTTCAGGTAGTCTATTTTCTTCTTAAATTATCTTCTGATCTGTTTTCCAGGTCAGTTGTTTTTACTTTAAGATATCTTATATTTTCTTCCTTTTGGTCTTCTGACTTTGTTGTTTCTTGATGTCATATTTCATCTATTTAAATATTCAGGGAGTTTGTTTCTTGAGCAAAGTTTTGTCCTTCTTATGCCAACCTATTAATTCTCTAATTGAATCACCAATATCTATTCTCTTTTCCTTTAGTACTCTCATTATTATTATAGAAACATTTTAAACTCTTAAAAGAAAAAGATACACTGGAATGCTCTGCTCAGGGAGATTCTGCCTAGACCCCATCCTCAATGTCTGTAGACCTCTCTATCTGTCTCCCTCTGCTGATCTGGCCTGGAACAATGACTCACTGTGATTTTTTCCCTTGGTTTTCCCCATCAGGACTCACTCTGTTGCATATTCTAGATTGGAGTAGTTGTGGTAGGGAGCCAGGTCCTACTTCCTGCTAGTCTGTCATCTCAGTTCTCCTCTAGTAAATACTTTTCACTGATTCATTTATTCTTCACTAACAGCCTCCCAGAGCACTTATAACCTGAACCACATAATTCCATGCTGCCATGTATCACCTGCTCTTGTTCTATACCTTATCTCTCCAACTATATTGTAAATTCCTTGTAGTCAGGGACCATGCCTTGTCCTATCGCTGTATCCTACACAGAGATTAGGACAGCATCAGACACACAGGAGTGATTAGTAAATACATGTCAAATTAATGATTAACATATTTGCTAATGGGGGCGGCTAGGTGGCGCAGTGAGTAGAGCGTCGGCCCTGGAGTCAGAACGACCTGAGTTTGGATCCGGCCTCAGACACTTAACGCACACACAAACAAAAACCTAGCTATGTGACCTTGGGCAGTTACTTAACCCCAATTGCCCTCCAAAAAGCAAAAAAAAAACCCAAACATATTTGCTAATGGACTGAGAGATGAGCAGAGCTGGGGTACAAAGATAGATAGACCCCAAATCATCTATGAATTCTAAGAGTAGGTTTTATTTAGAAATGTATATTAACAAATCCAGTGTATTGACAGCCTGGAGGAATGAAGAAGATGGATAGGAGGGGGCAGAGAGCTCCTGGCTCCCTGCTCTGGTCCCTCTGTCTCAGCTTCCATTGGCAGGCTCTTAGGACTAAGTCAAAGATCAGTATCCTGAAGGTCCTCAATTGTCTGAGGCCAGAAGCCACATGGAAAAAGTGTACCTGACCCCACTGTTGACTGGTAGAGGATTTGAGGGCATGGAACCTCTGGATATCCTGGCCTAAACGGTTTCTTCTAGTAGATGGCTGGTTTCACTCACAGTCCAGCTGTGTAAGTCATGGCAGATGATCTTTAGGAGGCTAGTTGGTTCGTTCCAAATTGGGCTGCTTTTCTTCCTGAGACGTGGGGTCAAGGGTAGAGGATTTATCCTCTTTATTCGGAGGCTCACAACTGTTGGTTGTGGGTGTCTCACTGTCCCGGGATCCCCAACGGGACAGACGTTTCAGAGAGGAGTCACGCTGGGCTAGCAGTGGAGGCTGGAAGCCAGGATAGGAGCTGCTGGTGGGAGGACGCTTGTCTGTCAGGAAAGAAGGGCAGAAGAATAAAGGGGGGGTGCATAAGGGAGAGACAGTACCAGTTTTCCTCTACTCCCACCCCATACTATTATTTCTTGTGTTTCCAGCCATCCAGAGAAGAAGCAATGGGGCCTCAGAGAGCTGGCCACTGCTTATAGCAATTCTGTCCAAAATACTGTAGTAACCTTTCACTTCACCTGCTTTCATATGACTCCCCCTCGTGCACTCTATAATTCAAGCCAACTGGCTTATCTGTTTGTCATCCCATGCCTAGAATATTGTCTTTCTACACTCCATCTCCATCCCTGCACCTTGCTCTGACCGCTGTTCCCTAGCTGTCTACCCAGAGGCCTGTGAAAGCCTCTGGCACAGTAGTCCCAGGTACTAGCTCCTCTCACCTCCAGGCCGAATCGGGTGCATGAGTCGGCTCATCTGAACGTTCCAGTGCTTGACATTAGTGCTGGCCTGGCGAAGCTTCCTCTGGGCTGCCTGTCGGGAAATGAACAGAGCAGAGCTATTAGAGGGTCCAGAGCAGAGAAGGGCTCAGAGGAGAGAGAAGCATCGCAAGACTGGATCCTGGCACAGGACCATCTTTCCACACTGGTTGGTAATAGATGTAAGGGGTTGCAATTAAGTCAAGAATAGAGCCTTCCTTTCTGGAATCTCCTATAAAAATCTTGTTTCTATCTTTCCTAAGCACTTAATTTATTCAGTATTGCCAGTTATTTTCATAGATATAACTACCTATTCAGGTAAAGTGAATGTCTGTGTCTTAATGAATCCTGTATCTCTCCCAGCACCAACTCTGTTATCTGTAAACAGTAGGTGCTTGATAAATGTTCACTGAATAGAATGGAATTAAAGAACCAACATTATGGCACAATGGGAAAAATCACTGTCTTTGGAATAGGAGGCTATGGGTTCAAATCCTCTATCTACTCCTTACTGCTTATACGACCTTGGGCAAATATACTCCCTGGGCCTCAGTTTCCTCTTCTGTAAAATCTGGGAGTTGGACTAGATGGCATCTGAGGTCCCTCATGACTCCAAATCTATGATTTTATGATCTTGGGAATCTACAATAATGACAAAGTGCCAAGGAGAAAGAGGTATGAGAACCCCCTGGACTGATACAGAATCCAACAGTCAGAATAGTAAAAAAGTACTACACACACACACACACACACACACACACACACACACACACACACACACACACATCCCTTATTGTGTCAACTACTCATCTGACATTAACACATTAACTGACATTAACTCATTAATATTAACACCGCCCTGGATGGTCAGTTGCCTTTCCAAGTATATGGGTCAACCAGGAAACCTGCTGAGAAAAATGTCTCCAAATATACCCAACCATCGCCATTGCTGTTAAATTGCAAAGCCTTTAAACTGGGGTTCACAGTTCTCACTTTTAAAAAACAATAACAACAAACTCTTGCCCCACTAAAAATTGATACAGTAAATAAAATACAATGAAAAAGGGGAAGCTAGGTGTCCCAGTGAATAGAGCACTGGCCCTGGACCTGAGGCCACAGGCCCTCAGGAGGACCTGAGTTCAAATCTGGCCTCAGACACTTGACACTTACTAGCCGTGTGACCTTGGGCAAGTCACTTAACCCTGATTGCCCTGCCCTCCCCACCTCCAAAAAAAAGTAAAAAAAATACAATGAAAAAAAGAGTGGCTGTGCTGATAACCATTTCCTTACCAAAGAAGTAGGTGTTTAAAATATATATATTTATTTTTTTTTTGTGCTAGTTGGTGCTATTCTCACCTAGTGCTCTTTTGGTCTTTCACGAATCCCATTATGATCTTTGTAAAATCTTCAAGAAAAAAAAGCGTTTGGGTTCTGTCCCCTGCCTTTGGATTATAAGTGAGTTGAGGGTAAGGACAATTTTTGGATGCAGACAGTGTCCTCCTCCATATTTCCTTTGTAGTTAATTTCCAGAGATGCACACATTGATAATGAGGTTGATGTACGCATTGCCAGAGCTAGTTCAGTGTTTGGGAGGCTCCAAAGGAAGGTGTGGGAGAGAAGAGGCATTAGACTGACAACCAAATTGAAGGTCTACAGAGCTGTTGGCTGACCTCATTGCTGTATGCCTGTGAAACCTGGACAGTCTACTGACGCCATGCCAGGAAACGGAATCCCTTTCATTTGAATTGTTTTAGGAAGATTCTGAAATCACCCAGCAGGATAAGGGACCAGACACTGAGGTCCCTTCTTGAACTAAACTGTCAAGCATTCAAACTCTGCTTCAGAGAGGGCAACTCCAATGGGCTGGTCACATTGTTCCAATGCAGAATATATGCTTGCCAAAAAGGCTGTTTTATGGAGAACTCACACAGGACAAGTGCTCACATGGTGATCAGAAGAAGTCATACAAGGACACTCTCGAGGTCTCTCTTAAGAACTTTGGAACCTGACATGGGAGACACTGGCACGGGACCACTCAGCATGGTGTGCCCTCATTAGAGAAGGTGCTGTGCTCTGTGAGCAAAGCAGAACTGAAACAGCTCAAAGGAAACACAGGATGCGCAGATTTGGAGAATCCACCCCAAATGTTCACAGGGACTGCTTGTGCCCAGCCTGTGGTAGAGCATCCGAGCTTGTACTGTTCTGATCACCCACAGTCAAGCTCACCAAAACCTGACCTAGCAGAGTGGTCATTTTGGCTCTCTGCCAGAGCGCAGGGCAACAACCAACCAACCTCATGCACTTCTCCTGTATCCCCTAACATCGGACACACAACAGATGCTCAGTCATCGCTCGCTGCTGTTGTATCTGGAGGGAGAGGGGCCCAGCCGCTGGCTGGATGGGATGCCGATCCCCAAAGAAGCCGGTCTGGGCTCTGGGCTCCCGGGCTCTCACCTCCACATCCTCGTCTGCCCGCTGGCGGTTCTGCCGCACTTGCTCTAGCTGCTGCTGGGCCTGCTGCAGAGAGCGGCTCTGGATCTCCATCTCCTGCTGCAGCTCCTGCTTCTCCTGCTGGGCCTGCTCAATGTAACGCTCTTGCTCCTCTTTCAGCTGCATCAGCTGCCTCAGTTTCTCCTCCTCTTCCTCCAGAAGCCTGTTCAGGGAGTGGGGAGGTTAATAAGGAGTACAGCCTAACATTGGGCCGCTAGGTGGCGCCACAGGGCACAGAGCGCTGGGCCTGCCGTTAGCAAGACTACCGTTCGAATGTGACTTCAGACACTTACTGGCTGTGTGACCCTGGGCAAGCCACTTAACCCTGTTTGCCTCAGTTTTCTTCATCTGTAAAATGGGCTAGAGAAGGAAAAATACCCAGATGGGGTCAGGAAGACTGGGATGGGGGTGAACAAACACAGCCTAACACGGTCCGTTGACAGCTGAGAGGGTCAAGGAAATGTGGCCAGAATGAGAGGGCGTGGAGTGTAAAGGAGTTTAGCTCTGTCCTTCTGAACTGGGTGACACTGAGCAGGTTACTTCCCCAATGGAGTAAAAAGTAAAATGCGCCAGGATGGTTTCTGGCCCTACCAAACTTACAGATGTGGAAGCATCTTAAAGTCTCCTTTTTGGTTCAACTGGAAATATTAAAGATTTCATCAGATCTGAAGTCCTTTTCAGACTTACCTGAAAGAAGGAAGCCTTATCAGTACTTAATCAAACTTTTTTTAGAAAAAATGCCCTGTTCCAGCCTCCAGCCTAGAACCGCTTGGTCCCAGAGCTTCCCCGCTCTGGGAGAAGATGGCGCTATGAGTGGCCAGGAGCATGCGGGTCGCAGCCTCGTCCCTGTGGGCAGCGGCCGGGGCTGCTCCAGGTCCCTGGCCTCCCTCACAGCTGCCCCCACGTGTCTCCAGGCCCACCCCAGCCCAGGCTCCCCTCCCTTCCCGGGGCCTCTGCACCAGCGCCGTGCGTCTGGTTGTTCGAAAGTTCACAGAAAAGCATGAATGGATATCAACTGAAAATGGTATTGGAACAGTGGGAATCAGCAATTTTGCACAAGAAGCACTGGGAGATATAGTTTACTGTAGTCTTCCAGAAGTTGGAACAAAATTGAATAAACAAGATGAATCAGGAGCTTTGGAAAGTGTGAAAGCTGCCAGTGAACTCTATGCCCCACTAACAGGAGAAGTAACTGAAATTAATGTAGCTCTTGCAGAAGACCTAGGACTTGTCAACAAATCTTGTTATGAAGATGGTTTGGCTGATCAAGATGACTCTGAGCAACCCTTCAGAACTTGATGAACTGATGAGTGAGGAAGCATATGAGAGATACATAAAATCTATTGAGGACTGAACACTGGAGCCCCAAATAAATTAGCATAAGAACACAGCCCAGTATAGTTTTGTCCTAAATTAGTGGTATATGGAAGGTTAGTAACTTTAACACTTCTGAAACAACACCATGGCATGGAAAAAAATTTTAACTACTCAGAAATGACAGGATAAAAATGCTTTTTACATTTACACCTTTTGCACAACTTCTTCCTTGTAATTTCAAGTTAGTGTCTGTCTAGTTCTGAATTTATTGCATCATGTGGTAAAAATGAATTCTAAGACTACGTACTTCAGAACTAGAATTTTATCTGTAAAAAGCCTTAAATCAATAATGTTGTAATGGCCAACTCCATCCATCACCAGTATTGTTCAAAATACTTTTGGTTTTCTGTCCATGGGAATAATTTACTGAGATTGGTTAGCTGGCTGGGGTCAGATGCAGTACAAACCAACTTAATTTTTTAATAAACTGCTTGGTTGGAGCTATTTTATACAGATGAGGCTTCAGCCTTGCAGCAGAATAGGTAATGAAATTTAATAAACTTTTTAAAAACCCTGAGGAAAAAAAAAAGAAAAAATGCCCTTCACTAAATCCCTTTCCCCCTTATCTTAGGACTAACCTCAGTCTTTTAAGAGAGTATTTAAAAAGTCATGTTACTAAAAAACTAAGGCCCTAGAAAATGGATTAAGGGTGGTGTTTGTTGCTGTTGAGTCCCATTGGGGTTTTCTTGGCAGAGTGGTTTGCCATTTCCTTCTCCAGCTTATTTTACAGATGAGGAAACTGAGACAAACAGGGTTAAGTGACTTGCCAAGGGTCACACAACTGTGACACAGGCCAGATTTGAACTCAGGAAGATGAGTCTTCCTGACTCCAGGTCCAGCCTTCTATCCACAGCACCATCAGGGGGTGTTAAAGTCAGCTTATACTAGGCCTAAAAGAACCAATTGTTAAATTGCCCACCCAGAAAGTGAATATTTACACCTCAGAAACTATCAAAGAGCAGATGTTACAAACCAGGGCTTTATTTATTTTTTTGTTGATTATCTTGACAAAGTGATGAAGAAAATATTAAAAATGCAGATTAAACTTAAAAGTCTATGTTTTCTGTGTTAAACATTAACCAGCACACCCCTGACCCTGCATACTTGGTGTCTAGTTAAGATGTGTTCAAAGATAAGTTAAAGATTATTGCTTTTCCCTATGCCCTGAAGGGATTAGGGTGATGATCATAGAGAAGTTTCTGTTCACCTTTAATCAGATGAAGAGGAGAACCCTTGAAGGGAAGTCAGAGGAGGATTGAGTGGTTTTATGATTTTAGAAATATGGCCAAAGGTATGCCAAAAGATTAAATGAGCTAAGCAGAGCACTGATTAGATTTGAATTAACCTAAAATTAATTTTTAAAAATTGTTTCTGGCAAGCTACAACACAGATTATAGTCCTTTTTAAGTATTTTATAGTATTAATTTTTTTTCTTCTACATAGGGCTGTTTTGAGAAATCCAAGATAATATCAGTAAAGAAAGAACTTTGTAAATAGTAAAGTTCTTTTATACATGAATCATTATTATTGTTGTTGTTATTTATTATAGGTAAGGCCTACTGGAGCAGCTAGGACAGGGTACCCAGACCTGGAATCTAGAAGATCTGAGTTCAAATCTAGCTTCAGCACTTCCTAGTTGTGTGACCCAGGTAAGTCACTTAACTCTGTTTGCCTCAGTTTCCTCATCTGTTCAGCTGGAGAAGGAAATGGTAAACCACTCCAATATGCAAAGAAAACTCCAGATGAACTCAGGATGAGTTGGACACAACTGAACAATGACAAATGGGGTGAGGATGGGGCAGGGATAAAAGTGGGGCAGGATGAGGTTTCTAGAACAGTTGGGGTGAGGTAAGTCCCAGTAGATTCAGGGAAAGGATTGAGAATGGGCTCAATCAGGGTATCCTGGTCATTGGCAGGTGCGCCCTACCTGGTCTGGGCATAGCGCATGGACTCCTCATCCTGGCGAGCCTTCACCTCCAGCTGCAAAGCCTCCTGTAGCCTCTGCTGCATTTCCTCCAGCTCAGAGATACGCTGTCGCTGCCTAATGGCCTCTTCTTCCTTTATCTCCATTTCTGCCTTCATGGAGGCTCGTGCCTGGATCCAGAGGAGGAAGCACAGGGTCACTGAGGGCACAGCGAACCAGTACATAACAGGACAGAACTTCTGAAGGCATCAACTCAGAAGTCCAGTCTCATAATAGCCAATCAACTGGCATTTATTAAGAACCTGCTAGGTACCAGGAACTGTACTAAGCACAAAGGCAAAAGTGCATACAATCCCCGCCCTCAGAGAACCTAGCTGGGGAAGATACATACATATATAGAAATCTGAGGCTACAAAGGCAAATGATTTTGGGGGAAAGATTTTAGCAGCTGGAGAAGATGATGTAGAAGGTGGTATTTGAGCTGAGCCTTAAAGAAAAGGAGGAATTCTGAGAGGCAGAAATGAGGAGGAATTTCATTCTAGGTACAGGGGGACAATAGCCTGTGCCATAATAATCTTCTGCAGAGGTCCTCCAGAGATGTCTTATGGTGACATGGAGGAGATCTCAAGATCCCAGATTCTTTTTTTTTTTTAAACATATTTTTATATGTTTAAAAGTCAGGCATGGTGCTTAATAAATTCATTCAGACTGGAAGAGCTTTGAAGGCAGTCCTAGTAACAATATGTTGTTGTTACACAGTCTAAGAATCAGTCTAGCTAAGTTCAGAAGGGCTAATAAGCCCTTGAGATTTGTTCACAAGGGTCTGGTCCCCCCAGGCACAAAGGGGCTGCAGTCAGCATCAGTGAAGGGAAAGTCCACAACAATAGAATCACGTATCCTTGAAATGTTGAAGTACCAGTAATAATGATCATAATTCTTCATATATACTATACATGGTGAACTAAATTCACTGAATTGAATTGAAAAAACATTTTGTGGGTGCCTACTAATTGGGGAAGCTAGGTGGCACAGTGGATTGAGTGCTGGGCCCAGAATCAGGAAGACATCTTTCTAATTTAAAATCTGGCCTCAGACACTTACTAGCTCTATGACCCTGGGCAAGTCACTTGACCCTGTTTGCCTCAGTTTCCTCATCTGTAAAATGAGCTGTAGAAGGAAACAGCAAAACACTCCAGTATCTTTGCCAAGAAAACTCCAAATGGGGTCATGAATAGTCAAACACGACTAAACAACAACTATGAGGGGCAGTTTGGGACTGAAGGGGGAAGAACACATCCTGGAAAGCACACTTCAGTTGCAGACAGAGGACCTCCATTTACATCCCACTCACTACCTGTGTACTTTTAGACAAATGACTTAACCTCTCTGGGCCTCAGTTTCTTCACTTGTCAAATGAGTCTGTTAAACTACAGCAGTGGTGTTAAACTCAAACAGAAATGGGGGAGGTGGCACTAGACCACACATAAGGATACCTGCTGGCCCACATACTGACTCAGAAAACCACAAATTAACATTATGTTTTATTATATTTTAACTTATTTTGTTAAATATTTTCCAATTACATTTTAATCTGGTGTGTATTTGTACCTCTGGACTATAAAATCTTAGAAATTCCTTTACGGAAGGAATACAGCTCAACTTCATAGTCTCCCAACAGCTGAATAAGGTCAAGGAAATATGGCCAGAATGAGATTCAATGAAGTAGAGAAGACAGAGCAGTAAATATGATTCTAAATCTATGATCTTGGTACAGTATAAGAGAGTTTAAGTCTCTGGGGATACAAAATCAAGACTTCAGGGACACAATTTGACAAATATTCATTTTTACAGATGAGGATACTGTCCAGAGAATAAAAGTGATTTGGTCAAGGTCACACACCTAATAAGTGGCAGAAATGGGGGCTAGAATCCACATCTTTCTGATTCTATGTCCAATGAGAAGAACACCGGCTCAGGAGTCAGAGAATTTGGGTTTGAACCCAGAGTTTACTATCCCAAGTCTACTACTCCTTTCTGGATCACAGAATGATGAGGCTGGACTAGATCGTCTCTGACGTCCCTTTTAGCTATAAATCCATGTTCCTACAATTGTCTGGGTTATTAGTGTTAAATATTCTATATCTCAATTGTAAGAGCCTAGGTAGTTAGCCTCAGGAACAGGCAGAGATATAAGGGGAATCAAGTTCTGAGGGGAATGGAAAGAGAGTAAGTTCCCAGGTAAGGGAAGAGACCCAGATCGTACCCTTTCCCACAATTCTGCTCAGACATCAACATCACCATCCCTACCTCCCAACATAGCTCCCTAATCCCCTAATTTCTCAAGAATGGATAATAGGATTACAGTTTGAGTCCATACCAAATAGAAAGAGATCCCTGAAGCCCATATATTGACTTTAAACCCCCATAAATTAACATTATCAGGGTGCTAGGTGGCACAGTGAATAGAGCACCAGCCCTAGAGTCAAGAGGACCTGAGTTCAAATGCAGCCTCAGACACTTAACACACACACACAAAACCTGGACCTTGGACAAGTCACTTAACCCCAACTGCCCTTCAAAAAGCAAAAAAAAAAAAAAAAAATCAAACATCTCTTTTGTATTGAATTGTAATTTATTTTGTGAAACATTTCCCATGGGGCAAATAGTTGGCACTATCCAGGCCTGAGTTCAAATCTAGCCACCAACACCTACTATCTGTGTGACCCTGGGCAAGTCACTTAACCTTGTTTGCCTCAGTTTCCTCATCTGTAAAATAAGCTGGAAAAGGAAATGGCAGACCTCTCTGGTATCTTTGCCAAGAAAACTCCAAATGGGGTAATGAGGTCAGACATGACTGAATAACAACAGCAAAACATTTCGCAATTACAATTTAATCTGGTCCGGTCTGTAGTCCGGAGTTTTGCAGCAGAGTATTTGAAAGCTCTGATCTAGTTCAAACTCCAACTTTGACAAAGGAAACTTAGGCTCAGACTTGACTCAGGTCACACAGTAAGTGTAAGAGCTGGGATTCGAATTCAGCTCCCGTGGCTCCCACTTCGTGGCCCCACGGCGTGGTGCGGGCTTGGATCCCGCTCAGCCTGCTTAGCCTGCTCACCTGCTCAGCCTCCCGCAGCTGCTCTTCCAGCGCCTCCTGGAGCTCGCGGTGCTGGCTGCGCCTCCGCTCCTCCTCCTCCTGCAGCAGCCGTTCGGCCTGTCTCTGGGCTTCCTGCAGCAGCTCCAGCTCCTGCAGCTTCCTCTCCTTCTCTTCCTGCAGCTGCTGAAGCCGAAGCATCTCCTCCTCCTTGGCCAGCCGGCGCCGCTCCCGCTGTTCCCGCTGCTCCCTGCGTTTCTGCTTCAGATCCTTGTGAAGGGAGGTCTTTCCCTCAGCCTGCAGCCGGATTGCTGTCTGGATTGCTGAGGAGCCACAGGGGTCGGTTAGGGACAGAGCAACCAGTGCCCAGTGCAGTGAGGGGAACGGGGCATGTGGTTCAGGCTAGAGACTAAGGTTGGGCGGCCAGGGAGTCTAAGATCAGAAGGTAGGTAGGCTGAGAGGTCTGGGCTCCATGGGATGCTCAGAAAGGGCCTAGAGAATGAGAGATTCAGAGCCAGAGGGGTCCTTGAGACATCATCTTATACATATGGGCACATGCTGCAATGAATAGAGAGTTAGAACTGGAATGATGAAGACTTGAGTTCAAATTTGTCCTTTGACATGTGACTCTGGGCAAGTCACTTAATCCCTCTGGTTCAGTTTCCCCATCTCCACAAAGCAGGTGGTAATAGCACCAACCTGCCAGGGGATTGTTAGAATACAATTAGATATCTGTAATATGCCTTGCAAACCTTAGGGCACTATATAACTGCCTAGGAGGAGGAGGAGGAGTGATGGCAGCTAGATAGCTCAATGGATAGAATGCTGGACCTGAAGTCAGGAAGACCTGAGTTCAAATGTAGCTTCAGACACTTATTAGCTATGTGACCCTGGTCAGGTCACGTAATCTCTGTTTACCTTAACACCCTGGAGAAGGAAATGACAAACCATTCTAGTATCTTTGCCAAGAAAATTCCATTAGCATGCTATGGTCTAGGATCAAGAAATATTGAATACAACTGGTCAACAACAACAGTGGGGGTAGTAGTAGTAGTACTAGTACTAGTAGTAAGAGTAGTGGTAATAAAAGTGCTTTGTAATCCCTTAAGCAATATGCAAATGTTTTCTATTATTTTTGTTACTGTCTGAACCCACCCCCTACTTTGGGCCTATTATCAGATGAGGCAGCTGACAAGGTCACATGGTTTTGCTTTTCTAGGACAGGGCAGAACTGAGGCCAGAATCCCAGTTTCCTTATTGTTACAATGAGCACTTCTTTCATTACTAGATCACAGAACTGACCTGCTGTCCACTCCTGACGCTGGCGGGTGTCTGAAGCGCTCATTTCATACGTGCGCGTTGCTGTCTTCACACAGAACATGCAGCGTTTCCCATCCCGGTCAGGCAGCACCTGGTTGGGGGAGATGGATCATCCCTCCTCATATCCCCGTGGTCTGACTGGTCACCCTGGGCTGATCCTTGGTCAAGGGCTACCTCTTAGGGGAAGACTGTCTTGACCAGTACAGCCCTCTCTCTTGGGCTCCTAGAGCGCCACACAATTAGCACTTATGTACTGACTTACAGTGAAAGTTATCTTTGCACGTTCATAGGCTCTTACATCTAAAGCAGGGGTTTATATAAACTTTTGGGGGGGTCTTGGATCCCCCAAGTTTCCCTATCTGCACAATGAGGGTGATAATAGCAAACTTTGGCATCCTGGTGAAACCTAGGGTTCCTTCTCAGAATAATGTTTTTAAATGGGTAACATTGAATATAATAGGATTATAAAAGAAATCAATTATGTTGAAATAGTCATCAATATAATAATTTTTTAAAAGTTCACAAACCCACACTAAGAATCCCTCATCTATACCTTGCTTGGAGGCTATCTAATCTATACTTTCATTTTACAGATGAGGAAACTGAGGCCCAGAGAGGGGGAGTGACTTGCCCAAGGTCACCTAGCTAGTGTCAGAAGATCAAATTTGAACCCAGGTCCTGTGACTTCTTTCCTTGTCCTATGCTGTCTCCCTGATGTATATTACATATGTAATAATAGCTTATATTCCTATTGTACTTTTTGAAAAAAGGATGAACTTCCTCCCTCTCCTCCCCTAACAGCTCTGTGAAGTAATAGAATTATCTCTATTTATTATTCTCATTTTCCATATGAAGAAATAGGCATAGAAAGTTTAAATCATTTTTCCTAGGGTCACATAGCTAGTGAATGTCAGTCAGGATTTGAACTCAAGTCTTCCTCTGAAAGACCAGGGCCTCTTTCCAATAATAAGCATTTATTAAACACTAGTTTGTGCCAGGCACTATGCTAAGTACTGAAGATACAAAAAGAGGCAGAAGACAGTCCCTGTCCTCAAGGAGCTTGCAGTCTAATGGGGGAGACAACAAACATGTTTGCATACACTATATATAAGAAAAGTGGGAAATAATTAAATGAAAGAAGGCACCATGCCAGACATTCCCCAAATAGATCAGCTCATGAGCTCCATGAGAGCAGGGATAGTTTCTTTTTTTTTTTTTTTGAGGGCAATTGGGGTTAAGTGACTTGCCCGACGTCACACAGCTAGTTTTTGTGTTAAGTGTCTGAGGCCGGATTTGAACTCAGGTCCTCCTGAGTCCAGGGCCAGTGCTCTATTCACTGCACCAACTAGCTGCCCCTAGGGATAGTTTCTTATACTGCTTTGTATGTCTGTATGTCTGTATGTATGGTATGTACAGTTCTCAGCACACTGTAAGTACTTTAAGTAGGTACTCAGTTCACATTGAACTGGGACACCAAAGGGTTGGCAGCCTTGCCTATTCTAGGCTTTTCCTTGGTCCTGGTCCTCAGATACTGATTTAGCTCTCTGCTTCACAGTACTAAAAGCAGCTAGGTGGCAGGGTGCCAGATCTGGAGTCAGGAAGACCCAAGTTCAAATCCAGTCTCAGATACTTATTAGCTATGTGACCCTGGGCAAGTCATTTAACCCTGTTTGCCTCGGTTTCCTCATCTGCAAAATGAGCTGGAGAAGGAGATGCAAACAACTCCAGTATTTTTACCTAGAAAAGTCCAAATGGGGTCACAAAGAGTCAGACAAAACTGAGCAACAACCACAGTAATAAAATATTCCCAAATCCTTTTCGTTCTTCTGACTCTTAGTCTCCCCATCAGTTGTGTCCATTCCCCCATCCCTACCCCTGACCACCTTCATTCCTCTGGGTTGCCTGGCCTTTGCCTCTGAGTTGGTCCTGAAGCTCAGACAATCTCTAGAAATTTATGTAGAAGGCAGAATCAGAGTCCCAGAAAGGATCTTAGAGGCCATGTACTCCTATTCTCTCATTTTACAGAGAGGAAATTGAGGTCCAGTTCTCCCTTTCTCCTGCTGGCTCCTCACCTCCACACAGCACTGGGTGTCCAGGAGAATAGTACCCCTCTTTTCCTTACACTCCTCACTCCCGTAGTAACATAGGCTGCCTGGCAATAGCTGGAACCACCGTTCTGCCCAGTTGCGCCTCAGATGGCCCCTCTTCCACAGGTAGCCCTGCAGGGGGAACAGGGATGCTGCTGAACCTTTGTTCTTTCCCCCCTCCCCACCCCTCCCTGGTCAGCACCCTTCCCCTTCCTGTCTCACCTGCTTAAGCACATCTTGGATGAGCTCCTGGTAGACCTCATGGATGGCCATGCTGAGTGTGTCTTGGGCCACACCACGTAGGCAGCGGCCCGAGTTGATGAGTTCCAGGAATTGCCAGACACTCAGACCACCTGGAGATTGGCCCTCCTGGGCCAGCAGCTCTTCCAACTCCCCAAATCCCAGCTCTAGGCTCATACTGCTGTGGACCTTCTTCAATAGGTATTCTACCTGGGAGGGTGAGAGAACCAATGAGAGAGGGCAATCAGGCCAGAGGATAGAGGCAGAGTACCAGGGACTCAGTGATTGCTAAGAGCCAGAGACTATTCATGCTTCCTCAAGACAGATCACTGCACCTGGAGTCAGGAAGACCGTAACTCAAAACCTGCCTCCAATACCTGCTGGCTATGTGACCCTGGGCAAGTCCACCTCAGTTCCTGTCCACCTCAGCTTCCTCATCTGTGAAATGGAGATGATGACAGATGGAGGAATAATTATGAGGATAAAGTATGATATTTATAAAGTGCTTTGCTAGCTGTGATCATTATTATTATTAATTATTATTATCAAGGGGTTGTTCAATTCAGTCTTTTTTTAGTCTTGTCTGTTAAAGGCAATGAAGTTTTTGTTTTGACATTTCTTTCTCCAGCTCATTTTACATGTGAGGAAACTGAGGCAAACAGGGTTAAATGACTTGCCCAGGGTCACACAGTTAGAAAGTGTCTGAGGTCAGAATGGAATTCAGGAAGATGAATCTTCCTGACTTTAGGCCCAGCACTCTATCCACCTAAAATCATAGGATTATTGGTTTATAAATTGGGAGGGAACTTAGAGGCCAAGCACTTCATTTTACAGGTAAGAAAACCAGGGAAGTTGAGATATTTACCCAAGGTCACACAGGTAAAAGGCATCACAAATGGGATTTGAAGCCAAGTCCAATGATGTCAGACCCAGTGCCCTTTCCATTACACCATGGTATGCCCAGTTCTAAGGTTCCTCTGACAATCTATGATTCTATGACTAGTGAGACCCTCCAGGAGACCCAGCTCTTTTCAGAGCTCTATCCAATCCCCATGCACTTCAACCTGCATTTTTTTCCCTTTCTGCTTAAAGAAATAATGACAATAAATAGCTGGGGGTGCCAGGAAAGGCCTAATGTGGAAGGTAGGCTATGAGCTAAGCCTTGAAGGAAGTCAGGAGTCCTAAGAGGTGGAGGTAGGGAAGGAGAGCATTCTTGACATGGGGCACAGCTAGTGCAAATGAATGGAGATGAGAGATGAAAAGCTGTATGGGAGGAAGTGTGTCAATATTGTTGTACAGGAACATATACCACAACTTGTTCAGTCATTCTGACTATCATAAATACCCAAATTAACTATGAAGGAAGATGCTATCTGCATTCAGAGAAAGAACTGATAAATAGAAGTATGTATAGAACTTTATACATAAATATATATTTGTGCCTAATGGTAGCCATCTAGTGGTAAGGGGAGAAAAAAAGAAAAAATAAGAAAGTTACATGATAATTTTATCCTATATTTAAAAGGAATAGCAAGTTGTACATAATAGATTTTCAATCTGATATGCAATCATCTTTTTAAAATTATACTATATTGTGGAAATGCCTGCACCATTTCATATATTAAAATTTTTTTTAAAGGTATCATGCTGTGGCTAGAATCTTCACTTCCACCTAAATCTAAAAACAAAGAAAACATTGAGAGATGCCAGAAAACAATTCTTGTTTAATTCTTTAAGAATAAATGATGGAGGGGCGACTAGGTGACGCAGTGAGTAGAGCGTCAGCCCTGGAGTCAGAAGGACCTGAGTTTGGATCTGACCTCAGACACTTAACGCACACACAAACAAAAACCTAGCTGTGTGACCTTGGACAAGTTACTTAACCCCAATTGCCCTCCAAAAGGCAAAAAAAAAAAAAAGAATACATGATGGAAGGGGCAGTTAGGTGGCACAGTGAATAGAGCACCGGCCCTGGAGTCAGGAGGACCTAAGTTCAAATCTGGCGTCAGACACTTAATACTTCCTAGCTATGTGACCTTGGGCAAGTCACTTAACCCCAATTGCCCTGCCTTCCCCCCTCCAAAAAGCAAGAAAAAGAAAAAAGAATAAATGAAAGATAGCCGTTAAAAAAAATTACTGCTGTACATAGGAGAACCCATGGAAGCTAATAATGTGTAAGACAGGAAGTTGCCATAATTGAGGCCAAGAAGGCTGGACTTTAGATACCTGTGACCCTGGGGAAGTCACTTAACCTTTCTCAACCTCAGTTTTCTCATTTCCAAAATGGGGATAATAATAGCCCCTACTTCACAGGTTAGTTGGGAGGACCACATGAGATGATATATGTAAACAGCTTTGTAAACCTTAGAGCACTATGCTTATGTTAGCTATGATGATGATGATGATGACGACGATGATGGGGGTGGCGGTGAAGATGATGATGAAGAAGAACTTTAAATGTCCTGAAATGGAGTTTATATTTGATTCTAGAGGTAGCAAATTTTTTTTGCCTCAGGAAGAGAGAAAAATGGTCAGATGAGTTTTATGAAAATCACTCTGGTAGTTGTGTGGCATTTATATTGGAGAGAGATTCTTGAAGCAGGGGAAAGAATTAGGAGGCTATTGTGGGAATTTATAACCCAACCTTTCCACTCTGGCAATCTGGTTTTCCATCCCCAGTTCTCTCCTGAAATTACTGTACTCAAGGTTGCCGCTGAGGAGGATCTCCAATTTATCGAATTTATGTGTCTTATTTACACATAATGGTTTGTATATAGTCTCTTTCTTACATTGTGAGTTCCTTGAGAACAGGGACCAAAAATTTGCCTTTCATCATGACTCTGGCACATAGCACAGTGCTAGGCACATAGGAAGCCCTTCATAAATGCTTGTTGGCTTGACTTATAAGGGCATGTTTTAATACATCAGCACTGCTGCCCCCACCCTTAACTCTGACTAATCTTTCTCTGTTTCCATTCCCCTCTAATTCCTCATGTGTGAGTAACCCTCAACTGTCTATCAGTGGACATCTTCACTTCTCTTTCTGTAACCTCAACCACACCCATGCTTCAATTATCACCCCTATGAAGATGACTAAGGGCAGCTAGGTGTCCCAGTGCATAGAGTGCTGGGCCCTGGAGTCAGGAAGACTCATCCTCCTGAGTTCAAATCTGGCCTCAGACACTTGCTAGCCATGTCACCCCATTTGCCTCAGTTTCCTCATCTGTAAAATGAACTGGAGAAAGAAATGGCAAACCACTCTAGTATCTTTGCCAAGAAAAGCCCATAAGGGGTCACTAAGAATCAAATGTGACCGAAAAGATTGAACAATGCTGAAGACTCCTCAGTCTATAGTGCCACATCTGAATTCTGGAGCTCCAGCCTAGCACTGAAAATTGCCAGCTGAAGACTTTTTTACCTGAATCCCCTGCTTCAAACTCAAATGTCCAAAAGTAAGCCAAAACCTGCCCCTCCTCGGAACAGCTAGGTGTTGCAGTGAGTAGAGCGCCGGCCCTGGAGTCAGAAGGACCTGAGTTTGGATCTGGCCTCCGACACAACGCACACAAACAAAAACCTAGGCGTGTGACCTTGGGCAAGTTACTTAACCCCAACTGCCCTCAAAAAAACCCCCCAAAACCTGCCCCTCCTCCTCATTTCCTTATTTCTGTTCATTCTACTGCTCTTCTAGTCACTAAGGCATCTCTGACTCCTCTGTCTCTCATAAATCCAATCAGTTGATAAGTCCTGTTGATTCTCCCTCACAACATCTCATATCTTTCTCCTCCATTCTATTTCCTCTAGAATACTACTACAACTACCTCCTGGCCAATTGTCTTGCTTCTCTCCTCTCCTCCCTTTCTAGGCCAAGCTAAGTGGCACAATGGATAGAGTGCTGGACCTAGAGTCAGAAAGACTTATCTTCCCATGTTAAATCTAGTCACAGACACTAACTAGCTGTGTGACCCTGGGCAAGTCACTTAACTCTGTTTGCCTTAGTTTCCTAATCTGTAAAATGAGCCAGAGAAGGAAACGGCAAAGCAATCTAGCATCTTTAACAAAGAAAATCCCAAATGGAGTCCTGGAAAGTCAGGCACAATTTAAACAACTAAACACCACCACCCATGTGCTGCTTCTGTGATGGGCAGGGACTAATTAATTTCACCCTCATGTTCTCAGTGGTTTATGGCTGACCTCATGACTGTTGGTTAGCCAGTCAGTCAACAAGTATTTATTAAGCACCAGTGATGTACCAAGCACTGTGTTAAGCACTGGGGATGTAAGAAGGGCAAAAACAGCCCTGCCCTCAAAGAGTTTACCTTCTGTCTGGGAGGCAGACATGAAAATAAATAAGGATATACATGATATGTACAGAGTGGATGGAAAGCCAGCCATTTCAGAGGAGGAGGTCCTATTAACATTCTTCTACAGAATGTGGGATTTGAGCTGAATCTTAAAGAAAGCAAAAACTCAGAGGCAGAGGTGGGGAGGAAGATCGTGTCAAGAGGAGAGTCTAGCCAGAACAAAGATGTGGGGGCTGGAGATGAAGCACAGTGAATGACAAAAGCAAAGAGGTCAGTGTTTCTGGAGGAAAGTCACAAAAGTTTGGAAAGGCAGAAGGAAATGGGTTTTAATTATTTTTCCCCTCTCCAAAAATACATTATTATTTATTTATGACATCCTTTTTTTTTAATTTCAAGTTCCAAATTCTCTCCTTCCCTATAGTCCTTCCCCTATCCACTGAGAGGGCAAGCCATATGACATCAATTAAACATGTGAAAAACATGCAAAACAGGAAGTAGGTAGATTTTTAATAAATAGATGTAAATTGTTAAAAGTTAGAACTGGAAAGGACCTTCGATATCCTATAGTCTGACCCCCTCACATTACAGGAAAGGAAACTGAGGCCCTAAAGGGGGAAATTACTTGCCCAAGGTCACACAAGAGAGCTTGGGACGGGTGGGACCACAGCCCAAGTCTTTTTCCATTACATCAGTCTACCACTGGGAGGGAAAATGAGGGGACTGGGGGTGGGAGGGGAAGGAGGGTGGGGCACAGGACAGGGCCCAGAAAGCCTCTTGCAGAGGAACAGGAAGTGGTTGGGCTACAAGTATCCTGCCGCTGCGCACAAAGTTGCCGACTGTTTCAGGGCAGGTCATAGAGAGCAACTTAATATCTCCAGTCAAGTGTCTTTCTAGAGACAGCTCTGGCCAATGGGGCTGAAAACCCACCTTGCTCCTTTCAAACTTAGCCCCACCCTAACACCCAGGTCTGTATCTCCTCTCCCTGCCCCCTCCACTCCATCCATGACCTAGCTCGTAGTTTTTGAGAGAAAAATCACAACGATATAGTAGAAAAAAATGGATGGGGGAGACTGAGTAAGCATTCTGCCACTAATTACCATGTCAGTCAGTCAATAAGCATTTATTAAGCCCCTACTGTGTGCAGGGTACTGTGCTAGGCACTGGGGATACAAAGGCAGTCCCTGCTCTCAAGGTGCTCACAGTCTAATTAGGGAGACAATCTGAAAACAACTGCTGTACAAACGAGATATAGATGGGATAACCTGGAGATAATCAATAAAGGGAATGGACTAGCATTAGAGACAATCAGGATAGGCTGGCTTCCTGTACAAGTTGGATTTTAACTGGAACTTGAAAGAAGCCTGGAGGTGGAGATGAGGAAGGAGGGCATTCCAGGCCTGGGGCACAGCTGGAAAAAATGCCTGGAGTCTGAAGATGGGAGTATCTCACGGGAGGACCACTAAGGAGGTCACTGCCACTGGACGTCAGAGGATGTGGAGGTGAATAAGGTGCAGGAAGCCTGGAAAAGTAAGAGCAGGGCCAAGGTGTGAAGGACTTTGAAAACCAAAGAGGATTTTTGATTTGATCCCAAAGGTGAAAGGGAGTCACTGGATAGTGGGATGACATGGTCAGACCTGTGCTTTGGGAAGAGTATTTTGACTGCTGAGTGGTAGATGGATGGAAGTGGGGCAGGCAGATTCTGAGCAAGTTAGTTCGTTAAGCCCTGGTAATGTGTCAAATGCTGGAAATACAAAAAAAGTAGGGCAAAAACAGCCCTGCTCTCCAGGTGCTTGTATACTGTCTGACCTGAAAACAAACAAAGA
Source organism: Gymnobelideus leadbeateri (assembly GCA_011680675.1). Classification (NCBI taxonomy): domain Eukaryota; kingdom Metazoa; phylum Chordata; class Mammalia; order Diprotodontia; family Petauridae; genus Gymnobelideus; species Gymnobelideus leadbeateri. Next base: position 682,711 of record WOXC01011258.1, read on the forward strand.
CATACATGATATGTACAGAACAAATGGAAAGTAATCTCAGAGGGAAACACATTACTAACAGCTAGAAGGGACTCTTGCAGAAGGTAAGATTTAAGCTGAGTTTTGAAGAAAGCCATGGAAACTAAGAGGCAGAGGTGAGGTGGGAGAGCATACCAGGTGTTAGGGGACAGCCAGGACAAAGGCATGGAGACCAGAGATGAAGCACAGAGTGTGAGGAAAACAAATAGGCCAATTCATTCACAGCACCTTATCTTTTTAACCTGATACGGTTTTTAAGGCCCCTTTAAACATTTTAGGATTTGAAGAGCATTAAATTATTAAACAGTAGCTAGGTGGTGCAGTGCAAAGAGCCCCAGGCCTGGTGTCAGGAAGACTCATCTGTTTAAATCTGTTCTCAGATACTTACTAGCTAGGTGAATCACTTAAATCTGTTTGCCTCAGTTCTCTCATCTATAAGGTGGTTGTTTGTCCTTTATTCTCAAAGAGGACCATGACATCAGGAAGGTGATGCATGACTTGCAAGTGAATTGGATTTAACTGAGGAAGAGCTGTGTAAGGTCACCAGCCTCACTTTTCTCCTCCAGAGCCATCTGGATCCAGTCGCCAGATATAGATCAGGATGATTGGATATGGCCTTGCCTCACCTATAAAATGAGCTAAAGACGGAAATGGCAAACCACTCCACAATATCTTTGCCAAGAAAACCCCAAAAGGGGTCACAAAGTCACACAAGACTGAAAAATGACTAAACAAAAATCATTAAAGGCCTGTTTTATGAAAGAGGACTTGGACTTATTTTGTGATACAGAAGGCAGAACTAGAACCAATAGGTGGAAGTTACAGGGAAGTGGATATTACAAACAGCTATGAAAATGATTTTTTTTTTTCTAAAGAGCTGCTCTGATCAGTTACAACTCTCCTCAATAAACTGCAGTTGTTACCTATTACCTCTAAGATCAAATGTAAACTCCTCTGTTTGGCATTTTAAAGTTTACCCGTCTAAAACCACTTTCTCCAAAGTTACCAATAATTTCCTAACTCCCAGATGTTATGGGTTCCCCTCCCCCCAGGCCTCATCCTTCTCCATCTGTCTGCTGCACTGGACACCACTGATCACTGTCTCCTGGACACTCTCTTCCCGTTGGGTTTTCCTGACACTGTGCTACCTGCTGGACTACTCCTTTTTGGCCCCCTCTCCTTTTTGGCCACCTATCATCCATATCGTGCCCCCTAATTGTGGGTATTCCTCAAGGTTCTGTCCTGGGTCCTCTTCTTACTCCTTCCCCTCTCTCAGTAATCTTTTCATATCCCATGACTTTAACTACTGCAGAGTGTAATGGGGGCACTGGCCCATTGGGGGGTGGGGGTGGGCAGGTCCAGTCCTTAGACTGCCTACTGTCAGCTCACTTGGGAGTCTGGTTCTGGAAGTGTGCGATCATGTGTTGTAGGAGCCTGCACTGTTTCAAAGCATTAGCAAGTATTCTGTGATTATTTCTGGTCTGCTTACTATATGATTAAAAAACAAACAAAACAAGTCTTTTAAGTCTACTTTTAAGTCTACTAAGCTACACCCAGCCAATTGTTTCTTTCCTTCCTGGTGGTGACTGATGAAAGAGCTGTTATAGGGCTCCAGGTGGGGAGAGGGGCCTCAGGTCCTTACCTCCCCACATTGGGTTACCATGGGGGTGTAAATAGCGCCTTTTTCTTTGTCTCTTTGCATTTGTTTTTCTTCTCCTCTAGGAATTTGGATGCTATACCACTTGGTGCACATATATTAAGTAATGATATTGCTTCATTCTCTGTGGTGCCTTAGCAGGACATAGTTTCCTTCCTTATCTCTTTTAATTAGATCTATTTTTGCTTTTGCTTTATCTGAGATCAGGATTGCTACCCCTGCTTTTCTTACTTTAGCTGAGGCATAATAAATTCCACTCCAACCTTTTACCTTTACCCTGTGGGTATCCCTTTGTTTCAAATGTGTTTCTTGTAGACAGCATATTGTAGGATTATGGTTTTTAATCCATTCTGCTATCGGCCTCTGTTTTATGGGAGAGTTCATCCCATTCACATTCACAGTAATGATGACTATCTGTCTCTTCCCCTCCATCCTATTCCCTCCCCTCCTCATGTTTTGTTTCTTCCTTCTCCCTTCTCCTCCCTGAAGTTTTCCCTTTTGACCACCCCCTCCCTCACTGTTCCCACCCGGTGACCCCCCTTCTTAACCTACCCTCTCCCCTTACTACTATTACCCTCCCCTCGAGTCCCCACCTTTAGTCTCCTCCTTTTTATCCTCCCCTTACCCTCCTACTGCCTATCGGACACAATGAATTTTTATACTTATCAGAGTAAGTTACTCCCCGTTTGACACCAAACCAATGAGAGTAAATTTCAAACAGTTTTGCATTTGTTTTTCCTTCTCTTAGGTGAATAAGTGTTGGAGATGTAAAAAGTAGACTATATTCTTGTGAGGTGGAAGGATTAAAAGGTGAATTTTAGGTACCTGGGACAATTAGTTCAGAGACATAAAGACTGGAGATAGAGTGGTGTGTGTTTGTGTGTGTGTGTGTGTGTGTGTGTGTGTGTGTATTAAAAGAGCCATCAGAGATACCCAGAACTGTAGTCTATCCAAGAGTTCAACAACACCTGGGTCTACTGAGGCATTCAGTCCCAAGAAACAACCAGTAAGAACCAGTTCATTAGTGAACCAGTCTGGTAGACCAGATGGCTTGTCCTGAAGCATCTCATTCATGCCACTCTTGAAAGTGACATTGGTGGGGCAGATGTTCTTACATAGCATCAAAGAGCTGCTCTTCAGGAAATTTTCAAACCTACTTGGGGGCCAAAGGATATACTATTATCTCTGTGCAAGTGATTCACAGATCTATATATCCAGCCTCAGTTTCTCCTCTAGGCTTCAGTCTCTCCCTCAGTACCAATTGTCTACTGGACGCTTCCAAGTGAATTTTCCATAGTCATCTCAAATTCACTATGTCCAAATCTGAGGTCATTATCTTTTCCCCCAAATCCTTCCCTCGTCCAAACTTCCTTATTTTTCTGTCAAAGGTACCACCCTTGTAGTCACTAAGGATCATAAACTTTGATTCCTTATTCTCTCTTGACCCTTCCCCCCACATATAATTAGATACCAAATCTTGCAGTTTCTACCATTACAACATCTCTCACATCTGAACCCTTCTCTTCACTCATGCAGCCAAGGCATCTCTCAGGCAGGGTATCACCTCTTGCTAACTTTTCTGCAATAGTTTCTTCATGGGTCTCCCTGCCTAGATTTTCCCCACTCTAATCCATCCTGGGATATACAACTGTCAAAGTGATTTTCCTTAATAGAACATCTAACCATGTAACTCCTCTACTCCATCATCTCCATTGGTTTCTATTGCCTCTAGGATCAAACATTGAGTTCCTCTGTTTAGCTTGTAGGGCCCTCTACAACCTGGCTCCAATCCATCCCTCCAGCCTCATTTCCAGAAGGACATGCTCCCTCTCTTGTAGTCTTTGGTCCAGACAACTGGCCTTTTCTCCATTACATTCTCTCTCTCTCTCTCTCTCTCTCTCTCTCTCTCTCTCTCTCTCTCTCTCTCTCTCTCACACACACACACACACACACACACACACACACACCACATATACACACTACACACTCCATCTCCAGTCTCTGTGTCTCTGCACTAGCTGTCCCAGGTGCCTAAATTCACTCCTTTCTTACTTCTGCCTTAAAATCCCTTCCTTCCTTTAAGACTTAGTTCCAGGGGCAGCTAGGTGGTACAATGAATCGAGCACCTGCCTTGGAGTCAAGAGAACCTGAGTTCAAATGGGCCTCAGACACTTGATACTTACGAACTGTGTGACCCTGGACAAGTCACTTAACTCCTATTGCCTAGCCACAAAAAAAAAAAAAGCAACTTTGTCAACCACTGTATTCTTTTTAAGAAAAAAAAAATTTTTTTAGAGGGGGGAAGGCAGGGCAATTGGGGTTAAGTGACTTGCCCAAGGTGTCAGGTGTCTGAGGCCGGATTTGAACTCAGGTCCTCCTGACTCCAGGGCCAGTGCTCTATTCACTTTGCCACCTAGCCGCCCCACCACTATATTCTTTATAAAGCTTTTCTTGATCCACCCAACTGCTAGTGCACCTAAACAATTCTGTGTGTGTGCATGCATACAATAGCTAAGTGGCATAGAGCATAGAATGCCAGGCCTGGAGTCAGGAAGACTCAGCTTCTCGAGTTTAGATCTGGCCTCAAACATTTACTAATTGTGTGGGTAACTCACTCAATCCCGTCTGCCTCAGTTTCCTCATCTGTAAAGTAATCTGAAGGAGATGACAAGCTACTCCAGTATTTTTCCCAAGAAAGCCTCCAATGGGGTCATGAAGAGTCAGAAGCAACTGAAAAATGACTGAACAATGACAACAGCTACTTGGTAATGCTCAGAGTGCTACATATACAAAGAAAGGCAGAAGACAACCCTCTGCTCTCAGTCTAATGGGGAAAGCAACATACAAATAACTATGTGCACACACACATATAGATAGGTTGTTTTTTTTGAAGGGGGCCCAAGGTCACAAAAGCTAGTAAGTGTTAAGTGTCTGAGGCCACATTTGAACTCAGGTCCTCCTGACTCCAGGGCTGGTGCTCTATTCACTGCACCACCACGGGGCCCCATTTATGTGTATTTAAAAAAAAATTTTTTTGGAGGTCATCTGAAAGGGAAGGCTCTAAAAACTCAGGGAATTAAGACAGCAAATGGTTAATCATGAGAATTGAGTAAGCCACACTGACTCCATCTGGTGACAATTCTGGAGCTAGCTCAGTTCCCTTTCTATTCCATAATGAGTCTAATCAAACCTCTATCATATGAAAAAACCATTCACTCCTGAGAACTGGAAGAAAACTTACTGTACTGTTTGAACCTACCTCTGTGTGGTTCGGAAACTGGACCACCTCTCTCTGCTGCTTAAAGACCCTTTAGTAAGGATCAGAATGCTGTCCAAAAAAGATTAATGCAAGGAGTTTTCTCACAATTGTACACCTCAAGCAACCCCTTGGTATTATCTGAAAACTGGTCTCATAATGATCAATCAGTATTGTTTCCACATTCCTTTGATTGCTTAGAGGTACTTGGGGAGAATGGGACACCTCTTTTTCTGAATTCAGGGAATTGTATCAGATCCCCCCCAACTTGAAAAGCCCCTAATCTTTCATCGAATTAGAAGTCAGATTACCTAATGTTGTATTGTTTCCTTTTAACTAGCTGGCCTTGTTTGATTAATTATTTTTGGTGTTTTAAAGTCAGTCTACCATTGTATTCGTGGTCTAGCCCTAAACTGAGGAAAGAGCCTGGTCCCACTCCGTTGGGCAATTGGCATGCATTGCTTGATGAGTTGATGAGCTTGGAAGACGAAACCTTTGTTTTCCTCAATCATTCCACATTCTACCCGCCACAGATTAAGAACTGGGAAAGCCTTTGTGCAAAAAGAGACTTGAAGGAAGCCAGAGAAGCCTGTGGAGTAAATGAGGAGAGAGAGCATTCCAGGCTTGTGGCGGTTGTTGTGTTTGTCCTTCATTTTCGAAAAGGACCATGACATCAGGGAAATGATGCCATGATTTGCAGTTGGCTTGGATTTGAGTGAGGGAGGGCAGTGCAAGGTCACCAGCCTCACTTTCTCCTCCAGAGTCATCTGGATGCAGTGACCAGATATTCATCAGGATGACTAGAGATGGCCCAGGATGCAATGGGAGACCATGGCCCTTTTAGGCTAAGGCCTTTTCAGATTCTCTCTGAGATAATGCCCAGTCAGTGAATAGGCCTCTTTAAGAAGTGAGTCAAGGGATGTTATATTTTATTTTCACAAAGATCTATCCGCTCTCTCTCCTACCTTCTCCCCATCTCCCATTGAAGAAGAAAGAAAAGCAACCTGCTATAAAACATGTATAGTCAAGTAAAACAAACTCTTGTTTGGCCATGTCTACAAAAATGCCTCAATCTGCACTTTGAGTCCATTACCTCGCTATTAGGTTACACCCTGTATTTTCCAAGGGATCAATTGACCACTCCACGTTCATTTTCCCCTCCTTCTTTCTGCTTCTGTGGATCCTTTGTTCAGTGGGTCCTCTCCCCTGGAATGCCCTTCCTCATCTTTCCCACCCTCATCTCCATCAGTCGAAATCTCATACTATAGAAATCCTTCAAAAGTTCCTTCCTCCACAAAAACTATCTTGATCCTCTCAACCAGAAATGAATGTTCCCCCTTTTGGGCTCCCCCAACTCTTTGTTTAATAGTTGACCATAGCATTTTTGAGTTTTACTCAAAAAGCAATTTCCTCAATGGAATCAAAGAGAGGCAGTGACTTGTCCACCTGGCCACCCATCAAAAATGTGTTGGAGGGGCGGCTAGGTGGCGCAGTGAATAGAGCGCCGGCCCTGGAGTCAGAAGGCCCTGAGTTCGGAGCCGGCCTCTGACACTTAATCCGCACAAACAAAAACCTAGCCGTGTAACCTTGGGCAAGTTACTTAACCCCAATTGCCCTAAAGGGGCGGCTAGGTGGCGCAGTGAGTAAAGCGCCGGCCTCGGAGTTTGGATGACCCGAGATCAGATCCGGCCTCAGAAAATGAGCACCCACGCATAAATCAAATGACTAGCCATGTAACCTTGAGCAAGTTACTTAACCCCAATTGCTTTAAAAAAAAAAAATGTGTTGGAGCTTCTTTCGAACCCAGATCTACTGCTGCCACACCAGGATGTCTAGCCTACTCTCTTATGCATATAAAACGCCCAAATTTACAGCACAGGTCTTTGTGGGACCGTTTCACTTCCTCACAGACAACCTATGCCTAATTTATCTCTGTATCTCTGGAGATGCTTTGCATATAGTAAGTATTGGGTTGAACTGAAGCCTAACTTTTTAATCGGTTATTAAGAGGAGGGGGAAAAGTTTTTAAAAGGCATAAAGAGAGAGAGGTGGGACAGATAGACAAGGTGAGGCTAGTACAAGACAGACAGAATCAGAAGCCAGCTCACTTACAGTTCCTTCTTTGTCATGCTATATGAAACAGGGGATGATTAAGAAATCCTTCTCTTGAATTGGGTGATTCTTTTTTTTCTTTTAAATTTATTTATTTTTAGTTTATAGTGTTCAGTTCCACAAGCTTTTGAGTTCCAAATTTTCTTCTTCTCCTTCTCCACTCCCTCCCCTCCCATGGGGGCATGCAATCCAATACAGGGTCTACATATACCTTCACATTAAATATATTTTCACAATAACCAAGTTGTAAAGAAGAATTATAACAAATGGAATGAACCACAAGAAAGAAGAAACAAAACAAAACAAAAAAGAGAGAGAGCAAGAATTGGGTGATTCTTGAGAAGAGAAGGGACCTGTTCTATCCCAGGGACAGATTCTCTAACAGGCTAGTATTCTCTACTAGGGCTCATCTGTCTGTCCTTATTCCAAGTGTGGTTTATAATTAACATTATCATTGTTGTTTTAGGATGGACCTATGGTTTAATTGGTACAGTGCAGAGTAGGGGAAAAAACCCATCTTACCAATGTGGATAAGTCCCTATGGGGCAATTGAGAATCTTGATAAAGTTGCCTGGGCATTGAGAGGTCAAGTGACTTTCCCAGGGTCACACAGACAGGATAGATAGATAGATAGATAGATAGATAGATAGATAAAGATATATATGAATATGTATATATAACTATGTATGTGTACATGTACACACATATATGGAGGTAGGCATGTATGTGTATGTATATACATACATGTGTATGACATACGATAGGATATAAATATATAATCAGAGATAGGAATTGAACCTAGTTCTTCCTGACTCCAAAGCCACTCTATCCACTCCAGAAAAGGCCCTCATCACCTCATACCTGGACTAGAATAGTAGCTTTCTGGTTGGTTTGGTTGCCTTAAGCCCTTCCCCACTCCAGTCCTTCCTACATTCAGCCGTCAAATTAATTGGTGTTCTGCTCTTAGAGAATAAATTCCAATAATTATCTATTTACCCCTAGGATTAAATATATAATCATCTAGCAGGTAGGTAATAAAAAGTACTAGCCCGGGGGTCAAGAAGACCTGAGTTCAAATCTCATCTCTGACATTTGCTAGTTATGAAACCTTGGGCAAATCACTTCACCTCTGTCTAGCTGTTTCTTTATCTGTAAATTGGGGATAACAATAGCACCTACTTCCCAGGATTGTGGTGAGGAGAAAATGAGATAATATTTGTGATGTATTTTGCATACCTTAAAGTGGTATATTTGTTTACATGCAATATTTTATGTACAACTTTATATATTTAATACACAATATATTGTTTATATACAATAAGGTGCTATTATTGTTGTTGTTGTTGTTAGGGGCAGTTGGGTGGTACAAAGAATAGAGTACCCTGCTTGAATTTAGCAAGGTCTGAGTTCAAATCCAGCCTAAGATACTTAGTAGCTATGTGACACTGGGCAAGTCTTTGTTTTTTTGGTGGTTTCTGTTGCGTCTGACTCTTCATGACCCCATTTGAGGTTTTCTTGGCAAAGATACTGGAGTGGCTTGCCATTTCCTTCTCCAGTTCATTTTGCAGATTAGGAAATGAGGCAAAAAGAGTTAAGTAATTTGTTCAGGGTCACACAGCTAGGAAGTGTCTGAGACCAGATTTGAATTCAGGAAGATGGGTCTTCCTAATTCCAGAACTGTTGCTCTATTCACTGCACCAACTAACTGGCCCTGGTCAAGTCCCTTAACCCCTATTTGTCTCAGTTCCTCATCTGTAAAATGGGGAATATATTGGAGAAGGAAATGGCAACCCACCCCAGTATCTTTGCCAAGAAGACTCCAAATGTACATGGAATTTTATAGAGCTGGACACAACTGAATAAGAATGTCATTACCATCATCACCATATTCAAAGCCCTTTATAACCTGACATCCTCCTACCTTTCCAGTCTTCTTATACCTCACCCCCATGAAACCTAGTGTCCCTAGCCTTTTTGCTGTTTCACACCAGTAACTCCTAACTCTGGGCATTTTCACTGGTTGTCCCACATGCCTAGAATCCTTTCCCTCCACTTCTCCACCTCCTAGCTTCCCTGACTTCTTTCAGTTCTCAGCTAAAATACCACCTTCTACAAGAAGTCTTTGCAATCCCCTTTAAATGCTAATGCCTTCCTCTCTGTTGATTATTTCCAGTTTATCCTGTTAATAGCTTTTTGCCAATCCTTGTTTACATGTTATCTCTCCCATTAGACTGAGTTCATTGAGATGTGAGCTCAATGAAATTTGCTTTTTTTTGGTACAACATTCCCAGTGATTAGCTTAGTGTCTGGCATATAGTAAGTGCCTAATAAATGCTTGTTAACTGACCATCTCCCTATAAACATTATAGAACTTCGACAATATATATCATTTGGAAAAGAACTCTATTTGAGTCTCTTCCAGGAACTCCTAAAAAAAATTTTTTTAAGCTTTCTCATTAATATTTATGAGGAAGGCTAGAATCTATTGTGCTGTAGAAAATGTGTTAGATGGAGAGGTCAGGAAAGACATGAGTTTAAATCCCACTTCTAACACTTACTAGCTGTGTGATTTTGGTTAAGTCACTTACCCCTATGAACCTCATATTCCTCATCTATAAGATAGAGGAATGCTACCTATGACACTTTTTTTAGAGAGTTGTTATGAAGGTCAAATTAAATGATGTATTGGGCAGCTAGGTGGCACAGTGGATAGAGCTCAGACCTGGAGTTAGGAAGCCCAGAGTTCAAATTTGGCCTCAGGCACTTACTGGCTGTGTGACCCTGGGCAAGTCACTTAACCCTGATTGCCTCAAAAAACAATAGCTATAACAAATTGAATGATATACAAAGCATTTTGTAAATCTATGTAAATGTCACCCATGTCAACTAGCTGACTCTAGTTTTTTTTTTGTTTGTTTTTGGAGGGGGGGAGGCTAGGCAAGGGCGGTTAAGTGACTTGCCCAAGGTCATGTGACTAATAAATATTAAGTGTCTGAGACTGGATTTGAACTTGGGTCTACCTGACTTCAGGGCTGGTGCACTATTTACTGCAACACCTAGCCAACCCCCTCCTCTACTTTCTAAGGAAGAAAGGACAGTAGAAGAAATATATGTCATCTATAACAAAAAGAAAATTCCTTTCCTAATCTTCTGAATCCTTTCACATTTTTCCTTATCCGGTTCCTTGACCTCTTTAGTCAAAATAATTTAGATGGCTTTACCTCTCCCCAATTTGTCTGTGATAGGACTAATATCTACCACCATTTCCCCACAACATGGCTTGGGTCCTCTCTTCTCCCTTTCCTTCTGGGACAGGAATTCGTTTTTCCTGAAAGGAAATGGCAGCTAGGTGGTGAAGTAAAGTGCCAAGCCTGGAGTGAGGAAGACTTATCTTTATGAGTTCAAATCTGGCTTTAGACACTTGCTAGCTATGTGACCCTGGATAAGTCACTTAACCCGTTTGCCTCAGTTTTCTCATCTGTAAAATGAATTGGAAAAGGAAATAGCAAACCACTCTAGTATCTCTGCCATGAAAACCCTGAAGAGTTGGTGTAATGGAAATGCAAATTTAAAGCTCTTCCCTGCCCCTAGGCCCTTTGAGAGGCTTAAGAGACTCTGAGAACCTTCCTTGATTTGAAAATATACTCTGCCCCCTAATAGGCTGAATGTGGTCACATGGAGCCTGTGGCAGGAGGCTTGGTTTTCAGGAATGCCCACACTCTGATGCTGTGTGACTGGCCAGTGGGTCAAGAGGGTGGTACATTCTCTGACCCAGGAGAAGGCTATATAATCCCTGATGTGAGGCTTTGCTTTGGCGCTCATTTTGAACAGTGTTGTGTGATTTGACCAGATGAGACTCTGGGCTGCCATTGAGACCCCCCATCCCCCCCACCCCACACACACTTTGAAAACCCAGATGTTGATGCTTCCCTCTCTCTGGTAACTGTGATTTGGTATGGATGTAATGGTTGGACAGTTTGGAGGCCTGTCTGCTTGATCTGTTTCTCTGTCTTGTAACTTCTGTCTGTATACTTTGAAGTTCAAGGTGCTAACCTTTTCCCCTGAACTAGGTAAACGATATATATTTGATTGATTAAAGTAAGCTTGTTAACCCATTTTGAGTTGCTTTCCTTTACAAAAGCAGATCTAAGAACCTGTGTTGGCAGCCGCCCTGGGGATGCTGGGGTGCTTGCTGCTACAGTTGGACATACCTGAACAACACCAACAAAAGGAAATGAATCCTTCCCAGGACCTGATTGGCCCCAGATTCCCTGGTGAAACTTCCTGATTATCTACAGGCAAAAAAGTCTCTGACATATAAAATGGGGACCTCCTCTGAGTTGGTGGGTTTATGAAGACCACTTGAATCAGTGTGCCCTTCACCACATCCAGCTCTCAAGACTAGGTTTTTTTTTTCATATAGAAATGAAGGGGAACTCTTATAGAGAAAGTAAGTGCCACTATTTCCTTATTGCATATCCCCGATGTGTTAGGGCAAAGCAAACATCTTTTTGATAACTGTTTGATGACTGTTGAGGGCTTCATTTTGTGCACTGTTGAATCTGAACTGCCTGCCATCAGAGCTGCCTCCAACATTGGCCCTACCCCCATATCCTTACTCTCATCTCACTCATCCTTTTCTGTAATACCAAGCAGCTTTTTGTGCATGGTCCTCTCTCCAGTAAGTATTCCATTCCTAATCTTTCTTCATCCTCTTTTCTATTTCCCAGCTTTTCTGCATAAACTAATCCCATTGTTTGGTGAGATGGGAGATAAAGGTTTCTGTAGAGGAGGAGGTAGGCTCCAATCTGGCCTTGGCTACTACCCTCCCTCTGTGACCTTGGGCAAGTCATTTAACTTATCTGAATCTCAGTTTCCTCATTTGTAAAATGATGATCTCTCAGGTTCCTTTTAATTCTAAATCCCAGGATGCTATACTCCTAGAACATAACTGGATAAAAATATTCACAATTGCTTTACTGGAAAGGTAAGAAGGTACCAGGTTATCAAAGGCTCTAAATGGCAGAAGTTTATGTTCCATCCTAGAAGTAACAGGGCAGCTGTGGCACAGTGGATAGAGCACCAGGCCTGAAGTTGAGAAGATTTCCTGTGTGAATTCAAATTTGACCTCAGACACTTATTAACTGTGTGACCCTGGGTCAGTCACTTACCCCTGTTTGCCTCAGTTTCTTTTTTTTTTTTTGCCTTTTTGGAGGGCAATTGGGGTTAAGTAACTTGCCCAAGGTCACACAGCTAGGTTTTTGTTTGTGTGTGCGTTAAGTGTCTGAGGCCGGATCCAAACACAGGTCCTTCTGACTCCAGGGCCAACGCTCTACTCACTGCGCCACCTAGCCGCCCCCTTGCCTCAGTTTCTTCGCCTGTAAAATGAGCTGGAAAAGGAAATGGCAAACCACTCCAGTATCTTTGCCAAGAAAATCCTAAACGGGGTTATGAAAATTCAGACTTGACTGAAACAACTGAACAACAACAACAGAAGTAATAGGAAGCCACTGTGGTTGATTTGGGTAGGGAAAAAACAAGGTTAATTCTGTGCTTTAGAAAAATCATTTGGGTGGGCGGCTAGGTGGAACAGTGAATACAGCACCAGCCTAGGAGTCAAGAGGACCTGAGTTCAAATATGGCCTCAGACACTTAACACAAAAATTAGCAGTGTGACCTTAGGCAAGTCACTTAACCCCAATTGTCCTCCCTACCCTCCTCCAAAAATAAAAAAAATCATTTGGGCAATTAAGCGCATTTGCAAACAAACAAACTAGGAACAACTCATATTTCTAACAATTAAAGAATGGGAGGATAAGGGGTGGCATATTAGCATAATGGTATGTTATTGCTTTGTAAAAATGGACAAATATGAAAAATACAGAGACACACAGAAGGAAGACATGTGAAGGGATATGGATAAAAGAAAGAGGAATTAGAAGACACACACCCAAACAGACTATGTACAAAATAAGCAAAGACCACTAATATAATAATTATATTTATATGGCATAATTAATATAAGACTTTTAAAAGTATATAGTAGAAAAAAATGAACAGAAAAGATCATGGGATCTCAGATTTAGATCTAGAAGGGATCACTGAGGCCAACACCCTCATTTTATAGATGAGAAAAATGCAAGCCATCTTAGACGCTAGCTGTGTGCGTCTAGGCAAATTACTTAACTTCTCTGTGCCTTATTACTTTATCTGTAAAGTGAAGGAAATAGATGAGTTCAGAGGTATCTTTTAGCTCTAAAACTATCATTTAATCCTGGTCCCAAGTGAACTCTTGTTTTGATAATGTTTACTTATAAATGTATATTAACACATGATTTACGCAGGCTCACATAGCAAAATACAAATCGTTTGGAGCTTAGGGTTTTATTGGAGACTGTATTCCTGATTTTAATTGAAACTGTGTGGAGCTCTGTAAAAGTGAGTTAATTTATTGCAATTGTTATTAAATTTATAAGGAAAATAATTTAAAGAACTGCCCTAGGCTAAAGACCGTCCTGTTGTCTAAGTGGCATGATCTGACTGGTCCAGCATAGGCCTCCCTGGTTCCCACGTGCCAGAAATTCCAATCATTACCATTCATGCCTTTGGGGGAAGGGCCTCTCCAGGTAACCTCTTTTAAAATGCAAACACTGGGGCCAAGGTTAACCCTTTAATAACAATCATAATTGACATTGCTTGACATATGTTATCCCCTTTGAGCCTCACAACAACTCAGTAAGGTATCATTATCCTCATTTTATAGATATGGAAACTTGTTAAGTGACTTTCCTGGATCATCCTGCTAATATGTGACAGAGTATAATGAGATCTGGCCCAAGACCTTCCTAATTTCAAGTCCAGCACTCTCAATTATGTCACCTTGTGATGTGGGCTTTAGAAGCAAGCAAGGAAAGAAGCAAGCATTTATTAAGCACCTCCTGGGCCCTGTGCTTTACAAATATTCTCATTTGATCCTCCTGACAACCCTGGGAGGTTATTCCCATTTTACAGCTGAGGAAACTGAGGCAGGCAGAAGTTAAGTGACTTGTCCAGGGTCACACAGATGGTAAGTGTCTAAGGTAGGATTTGAACTCAGGTCTTCCTAACTCCTAACTTCCTGCTCCATCTATTGCGATTAAAGTTGATGTAAATAGCCACATCAGGTCTGTTTGAAGATAGCCAAGGACTGAGGATCTGGAAAGGGACAATTTTGGAGCCCAGGTCAGTCTTCTTTCTTTTTTTTTTTCTTTTTGGAGGGGGGAAGGCAGGGCAATTGGGGTTAAGTGACTTGCCCAAGGTCACACAGCTAGTAAGTGTTAAGTGTCTGAGGCCGGATTTGAACTCAGGTCCTCCTGACTCCAGGGCCGGTGTTCTACTCACTGTGCCACCTAGCCACCCCTACTAAATTCAGCCTTTGTCTCTAACTCCTAGATCAAGCACCACCTCCTTAGTGAGCTTTTTCCAGACCTCACCAGACACTAATGCTTTTTCTTCCCCTTCAAAAAAGGGGAAAAACAAGGTTGCCTTGTATTGGGTTTGAATATCTTTTATATATGGAGTGGGGGGCAGCTAGGTGGTGCAGTGAATAGAGCACCAGCCCTGGAATCAGGAGGACCTGAGTTCAAATCTAGCTTCAGACATATGACATACTTATTAGTTGTGTGACCTTGGGCAAGTTAGTTAACTCCAATTGCTTTGCCTTCCCCCACAAAAGCAAAACAAAACTATAAGTGGGGTGGAACCAATAGAGAACTGGCCTCAAAAACCAGGAGGACCAGGGTTTCTACCTCTGGCATCCTGGACAGCTCAATTGATCTCTTGTTGTTCTAAGCAATTCATTTTTATTGTTTTCCTCCAAGACTCTAAAGTGAGACGGTACCACTTTGTACTGATAGACCATATGTCCTCACTGAGGAGTCTCCCCTATGCCCCCCAAATTACTGGTCCAGACCCTTATCCCTGACGTACATGTTGTTTCCTCCATAGAAGTAAGCTCTTTGAAGGTAGAATCGTTTATTTTTATCTTTGTAGCTTCAGTACTGAGTTGATTGATTTTTTTGAGGAAGTCATGCCTTCAGGGGTAGTGTTAAGTGGCTAGTAACTGGGCATCTCAAGCAGGGAAAGGTTGGGTATCAGGATGGGGAAAGGATGATGAAAGGAAAAGTCAAGAGCTCAATGCCCTCTTAGGGGTCAGTCCTCCTTAGCACTATCTGTGACCTATCCTGACTATTCCCTGAGCCCCTTTTCCTGTCCCCTTCCAGCCCCTTACCTCATCAGGTACCATGACGAGGGGATACTTGTCCTCGGACAGGAAGTTGAAGAGGCACCAGAGTCGGAAAGCATCCTGATTGGATAATGTGCTATTCCCATTTCGATTGGGCTGATAGTTCTTCTTAGCTGTCAGAGTCCAGCACAGTTCATCAAAATGTTCCTTGACAAAAGCTCCCTCTTCCACCTGGGATCAGAGCCAAGATGTCAGCACAGTCTCATGATCCTAAACTTGGTCTCAACTTGATTTACCCTGCCAAGCCCTTAGGGTATCAGAGCTCTAGGTTTGGAGACACCTGAGATGATGTGAAGTCAGCCTGGCTGGGTCCAAACCCTGCTAGTCGAGAAGCCCCATCCCAGCCAAGGGAAGAGAGAAGACAAAACTCAGGGGAACTTGGGATTCAAGGGGAAGCAGAACAAAAAGATGTGAATAAAACTGGGCAGGGAGAAGAGGTAACTGGAGTCAGCTTGGTGAAGGTGGATATGTAGCAAGGTTTGGGATAGTAGGTGGGAGAAGTAAGATATCGATTTGAGTAGTGAGGAAAGTTAGGAAGGGCACTTTGGCAGCCAAAATAACCTGGAGTGGGTTGGTGGATGAGGAAGGAGGAGAGAAATGTCAAGGGAATTGGAGAGTAGGAGGTAGGGGAGTTTGGATATACTCAGAAAGTTGCAGTTTGGGAACCAGGGCAAAGAAGGGGGGTGCTCAATAAGAGACAGAGATAGATGGAGGTGGCAACTAGGTGGGGAGAGGTTCAAAGATGGTTAAAAGAGGTGGGTGTAAGGGTAGAGGTTGGGGGCCAGGGCTTGGCTCTCACCTTGTCCAGGATGTACTTGTTAAGATAGGGCATGTAACCCTGGCTGGAGACTGGGCCATCATCATCATCCCGAAAGTGCTCCTCTAGGGCCACAGGGTCATGAGGGATACGCAGCACTGTGTATAAGTTGTGGGACAAGACCTGGGAAAAGGGTCATTGTTTTAGTCCTCCAGTCCCCAAACAAAACTCTGCCAAAAGGTTCCCGTTTCAGCCCATTGTCCACAGGACTGTCTTTGCCAAGCATGCCCTCCTTCCCTCGACTCCTGACAAGGGCTACCAAGGTCCCAGGGCCACTTGGATGAGAACACCATTTGTGCTTAGGAAGATGATGGATTCCTAGGCTGACAGGTTGAAGGGACCTAGGGGGAGCCTCAATCCCCACAGTGGAGCAGAGCCCCCAGACTTAGCCTAGCTTCCATCAAACACTCATTGTTTCTCCAGTAGTGTTTCCACACCCAGGTGCATCTGTACCGGCCTGGGGGGACTATCAGGTTGCTGCACCTCCAGAAAGACCTAAAGATGAATATAGGAGAAAGTCCAGGGAAGTACATTTCAAATGATCAAAGGGGTGAGCTTCAGGGGTGGCCCCAAGAGAACAAACCAGGAGAGGCATTTTGATGCAGTGGGAAAAGCAATGGCACTATTATTGTGCCATTATGTGACCTTGGGCAATGCCATACTCTCTGCCATTCTGTGACTTTAGGCTAGACAAGTCATTTCCCCTTTGGGGCACTGCCATTGTGTGACCTTGGACAAATCACCTCCCCTCTCTCATCTGGCCATTGTGTGACTTTGGGCAAGTCACTTCCTCTTTGGTTTCCCCATATGAAGAATGAAGGCATTGAACTGAACAATCTCTGTGACCTCCCATCTGCAGAAAGCCTGTTGTGATTAAAGCACATTCTGTGCCTTTGCCCTTCACACAAAGTAGGGAAAGGGATAGTGGCCTGACTTGTGCTTTCATAGAGACAGAGAACTCCTGAGAGACTCCAGCAAAGAAAGGAAGCCTTCACTTTCTCTACCCTTCATGGTCTCAGAGTGAGAGGTTAAATGCTTTGCTCAGGGTCACACAGCCTGTTAGAAGACAAATCTTAACTTTCAGAGACCAGCTCTCTCTCCACTAATCCATGCTGTTTCTCAGCAGCACAAAGGCAGCAGTGTTAATAACTCACCCTTCTTAGCATATTGTTCTGTTAAATTATTTTCCAGATATCTCATGTTTGTACATGTCCCCTAAGTGACTTAACTAACCACTCTGGGCATTCGTTTCGTCATCTGCAAAATGAAGGGGTTTGAAGTAGATGTTCTCAAAGGTCCCATCCAGCTGGCTGGATGATCCTGGGAAAGTCAATTAGTCTTTCTTGGCCTCAGTTTCCTCCCCTGTAAAATTGAAGAGGACACACAATGTGTCCTTTAAAATTCCATCCAGTTCTAAAGAGATGATCCTATGACATTCTATATTGTATGTTTTTAAAATACTGAGAAAGGATCAGATCAAAGTTTATAAATTCATGATGGGAATGGGCAGGATAAACACTGGCTCATTTGAGAAATCCTGGTCCTACTAGAACAAGGGGGCCCCTTGAAGCTCAAGAGGCCAAAATTTCTGGTAAATAAGAGTAAGTGCTGTTTTCTGTACTCTAAGTCAGGCGTTGGCAGCCTTTCAGAGCCAACAGCCAAGGTTTCATTTATTTATGGCCATGCAAGTGGGTACAAGGAGGTGTGACTAGGTGCTTTCCAGAGGAATGTACCCCCAAGCTCTGCCCCCCAAGTAATAATAACTGATCCTTATGTAGCCCCTTAACATTTTTTAAGGATTTTTCCTTACCCTATTAGAGTCTCACAACCATCCTGTTGAGGTAGAGGCCAAAATTACCATTCTACTGAGGAATATCAGAGAGGTTGAATAACTTGCCCAGAGTTACACAACTAGTAAGTGTCAGAGGTAGTAAGTGTTGGAGGTGGTTTTAAACCTAGGTCTTTAAGACTCTCAGTCAAGGCTTCTTAACCTTTTGTGTGTTATGATCCCCTTTTGGCAATCCCATGAAGTCTGTGGGTCCCTTCTCAGAATAAGATTCATAACTGAAGGAAATGCTAAATTTCAATCTGTCATTGTTCAATTGTGTCTGGGCGTTTTCTTAACAATGACACTGAAGTGGTTTGCCATTTTCTTCTCTAGCTCATTTTATGGGTCAGAAAACGGGGTTAAATGACTTGCCCAGAGTCACACAGCTAATACGCATCTAAGGTCAGATTTGAACTCAGGAAGCTAAGTCTTCCTGACTCCAGGACTGGCACTTTATCCACTATACCACCTAACTGCCCAAAATTTCAATTAGAGATTTATGAAAATTCAGATGTGATTTTTTTTTCCTCTGTCCAAACTCATGGACCCTCAGTTCTATCCATGTGCCTCTTAGGGACCTGTGGAGCCCATGTTAAAAACCCCTGATCGAAGTTTGGTACTCTGTATATACTGCTGCCAACAAGAGGTGAGGGACAGTGCCAACAGAGGGACTCCTCCCTCTTCTACATGGCCAATTGAGTCTTGTTCTATGGCCTTGACACTATGGCATCATAACCTCCAACATGTGCCTCCAACACTTGATCCATAAGGTGCTAGAATGAATTACGTGAAGAAAGATTCCAGAAAATCCCTGAATGACATGTACAGAACAGATTGCTAAAAGATGTTTGAGCACTAGCCATAGCCTCTGAGGGTGATGTTAGGGAGGATACATATCATATGTATCCTCTTACCTGTGACTGAAGTGACTGAACCCTGGGCCGGGAGAAACAGAGCTTGCCAAGTTCGGGCAATCCCGTGGACTTATGGGTAGTGCTAGGCAGCATCCATGAAGAATTGGGCTAGGAAGCCCAATTCACAGGTCAAAAGCCAAAATAAGGCAAGTAAAGACAAGGTAGGAAGAATTCATGCATCAGAGTGATATATGTGTATATACACACATATGTATAGGCATATACACACATTTATATAAACATATATGTGTATATATAAACACATATATGTGCACAATACACATATAAGTGAAAAAATAAAATGTGTGTGTGTGTGTGTGTTGGTCCAGACCTGTGAATGTAGGGAAATCCCTCCACTGATGCTGACTGGCAATTCTCCTCAAACTTACAGTCTTAGAGAGTTACCTGGGGAGACTGAGAGGTTCAGTGACCTAATCCTCTTTATTTTTAATGCTTTTTCCTGTCTATAGGTAGCTAGGTAGTGCAGTGGATAGAGTGCCAGGCCTGGAATCAGGAAAATTCCTCTTCCTGAGTTTAAATCTGGCCTCAAAAACTTACTAGCTGTGTGACCTTGGGCAAGTCACTTAGCCCTGTTTGCCTCAGTTTCCTCATCTGTAAAATGAGTTGGAGAAGGAAATGACAAACCACTCCAGTATCTTTGCCAAGAAAACCTCAAAGGAGAGCATGATTTGCTTTCTTTCCAAACCTGACTAAACAATCAACGAAAAACAAAACTCCCCTCTTTCTCCAGAAAATGTTTTCTAATTAACCTCAGACAAATTATTGCGCCTCCCTTCCTCACACAAAGGTGGCCTTGTGTACTTTCCTAGCTCTGTATGATCCTTCCTGAGCTCCCTCAGGTTTGTACACGTATGCTACATTCCTTTAGAGCAAGACTCCTGCTTTCTTCTTTCTCCAGGTACAACGCTCACTGCACAGTAGGGCATCACAAATGCCCTGGTCAGATTTCCTCCTGTCTCACCTAAAGCCTCCCTCTTCTTGTTCCATTCTGGGTAGAAAGAAAGAGAGCTAGCAGTGTGAATGTGGTTAAACCACCTTCCCTTCTCTCAGAAATTGTTTCCCCATTGATTAAAATGAGAGAGTAAGCCTAACTTTTTTTGTGTTATAGATTCCTTTGAAAATCTGGCTAAAGCCCTTCTCAGTATGTTTTTTAAATGAATAAAATAAAATACACAGGACAATGATGGAAACTGTGGAAATACAGCTATATTTTTTAACGTGTTGTTGTTTTTTGTCTGAACCCTAGATCTCTAAGTAACATCCCTTGTTCCTGTTCAGGCTCTGAAGTCTTTCTCTATCCATGTATGGGCAGTTCCTCAGTCTCCACCTTACTTTAATCATACCAACCATCTCCTCGGAGCCTAATTTAACAACCAGTTTCTTCATTTCTCTTTTTGGCTACTGCCCTTCCCCGGGCAGGGCCCACGCAAGTCCAAGGCTGGGGGAAGGGCTAGAATTAATAGATTCCAGGGCTGTGGCTATCAGTGTGGGCCCAAATACCCTTGTGGGGTATTAGGATGATGAGAAAGGGAGGGCTCCAGGAAGCCAGGGCCTCAGAGCCTGTCCCCAGACAGAGAGGTTGGCAAACCTCAGAGAGCTATGGCTTCCTGAATAGGGTGTGCTCTGGCTAGTGCAGCTGGGGTCAGGAAAGGGGTGTGGTCACCTTGGAGTGTTATGGCTGGGCCCTAGGGATCCCAAGGATAGTGGGCAATGCAGAGCTAAACAGAGCTACCAGAGAACCTCTGAGTTGGGATGTATTTTTCCTCTAGTCTCCCCAGGGAAACGTGGAATAGAATCACAACCCTTTAGAACTAGAAGGGCCCTTAGAAGTCAACCGTTCCCATCATTTTATGGAGGAGAAGACTGAGGCACATGGTTATTTGCCCAAAGCCACACAGCTCATGACGGGGGAGTCAGGACGACACATCAGGTCTTTTTAACTCTAGGTCAGTTTTCCCTACTACTCCACATACCAACCCATTACTAATTACACCATAGCTAGCATTTATATACTGCCTACTGTGCGCCAGGAACTGTGATAAGTGATTTCCAATGATCTCATTTCAGCCTCACAACAACTCTGTTTTTATCTTCTTTTACAGAGGAAGAAACAGATGTTAAGTAACTTGCCCAAGGTCACACCGCTAGTAAGTGTGTGAGGCTGCATTTGGACTCAGGTCTTCCTGACTCTAGGCCCAGCACTCTGTCCACTAACTACTGCTTTTCTCATAGTCCTATACCCAAGTCTGGGATGTATAATGGCTGGAGAAAGCCTTGCTCAGGAGAAGGGTAGCAAACTCAGCTCCCCCAAGGAAGGGGGGCAACAAACAAAGACTTATACTAGGTGAGAATGTTTTGGCTAAGAGTTGCTCACTGACTCCCTTTTCACTAACATGACTTTGCCTATTCTCCTTCCTCTCCAAGCAGAATTTCTCCTTGTGTTTCTCCTGGATTGGGCAGAATACTCTGGGTTCACTCCAGTTCCATCTTGGAAACCCTCCCTGGCTCAGGGGCTGGCCACTGTGTCATTCCACCCTCACATGGGGTGGAGGTGATATTGGGTATCAAATTAAATTAGCATAGGTATCAAGGGTGCTCCTGGGCACCACAGCTGGATTTGGGGCATTGTGTTAAAGCAAAGGTGTCGAACACTAGGGGGGATGAACCAGATCAAAATGTAATTGGGAAACACTTCATAGAATAAGTAAAAACACAACAGAACACAGATAATGTTACTTTCTGTTTGAGTTTGATACCATTGCTATAAAAAAAACTTTGTAAGGAGAAAGCAGCATTTATTGAGCACCTTCTACATGCCAGGTGGCACAGGTGGCTCCAGTGCTGGGCCTGGAGTCAGGAACACTCATCTTCCTGAGTTCCAATCTGGCCTCAGATGCTTTACTAGCTGTGTGACCCTGGCCAAGTCACTTAACCTGATTTACCTCAGTTTCCTGACCTGTAAAATGAACTGGAGAAGAAAATAGCAAGCCACTCCAGTGTCTTTGCCAAGAAAACCCCAAATAATGAACAATAATATGCTGGGCCCTATGCTTATTACTGAGGATACCAATAAAAAAATGAACCAGTCCCTGCCCTCAGGGAGCTTACATTCAACCAAAGGAGACAACAGGGACTTATGAGGAATATATGCAAAACATATACAAGGCATTTTGTGGATAGACAGCACTGGGAGCTGGGGTGAGGAAGGAGGTAGGAATTGGGACAGGCTTCGTATAGAAGATGGTGCTTGAGTTGAGACTTGAAGGAACAAGGGATTCTAAGAAATGGAAGTGGTTGGGGGGGGGAGTGAGACATGCATGAGGAACAACCAGTGGGGAGTCATGAAGATGGAAGAAGGTAGGCCCAGGGGAGAACAGCAAGAAGTTTGATTGGATTGAAGAGTGTACTTACAGAGGACAAAGGATGCAACATGAGGTTGGAGAATTCTTAAGGAACCAAATGCCAAATAAAAGAGTTTATATTTGATCCTAAAGATAAAAGGGGGCTGCTAGAATTTACTGATGATAATGACTGATGTCATCAGATCCATAACTAGGGAAGGCACCAGCTAGGAAGCAAGAAAACCTCATGGACCCTCGGATTCTTAATCCCACCCTCTGAGGGGAATGTTTTGTCTGTGAGAGGTCAAGTTCTCTCTGGTTCAGGGTTGTTAGACTTGACTATATTTATTTGTTACAAATGTTTTGGATTTTTAAATTTTTCTCTTTTTCAACTGGGTGGGAAGGAGAAAAAACAAATTTTTGTCAACTGCAAAAAATAAAATTAAAATTAAAAAATGTTTGCATATTACCTTTTCTTTGCCCCATGATGGGGCATTAAAGGAAGAGAAGGAAGTATTTGTTTTCCCAAAACAAAGCATTGAAGGCCAAGAAGGCAGTGTTGAAGGGTGTACATATGAATAAAACTCAAACCTCCCTTACCCTCGGGTGACCCAAGACACTATGGCTTTGCAGATAGCCCATGAACCCCTGGAAAAGTGCCCCAAGCAAGAACAACCCAGCTTTTAGCACAGTGCCTGGTACACAGTCGGCACTTAATAAATGTTAACGGATTGATTGACCATACCATCATTAAGTTTTCCTTGACCACTAATCTGCTATGAACAAGAACAAGGACAAGGGAACCCTGGTATTCATTGTGGATGCCAAGGCTAACAAACATTAGATGAAGCAGGGTATAAAGGTATGACATCAATGTCCTATCAATGTCAATGTCAATGGAATTAAGAAGGCCTATGTTTAACTTGCCCAAGATTATGATGCTTTGGATGTTTCCAACAAAATTAGAATCATCTAAGCTACATTCAGCCAGCCTTCTCCATATAATGATAAAGTTGTCTACTCTTAGAAACAAATCAAATAAAAACAAACAAACAAAACTTAATAGCTCTCAGTTTTGGGGAAGTCATAAATATCGAGCTTAACCTTAACCCATGCTGCTACAGCGCAAGACCCTTTCTTCTTGCTCTGGTCTCATTATAAATGGACAATGTGACATTTTCCATCCTTTTAAGTAACCTTAGAAAAAGCAAAGGAATTATCTAGGTTGTATAATCCCTGCTCATTTCAGCCTTTCCTAAAAAAAAAAAATACATGTTTTCCTTCTTTCTTCTCATGATCTCTCCCTGTGTTTCTTTAGGATTGGTCAAAAGCACCCAAGGTAGGGTCAGCCTCAGGCTGAGGACAATAGAAGATCCACACTCCCCAGAAGCACCAACATTAGGGAGCAAGGAGAGGGAAAGGTGAAGGAGAAAGGAAGGGAGGAATTCATTCTCTGTTTTGGCTGTCTGGTGTTGGCACTATTTATCTCTATTTATCTCCCTTCTTAACTTCTTCCTCTGTCTTCTGACCACTTCTCCATTGCTCTTTTGCCCCTTCCGGCCTCTGAGGCCTGACCATTACTTCCTCCCATTTCAGTTCCCTTGTTTCCACTGAAGGGACTTCCTTGGGCTTTACTTGGTCCTCTTCCTCCCTTCTACATCCTGTGATGTTAGACATTAACCACTCCACTTTCCCCTGGGCTCTTTGTTATAGAGACAGTGAATCCCAGAGATTTAATTGAAAGTTAGAGAATACCTACAAGAAGGTAGGCTAGAGATCATTAAGATTAACCCCATCATTTTGTAGCAAACTCTACCAATGTCCCATGTGTGACCAAAGTATCATATCATAGAATTGGAAGAGCCTTAAGGGACATCTAATCCAACCCCCTCATCTCACAGATAAGGAAAGTGAGACACAGAAAAATGGAATGACTTTCCCAGGGTCATAATTGATGCTCAGCTTGAGTCCCATCCAAGTAAAGAGACATGGGCAGCTACCAGAACCCCACTGTCATAAAGGAACATGGAACTAAACTCCTAGTATACCCTTCCCTGGAGAATGTACTGTCCCTAAGTGCTTCAAGGAACCAAAGTGTAGGTCTGTACTGGGTTGGCCTCTCTGGCTGACCATGTAGCTAGAATGTAAGGGCATAAACTGGGTTGGAGCCCCTGCATATTGGGGTACAGGGAACATGGAGAAAAACTCCAGGGTCCCCTGGTGACAGAGGACAAATCAATGGTACCTAGAAACGAAAGGATTTGGGGAGAGATGAAAGTGTTAGGTTAAGGGTGGAGCTGGGGGACACCGAATAACAGACTAAAGTTTCTGGAGGGGGTTAGTATTTAGGCGGTGGAATAGAAACTACACATTTCTGTAGCAAAAAGGATTCAGGAATAAAAGGGAGAAAAATCTGCCTGAAATCTGTTGATATTCTAAGACATTACTCAGGAGGCCATGTAATCTCCTCCTTTGGATGTCTTACATTTTGGTGGTTCTAAGGGGAAAACTGCCCTCGTTATGGAGCAGTGATAGACAGTGGATATAGGAGACCTCCTCCCAGATCCTCCACTAAAAGTGGGGTCCCAGGACTTCGATATTCCCCCATGCTGGGTGGGTTTCTTTGTTCATTTAGTAATTTTCAACCATTTCCAACTCTGTGACCCCTTTTGAGGCTTTCTTAGCAAAGATACTGGAGCTGTTTGCCATTTTTTTCTGCAGCTCATTTTACAAATGAAGAAACTGAGTCAAACTGGGCTAAGTGACTTGCCCAGAGTCACATAGCTAATAAGTCTCTGAGGCTGGATTCTAACTCAGGTCTTCCTGACTCCAGGGTGGGCACTCTATCTACTGTGCCACCTTGCTGCCCAAGCAGGGTACAGTTTCTTATGTGCTATCTTCCCCCCCATTAGATTGTGAACTCCAGGAGGGCAGGGATTTGGGCAGGGATTTTCTTCCATTTTTTTGTATCCCCAGTGCTTAGCACAGGGTCTGGCACACAGTAGGTGCTTAATAAATGTTTATGGACTGAGAGTGATCTCTCAGAGTATAATGGGCCCTGCCAGTCAGAGGCACCTGACAAATCCTAAAGGCAAACTTTCAGGATAGATTTAACTGGGGTCATGGGTGCAGGCTTGAATGGGGCTATGAAATAGTCAAGACAAAAGGAATTATGCTCTGGCTCTGCCTGTCTCTTTGGATCAGGGAGGTGGGGGTGGGTGGTTCTAGCTCAGCCACCGGAGGAAAGCTTAAATCTCTGTGCCACTGGGTGAATGGGGAGAAAAGAGAACCAAGCTAGGAAACAGGTCGACTTGCTCTGACTTGCAATGACTGATTAAGACTGCCAGGAATTAGTCCCAGAGCACCCCTTTGAGGGATCAATGGAGTAGTGAGAGTCCCAAGGGCTCCAACTCTTCCTCATAAATTGGCCCTGAGATCCAGGGAGGCAGAAGTTGGGTAGGACATAAACACTCCTTTCATCCAATTATTCTACACCTCAGTTCATCACTGGGGCTTCATTTTTTCTCACCTGTAAAATGAGGGGATTGGACTAGGAGGCCCATGATCCTATGATGGATTTTTTTACTTTTTACCCCTTTAGCCACAACCTCAGAGAACTCCTATCCCCAGGGTCAAATACAAACTGCTTTGTTTGGCATTTAAAACCCTTCCCAAATTTGGCCCCTACCTATTTTTTCAGGCTTATTACATGTTAAAGCACTACATGGTTCAATTAAATGGGTTTTCTTGCAGATTCTAACAAATGCCACTCCATTTCCCATCTCCATCCCTCTGCACAAGAATGCACTTCCTCCTCATCTTTGCCTCCACAGACCTTCCTCAGTTTGAGACCTGTTTCTTCCATGAGGCTCTCTCCCCGACTTCTCCAGCTGCTGTTACTTCCTATCCCTTAAATGGACTTTTATACACTTACATGCTGATTTGCTAGATGAATTATAAATTCCTTGAGACTGGGAATTATTTCATTTTGGGGGATGATTATATCATCATAGAAATTATTTCATTTTTGGTTTTGCAACCCCAGAGCTTAGCATTGTGCCTGATGTTTGAAAAGCCTCCCTCGGATGTCTCAAGTTGGCAAAGCTTTTCAAGGATCAGCAGACTGGGTCCATCACAGCCCGATCAGCAGGGCAGCTGCATCCCTGCCTGCCTCTTAGAACTGTTCTAGGTACAGATGGAAGGAAGTGGGTCCTGCAGCCTATGGTCATGTAGCCGGTGGCAGCTCTCTGCTGGGTAGTTGCCTTCTACGAGGACAATGGCATACCCCTTGCTAGCTACTACCCCACGGCCTCAAGCAGTAGTTCTTCAACCTAAGGGTCTGACGGGGAGAGCCAGGCAGTGCTCCAGTGGAAGAAGAGGTCTTTGGGGGAGCTTCTCTCTTGTGTCTTGGGAGAGAGTGGACTGACCCTAACTCTACACAGATTGGGGGCAGGGGAGATGCAGCCCCTAGGCCCTGAGAGGAAGTCACTGAAGAGCTTTCTAACTATCTCCCTTCAAAGCCACCAGAGGAAATGGGGCAGGAAGATGCTGGCTACACGTCCCAGTATGACCGAGAGGAGGGTGCAGCGTGTGGGGGGTGGCATGTGCGCTGAGACCGAGTTTGGAACTCACTGGCCTGGCTCGCCTCTTCTGAAGCTCCACAATCTCTCCTCATGCCCCTACTCGTCCCTGGCCCATAGCTAAGGGTTTGCTGGAGCTGTCCCACACTTACCAGGAACCTCCCACCAGGATATCATATCGGCCCCTCCAGTCATGGCTCCCAAACTCCTGTGGAAGGACTCTGGGTACCTGTACTGCCAGGCTGGTGCCCTCCCAGGGTAGTGCGGGAAAAAGCCCGGCTGGTGGTAGGGGTGACGAAAGGCACCTCTCCCCTGGCTTCTAGTCCCTTCCTCCCACCCTGGACCCCCCCGGGCGTGGTCTCTGCCTCACCTTGAGCTGGGACTTGGAGACCTTGCCACTCTTCTCTACATCCAGGGCTGTGAAGGCGTACCAGATGGATTTGAGCAGCTCCTTACGGAGGGCCATGGCCGAGAAGCCTGGGACCCGGAGGCTGCTCTGACACCCAGGAGATCCGGTTTCAGGAAATGCAAACGGCTTTGGAGACCGCAGAGGGGCCATACTACAGAGCACTAGCTCCACCTGCCTGTTCTGAAGTACTCTAGGTTCCTCCTCAGGAGGGGGGGTATCCAAGATGAATAGGAACAAGCCTTATTTACTTGCCCAGCCCCTAAAAGCGCAGATCTCACTTTTTTGGCCTAAAGAGATGGTAGAGGTGGCTCCTAAAATCACCTTAGTAATGGAACCATTCTTTTTTCACAGACTTTTTGGTGATGGGGTGAAGGGAAAGATTACACTGGTAAGCTTCTGAAGCCAGTGCCACCACTGTAGAGATCTCACCTGTCAAGCAGGGGTGGGGTAGAGGCAAATGGAGAAATTGGTGTAAAGGGCGGGCAATACTTTGCCCCTCCCTCCTTTTCTTTCTATGAAATTATTGGAACCCTTCCCCTTTTCCCAGCCTTCCCCCCCCCCCACAACCCTCTACAGTGTTTCTCCAGGGAATTTAGGGCATGATCCCACTCAAACCTCTTCAGATCTCATAAGGTCCTCCCTGATCCATATGGAAGCGACATCTAATCCAACTTTAGGGGAGTCAGACTCCAGAGGAGGATGGGGGGCACTGATCTCCAGATGCTTCCAAGAGGATGGAGAAAGGGCAGGGCAAAGTTCAATTTAATTATCATTTGCTGTGGAGGAAGGGGGTTGTTCCCATCCCTACAGAATTCTCCTTGGGCACTTCTAGCCACACATGTAAACCCAAAGAGGAATGTACTCTAAGTATGGTTGTCAACATATTATAGATGAATGAAGAAGCTCAACTTCAGGAGGGATTAAATAATTTGTCCAGCATCACCCAGCTGGCAGGGACTCAGACTTAGGTGATCTCCGTTGGACAGCCAATGCTACCTCCATGACATCATGTAAAAGGCTTGTCAGTGACCACAAGGGCATTGCCAGCTAGGTCCAGGTCATGCTGCACAAAGGTTCCCCTTTGTCTCACAGTGAAAGCTCTCAGCAGAGAAGAACATGGGGCTGAAATTCTCCTGGAATCTGGTAGCCACAGCTAGCAAAGGAAGACTAGCATTCTTGAGAAGGGCAAGGGATTGAGAAGGTGGAACCTTCGTGAATCAGCCTGGCCAGTATAATGTGATCTACGACCCCACACTACAAAAGGCAAATCTTCTGTACCAATATTTCATCCCAGTCATAGCTAGAAAAACACAGGGCTCCCTTGGCTCCAAGTGGGGGCATAGTTACCAAGGTCAGTGTCTTGCTACCGGTTTCTATCACAAAGGGAGAACGACTGACCCATATGGAAATTTGGGACTTTTATTAAATAAGCATCCAACCACTCGCCACCATCACCCTTAGCAGAAAAAAAAATTACAAAAATGGAATTAAAAAACAAACAAAAACCACACACACACACACACACACACACACACACACACACACACACACATCCCAAACCCAGCAATCTAAGTGCAGGGACCACTCTGCTCCAGCCACAGTATGAATGGCTGGGAGTGGGCTGAGGGAAACTGCTTCTTTCCTCCTGTCTGCCATAGCCCCCTCAGGAAATCCTTGCCATTTGCCCAGACATCTTAGCCCTCTTCTGCCATAGTTATTGCTCTATGTGGCTTGAGGGGCTCCAGAATATCCTCTGGTGGAGCCAGGTGCTCCCCCCTCCCCTGCCTCTGCCGGGGGGGTCCCACATAGTGGGTAGCAACTACCTGTGGGCAGAAGGCCAGCTCCCAAGGCATCCTTGTCCTCTACTCACTGTCCTAAGGAAAGGGGTAAGGGGCAATAGGGTGTTCTCAAGAGGAAGAGGAGCACCCAGGCAGGCTTCAGTGGGAGCCCCAGGGCAGTCTAGTGACCCAACGGGTCCTTCTCACCTTCTGAGCATATCTAGAACTCCCCCATTTTGGCTGCCACCCTTATTGATGGCAAAACCATTCCCTTTTCCCCAACTATGCTGCTCTCAACGCTGCTTTCTCTGGCTCAGCGACCTCTATGTGGCCACCTTCCGTGGTTCATCCACAGCCTCGACGCTTGGAGACAGTGATGCCTGTACCACTAGGCATCTTCTTTGCCACTGTGTGGGACCCAGCTTGCTCTAGGGTCTCAACAGCCACTCTCTGATATAGATGTCTCTAGGGTCACGGCCCCCTGTTGCATGGCGGCGGTAGCCATACTAATGGCCTCCTCCAAAGTCTGCTGCTCCTCCAGCTACAAAGGGGTGAGAGGGAGAGAAAGAGAATGAGACTCACTGTAGGCAAGAAGAAGGTTTTTTGTATCCTACAAAGCCTACAACGGTGCTAGATGTGCCTCAAGTACCCAATAAACTCAACTAATGTTTGTTGATTGATACATACGAGGATAAACATGGTCAAGGAGATGGGGAGGGGTAATGGGCCTGGTCATTTCCTAGGGGAAGAGGAGTCAAAATCATAGTAGCACGGAACTCTTGAGATGATCTAATCCCTCCTTCTTTCTCCTTTGATGAGATTATAAACTGAAAACTCATTTCCAAGGGGTACACAGCTACCTACTCTGCCCAGCATAAGTTAGACTAGCTAGCCTATGAAGTCTCTTCCAATTCTGAGATGCCATGAATCTGTAATTCAGCGAATTACTGGCAGACTCAGGTTTCCTGATGTTGCCCAGTGTCTTTCCTACACAATAGCACGTTACTACTTGAGAGTGAAGAGAAGAAGCTGCAGGGATAGGAAGCAGCTGTGGCACAGTAGATAGCACACTGACTTCAGAGTTAGAAAACCTGGGCTGTGGTCCTGGTACTTTTGATAACAAACCTTAGCTTAAAAAAAAAATTCTGCTCTGAGTCTCAGTCACCACATTGTCAAATGGGAAGAATGAAAATTGCATTCAGCTTTCTAGGGGAGCAAAAAAAATAAAGGATGTAAAGTTCTTTGTAGACAGGACATCCAGCTGTCTCTGGGAGGTCCAGCTCATCAGAAGGAGGCATGGCAAAGATACAAAGAACGACAATGAAGGGGGCTGAAGAAAGGGGGCTTCTGGGGAGGTCACATTTGGTATTGTGCTCATAAGCCCAGCTGAAGAGACCCCGATGCTCTATAATCCTAAGTCACAGAATCGGTGCCCTTGAAATAGGTTCTAAAAATCCATTTCAAATGTGTTTTCTCTCTGGACTCCAGGAACATCCTGCTCCCCTACAGTCCGCGTACCTGCACTGCAATGTGAGTGCCATTGGCCGTGGCCAACAGTGCCACCTGCTGGTGATGAAGGGATGCTCCTGCTGAATCCTCAGTCACCATGGCCCCAGAGGTTATGATGGTAACCTGAAACACAGAAAGGTGGCTGTTTCTTCCTTTTGTTCTCCCAGCATATTTCCAGGCATCCTGGAATAAGGATCTTAGAGAGACCAAGGAAAGAACAGAGAAGACTATCAGGATTCAGAAGCTAATCAGCCTGATGTTCAGGGCTAAGTGAGACCAGTCTTTTTCCAGAGTCTACCCTGGAGTTGAAACCATGAGTTTCAAATCACAGAATTTCAGAACATTAAAGAACCTTGGAGCTCATTTGGTCCCAACTCCCACAGCCACATTTTATAGAATACGAAAATGAAGCCCAGAGAGGAAAGGCCCCACAGCAGGTGACTGGGACTAAATGGTCTCTTGACTCCGGACTCATTATTCGTTAAGATGATAGGGATATCGACCTAAGGAATCCCTCTTGAGGGGGAGAAACAGAGCAATAACATAAGAGGAGCTGAGTAACTCCATCTATGGCTGAATGCCTCTACTGAGAAGGACAGAGATAGAACAAAACCCCTTGGTCATACTGGCTGCGTCTCGGTGCCGTCGGCGCTGACCATGGTAACGGTATGTGTGCTGGAGGTGGCAAGGTCTTCGGGGCTAGGGATGGTGAGGGTTGTGCCACCATGTTGGGTCACCATGCTGATGGCACTTCCTAGGGCCTGCAAGTCTTCAGGGGACAGACTGACCTGTAGGTAAGAGGTTTGAAGGAAAGAGAAGATTGTCCTGGCTATGGACTAAACCCTGAATGCCCTTTGTTAGCTGTTAATCAAACCTTTCCTGTAGGGTCACAAGGACACAAACTGAGCCTGCTTTGTTCATAATCCCACAAACATTGATCAAAGTTTCTTGACAACACACAATACACTGTGCTAGAAGGATACAATCCCTATCACTCAGATTATACATCAATCACTAAGGACAAATGAGGCTGATTTGGGGTGGAGGACTATAGCAGAGCTAGGAAGTGTGACAGAAAGA
Organism: Gymnobelideus leadbeateri; assembly: GCA_011680675.1. Taxonomy (NCBI): domain Eukaryota; kingdom Metazoa; phylum Chordata; class Mammalia; order Diprotodontia; family Petauridae; genus Gymnobelideus; species Gymnobelideus leadbeateri. The sequence continues at coordinate 714,315 of WOXC01011258.1, forward strand.
GTGCTTTGGGCGTCAGAAGACATGGGCTGCAATCTAAGCTCTGCTACTCTGTGCATAATCTGGGGCAAATTACCGTCCCTTTCTGAGGCTCAGTTTCCTCATCTGTAAAATGAGGAGGCTGCATTAGATCATCTCTAATAACTAAGGTCTATGGTCTTGGATCCACCTCTAACTCTTATGATCCTGTAAATATCACCAATATCAACAACTTGCACTTGCACAACGATACACGTACAGTATATAACTGAATCTACTTAACTACATGAAGTAATAAAGGAAGATATTATTATCTCCTTCTGACAGATGAGGAAACTGAGGCAGAGAAGTGAAGTGAATTGCCACAGGTTATCAGTCTAGTGGCAAAGGCCTAGCCCTAGAGCATCTAGCTGCCTCTTTGGAGCTTTCTCTGTCCCTACAGTTATGTGCCCCTCTTTTTCCCCCAGAGGAGTGGTATCAGTGCTACTGGGGCTTTCTGCCCAGAATTCACAAGGACTGAGGTATCCATCTAAGTCCTAGACCTGGCCAGGCTACTCTTTGGGGACTGGGGGGCCCTAATTTCTGCCGCCTCCTATAAGTCTGTAAAGGTGGAAGATCTGGGAGCCTGGGGGCCATTACAGCCACACAAACATATGTCCTGTTGATGATGACCTCTCCTAAGACAACCATGTGATTTTGTCAGCAATAGAAGATCTCCTCCTTCCACCCTGAGCTCTGGTGCTCATACCTGCTGGGTGCCATCCTGGGTGATCAGGGCCACCTGGGGAGCCCCATCCTCCTCTGTCACCATGGTCACCTGTGCTGGGATGTCCCCCTCCTCTTTCACCTCTGATAGGAAAGTGATGTGAGACCTTTTGGGCGGGGGGCTCTCCTCAGCTGCAGAAGCTGCTGGGGGAGGGAGGAGAGGCATAGATTAGTTCCTGGTCAGCACCCCAAAGCAGCCTGTCCTGGCGCTGCCTCCTGGGGGAGCCCCCGCTCCTCACCTTCCAGCTGCTGCTGCTCGTATAGGGCCTGCTCACTCTCCTCGGTAGCCTCTAGCTCTCCATGGGCGCTGCGCTTGTGCATGGCCAGGGTGGAGGTCTGCCGGTAGGTCTTGCCACAGCTACTGCAGGTGTAGGGCTTGCAGTGTGTGTGCACTACATGGTGCTTGTACAGGCTTGAGTACTCAGTGAAGCGCTTGCCGCAGCCCGGCACGGTGCAGACGTATGGCTTCTCCCCTGGGGACACTGGGCTGTGAGGGGGGTGGGGACTAGGGCTGGCAAGGGGGGAACTAGGGGGACAGAGAGGGGAGGATGGGGCTGGTGAGCAAGGAACTAGGGGTACAGAGGTGGTGAGAGGAGAACTAGAGGGACCGAGCAAGGAGATGGAACTGTGAGAGGGGAGCTAGGGGGACAAAAGGTAGAAGGATGGGGCTGTGAATGAGGACACAGGGCCTGGTCCAGGGTGCTAGAGCTGGTAAGGGAAGAGTAGGTGGGACAGAGGGAGAGATGTAGCCATCAAGTGGAACATGGGATAAATGCTTGTGCACTTGACATGGGGTGAGAGAGAGAATGTGCACTGAGGGGACAACATGAAGCCAATGAAGGGGAGGATATACAAAGTTCTGGGGAAGTGACATGCAAGGCTAAGGGAGCGGGCCCTGAAACCAGGAGACGGGGAAAATAATGTGAGGGAGGTGGTATGTACCAGAGTTCCATGGCAGGTGGATGGGGGGAGGACAAGGGGAACATTACAATCTAACTTTCCCCCACCTGTTCCCATCTTAGTTTCTCTTCTGGGGTTATAGCTAGAGAGGGAAGAACTTGGTATAGATGGTAGAGGAGCAGGGAATTGAGAGCTACCTTTGTGGGACCTGGGTCTGCCAACCCAGTCAAAATGGGGAAGCCCATTAACGAAACAAATTAAAACAAGCCAAACTCAAGGTGCTGATTCAGCCAGAACACTAACCTTCCTGCCCATCATGGAGTACCCAACAGGGAAAGATAGTCAGATTGTGAAATGAGAAAATTGCTTAAATCAAGAGCAGCTGGAATCCCTGAAAGTGGGGAAAGGGTGAGAAAGGGTCTTGGGCTGGAGCTAGGGAGGGTTCTTGGGTGCCAGCTGTCCCACCTGTGTGAATGCGCACGTGATTCTTGTAGTTGGTGGCACTGGTGAAGCCACGGCCACAGTGGGGCTCCGGACAGGTGTAGGGCCTCTCCCCCGTGTGAGTGCGGACATGTACCTTTCGGATATTAGATGTAGTGAAAGATCGGCCACAGCCCTCAAAGGGGCACCGGAATGGGCGTTCACCTGTAGAAGACCAGGACAGATGAGGGCAGCATGGGAGAACCTGTGTAGAGGTAGGCAAAGGGGACTGTGATGGAAACATTTTGTGCCCAGGGCTCCCAGCACGAGAAAGCTTTATTTTTGAGGAGATGGTAAGAGCTGAGATGGGGGTAGCTTTCTTTGAGAATGTAATCATGCTTGGAAGGAAAGGGGAGACATAAAGGGGGAAATTATAGGTTGTTGTGTCAGAGAGCAAAGAGGACTGAAATGACAGTAGAAGGCAGAAGGCCCACCAGTGTGGGTGCGGACATGCTTCTGAAGGTCTCCTGATGTCTTGAAGGCCTTGTTGCACAGTTCTTCTGGGCACTTGTATGGCTTTTCACCAGTATGAGTGCGCACATGGCTCTTCAGACCATACCCTGTGAGAGGGGAGAAGTGGGTACCAACTGAGACTTCCTGAGGCCCTAATCTCTCAGAGATTTCCTCCACCACCTCCTTCCCTTCTCAACATGGACGTAATTATCTACTCCAAAGGCCCAATACCTTTAGGTGGTCCTAGCTCCAGCTTTCCCCAACCTCAAGTCTGGCCCTTTGAGTTCTTGACCTTTGCCCCCTCAATTTGAGAGGCCTCTGTCCTCCGAAATCTGTTCTAAATCAGAGTCACAAAAGGGACTATGGGGATAGTCCTACCTATATCCTCTCAGGCCAATCTGAGCCATAGACAGAATTACAGAGTTGAAAGAGATTTTAGAGATAATCTCAGCCCATGGTCCTAACTTCATAGATAAGGAAACTGAGACTAAGATAGGAAGTGATTTCTCTAAAGTAACAAGAGCCAGAATGTGGCATGCACAAGATAAGAACCCAGTTCTCTTGATTCTTAATATAGTGTTCTTTCCAATAGACTATGTTACCCCTTTTTCCCTGAAAAGAGAAATTTTCTAACCAAAAAAGCCCCACCAGGTGAAGCTTATTTCTGGATAGGTCCTAATCTTGGATTAGGGCAGCTAGGTAGTGCAGTGGATAGAATGCAGAGCCTGGAGTCAGGAAGACCTGAGTTCAAATTCAGCTGTGTGACCCTGGCAATTCAATTAACCCTGTTTGCCTCAGTTTCTCATCTGTAAAATGAACTGAAGAAGGAAATGGCAAACCACTCTAGTATCTCTGCCAAGAAAACCCCTAATGGGGTCACAAAGAGTCAGACAGAACTGAAATAACTAAACAACAAGAAGCAGCATCTTGGATGTCCCCCAGCTCTTCTCAAGTGACCTGGTGAAGCTTCTCCCCCACATCTGAAGTCCTTCCAGGCCCTCTCTGATTGTTTTACCTGTGGCAAAGGCCTTTCCACAGCTGGCGAAGTCACACCTGTATGGCCGATCACCTGTGTGGGCTCGTTCATGTACCTGGGAGGTCAGGAGAGAAGTGGGATTCAGAGGGATGTAACCAGTGACCTGGGCTACTCTGCTCTTCCTTAGGGCCTAGGCTCCCCGCCTGCCTTTCAATTTTTTTTTCTTTATATTTGTTCATTTCCACCCTGCTCCCTCTCTGCTGCCAGTCACCGCGAGGAGCAAAAGGTTTTCAGATTGACATCAATAGTGAGACTGATCCACCTGAGGAAGGAATCAGAACTCCAAAGGTTATCTCCAAGTAGTCTTCAAAGGGACATGTAAATTCTTATCTCCACTTTCCATCTGCAGCCTGGTTCCCAAGTTTCAACTGCCCCCAAAAAGATGCCCCTCCCAGGATAAATTCATCACTTCTAATCTCATCACCCAGTTGCTTGCTGCAGCCTTGGCCTCCTCTCCCCTCTGACTGGAGGGCTGAAAGGTAGAGGCCCAAACTCCTCCCAATACCTTCCTTTACAGAGGGTAGAATGTGGTTTTCCAGATCACTCTTCTGCAAATAGAACTCTGCAGGCTTTCAACTCAACAGAACAAGATGTGTCCCAGCTCCCCTGTCCCGAGCACCCCTCCCCCTTTCTAGCTGCCTTTGTTTGCTGTCTTCCCCCATTAGACTGTAAGCTTTTGGAGGGCAGGGACTGTCTTTTTTTCTTTTCTTTCTTATTTGTAACTCCAGTGCTAAGCACAGTGCCTGGCACATAGTAGGTGCTTAATAAATGTTGACTGAATTGAATTGAATATCCTATTTCAGACATGAGATATTTTGAATGGTAGTGTGGTACCATGTGGTACCATGGAAGAAGCCTACCATTGGAGTCAGAAGACTTGCATTAAAACTCCAACTCTACTACTACTGAAACTAAGAACCTCTCTTAGCTTTAGTTACTTCACCTTAAAAATGTGGATAACTGCTTCACAGGTAATTGTGCCACTGGAATGAGATAAAGTGCTCCAAGTCCTTTGTAAGCAAAGCACTATGGAAGTTTGAGCTATGATTGTCTCATCCCTCCTCCAGTCCAAAAGACAAAGGTGACTTCTAGAGGTGTCCAGGGGACAAGTGTGAAAGCACAAGAGACACCTGTCAACAGGAAGTCCGGAGAATGGAAGGGAATGCATGACACAACCCCACAAGCCAGGGAGGCTTGTGTAAAGCAGATGATAGTACGCTGGGCTTGGAGCCGGGAAGACTTGGATTAAAATCTGGCTTCTAACACTTACTAGCTGTCTGGCCTTAGACAAATCATAACCTCTGTGAGCCTGTTTTCCTCATCTATAAAACGAGAATAATAACTCTAGAGCTCACATCACACGTTTATTGTGAGACTCAAGGTGCTAAATACAAGTGTCAGTTTTTAAGATCTTATTGACATAATTTATTTTTAAAATGACCTTCAATTCCAAATATATCCCTCCTCAGAAAGCCATCCCTGAAAACAAATAATAAAGAGAGGAGGGGAAAAAGCAGTTCAGCAAAACTAACCAATAGGGAAAGCTGGGTGGTGAATGCTTAGAGTCAGGAGCACCTGAGTTCAAATCTGGCCTTAAACACTTGACACTGACCGGATGTATGATCTTGGGCAAGTTACTTAACCCCAAATGCCTTGCCCTCCCCTCTCCAAAAAAAAAAAGTAGAATGAAACTAACCAATATATCAACTAAGTCTAACAGTGCATACAGTGTTCCACACCCAGAGCACTCTACCTCAGCAGGAAAAGAGAGAGACATTTTCTCCTTTCTCCTTGGGGGCAAAGCTTGAGCATTATAATTACTGTTCAGGTTATTGCTAATATCAGTTGTTATTCACATTCATTTATTTACTTCATGGAAATTCAGAAGAGGTGCTTTTAAAAGATGTAAAAGATCTCAAGGCAGCCTTATTTATGTTCATGCCTCAGTCTTTGTAGACCATCTGACTCAAAGGAAAACCAGAACCGATGGTGGTTGCCAAAAGACTGACTTGGGGTCAATGTGAAGAACTTTCTAATCGAATGATACCATTCAAGACTATCACAGGTTGCTCCCAGAGGTGGCAAGTTCCCTATCACTGGAGGTATTTAAGCAGAAATTAGATGGATAATTGTCAGGGTTGTTGTAGGAAGGATTCTACTAGGGGCTGGAGGAGAGTTTGGAACTATAAACAAGGAAGGCTACGTGAGGCAGAGGAGTAAGGCATGCATTCATTCTCTATTATAGAAAAAAAGAGAAACTATTGGCTCTTAGAGGCCAGTTGGGTTTGAGAGAGACTCTGAGACCCCTGGCAGCTCCTAATGCCAGAGGGCCCCTCTCAAGTGTCTCTTCTGTCAACTCGAATGGAGACTTCTCTTTCTATATGCCCTGTGCCCCTGGCCTCCTGTTCCTACAGTGGTCTCTTACCATCTTGTGTAGGGTCTTGATAGTAAGGATGAGGGTGCCAGTGGTGCCCTGCCCCATTCTGACCAGACTGGAAAGCCTGAGTTATAGTTCCAGGAATGGCACACTAAGCCATCTACTGACAGACTTACTTTCAAGTGATGAGCAGTGGTGTAGAGGCGGCCACAGCCTTTGTATCCACAACGGAATGCTCTATCTCCAACCTGCTGCCCTTTGCCATTGTGAGGGGGCTGGCTATTGTGCAGGGCCTGCAAAAGAGAACTGGAGATCCTCACTCCCATCCTCCTATCTGAAGGAAGTGGAAGACAAACAGGACAGAACAAAATAGTTCAGTCCTAAGAAATGGGGTTTGGCCTGCTAGGGAGCCCTGCAGGGAGACAGACTGAAGCAGATCTGTTGTGGGACATGCTGCAAAAAGAAAGGAGCAGCTACATTTATTCTTGGGTGAAAGGCAGAGGAACACTATAATTAATGTAGGGAGAAAGAAGAGACCCATCCTCAGGCAGCCATGTGAGTTGCAAATTGCTGGAACATCCATAGCTGGGCTAAGTGAGCTCCCTAGTCCCAGACTTCCAACTGAACAGCACATACCTGGGAAGCAGCAACACCAGATTCATCCATCTTCAGCTGGGAATGGGCACCCTCCTCCACATCAGACACCTGTGGTTGGATGAAATATGAATGTGGGTGTTCCCTACCATGTACATGTACACTAACTGACCCCAAAACTTCTGAGAAAATCTAAGACCAGTACAAAAAAGTAGCATCCCTTCACATTTTAATACCACATCCAAAGCACCCAGTAAATCTTAAGTGCTACAGAAAGTGGCTTCGTTTTTAAATATTGGGGAACTGAGGCCTAGAAAGGGGAAATAACTTGCTCAAGGACACATGATAAGTGATAAAGCTGAGACTAGAACCCAAGTCTCCTGATTCTCAGGCTAGGGTTCTTTCCACAGCACTCAAGGAAGGTACTTTTGCTCTCTGGGTCTCCAGACAAATGGGCCAGATAACCAGGCCCAGAAGAGACATAATTTAGTGACCTTCAGGGTACAGAATGAGCCTCATCTCTTTAAGTTCCCCTTATATAGATGTGCCATGGCTGTGACTATTGTCATATTCTAAAATGTCATAGCTGCTTTAGAGTATCTGACCTGATCCCTTGCCCATTGAGATGACTTTCCCAAAGAGCAGAACAGAGCAAGAGACAGAGGCAAATAGAGAGACAGGGAGAGAGGGAGAGAGGGAGAGAAGGAGAGAGGGAGAGAGGGAGAGAGGGAGAGAGAGAGAGAGAGAGAGAGAGAGAGAGAGAGAGAGAGAGAGAGAGGAGGGGTGGCGGGGGGAGAGGGAGAGAGAGCGCACACAAATGGAAAGAAAACAGAAGGTCTGCTGACTAAAGTGGCCATCACAAAGAACATGAACATGGATCGTCTGTCTAGTTCTTCTCAGGAATCAAGTCAGTTAAGCTACACTCAGCCCCAACCCAGCTGGCTGCAGCCTTTTGTGTAGTCAGGGCAGATAAGGCAGTGTGCAAACAATTATTTACCAGCAGTGACTAATCAGGCCATGCCCTCTGAGGAGGGAGATCAGGAGGCTCTGGTAGAGGCTCCCAGGCTTGGCCCACAGGCCCACTCCCTTCAACACCCACAGCCCCTCACTCCCCTGCAGGGGGAGAGGAAGGGACAGGGGCGACAATGAAAGATGCCTTAGAGCTGAGTGGCTGGCTTTCCCCATCTCACCTTGCTGGCATACTGCTCCAGGGCCACCACGGCATCTGCACTGAAGGTTTCATCCTCCTCTGCTGCCAGATCCTCCAGGCCCACTTCTGTCTGTACAGCCAGGACAGCACTCTCAGAGGACATGGCCACTGGGTGGTGGATGTAGGCAGTGGAGCCATCTTCCAGCTGGACAGCTTCCAAGGCGTTGGGGTCATAGCCCTCTGTGGAAAAGGGGAAAAGGAGCACAATTGACACACAGCAGCAACCATTGTTTAAGATCAGTATATATCGTCTCAATTGGAAGGGTCTCTTTCTCCTATGAGGACTCTCTGAGGCCTGTGGATCCGGCTTTCCGGCTTTCATTCTCCCTAGAGCTAAAGGACATAGACTTTCTTGGCCATAGGAGCATCATTGGATCGCCCCTTTCTTAGGACAAAGTCTCATAAAGAACCTGGCTGTGTAAGTGAACATTGTCAATGATTTCTAAACTTCACCTCCCTGGAAAACAATAATGAGACAATAAGCTGGAAGGAATATAAGATCAGATCCTGTCCCGGTTATATTCAGGGATGCTACTGTTTTGCAATAATAAAGATCTTGTGGGGTCTTGCCACCCATTATGCCCACACTTACCCTAGCCCCCTGCCAACTCCTAGGAGTGAAGATAGTGTTTGGCTCTATATCACCCCCTTTCCCTCCAGTCCCCCGCTGACATGCACCTTTGGGTGTGCGGTGTATATACGCCATGCTACCATCTTCCAACTGTACAGGCTGTCCATCTTCAAAGGAAAGAGATTCTAAAAAAGCAAACCAAAGAAATGTGACCAATTACTCCCTTGGCCCAAGTCTTTTTTCACATCTACCTTTTAGGGCAGCTGTCTCTGGGCCTCAGAAAAGTCCTTGCTTTGGAGGTCTGTTCCAGGCTGAACTAAGCACAGTGAAGGCCTGCCCTCACCTTTCTCAACTGTCACTTGATGGATATAAGCTGTGGTTCCATCCTCGAGCTGAATTACTTGCCCTTCAAGTAGCTTTTCTCCTGTAACAACAGAAATTAAAGGAAGTTGGTCAAAGACTAAGCCAAATGGGCTAAGAAATGGTTGATCAAATGATAGCACCAGCAAGAAGCTATCTGAATTTCCAGCCATTTTTCTCAGCAGTTTGGGGCAAGAAACCGAGACTCTTCACATCACTCTTTCTGCCCATGACCTCCCAGGTTACCACCATAAACTGAAGGACAGGGCAACCAAAAGTTACTGAAATAACTGAGGAGGGGGAAGATAAAATAAACTCTAATAGCTAGAAGTTCATATTAATTCAATTAAAGTTCAACATTTATTAAGTACCTACTATGTACCAAGTACTGTGCTAGCTGCTGGAAATACAAAGACAAAAAAATTAGAGTATCTTCCTCCAAGGAGCCTAATTTTGGGGCAGGGGAAAAGTACTAACAAATGGGAAGGCACGAGAGGATTCCTGTAACAAGTAACACTTCAGCTCTGCCTTGTAATGGACCTATGGATAGACATGATGAGGGAGAATACTCCAGGTTTGGGGCATGGGGTGAGATAGAATCTTATGTGTGAAAAACATTAAGAAGGCTAGTTTGGTTGGAATATAGAGTGCATGAGAGGTGATAACATAAGATAAATATGGAAAAATAAGTTGAAATCAGATTGTAATAGGTTTTAACTTTATCCTATGGGCAATAGGGAGCTGCTAAAGTTTTCTCAGCATGGGAGATGACATGTATGGTCAAATTTGTCCTTTAGGAATATCAACTTGGCAATTATGTAGAGGGTGTATTGCAGAGAGGAGACAATGGAAGTAGGGATATTGATTGGAAGGCTATTAAAATAGTGCAAGTGAGGTGGAGCATGAGCAAAGCCGAGGATTGCACCGGGAGAAGCGAAGGGCTGCAACTGAAACTAAATGAGCAAAGTGCACCCTCCAGAGCTAAAAAAATTTATGGACAAGAAGCTATCATTGCAATTAAATAGTGGGAGGCATGTCCAAGGAGTATTGCAGGGGTTTGATCCATTTATGAATCTTGTGATTGATGAATGTGTAGAGATGGCACCAGGTGGGCAACAGAACAATACTGGAATGGTGGTAATCAGAGGAAACAGTATCATCATGTTAGAAGCCTTGGAACGAGTATAAGGAATGAAGCACCATTGATGCCCTGGGTCTCCACTTCTCCTTTACATTCCCAAGAGCCTCTTTTTTCCTTTTGATACATAAAATTAGTCATTGTATATTCTTTGTTTAGCTTTTTGAAAATAAACTTTTTGTAAGATAAAAAAAATAGTGCAAGTGAGAGGTGGTGAGGGACTGAACTAGAATGATGGCCCTGTGCCAAAGATGTGGAGGCAGAAAGACATGTCAAACAAATGGATACTGGGAGTGAAGAAGAGTGGGCAGGTGAGGATGATTCTAGAGTCATATCTGGAGAGACAGAAGCATGACGGTGTCCTGGGAAGAAATGAGGAAGTGAAGAGGAGGGGTGAGGCTGGGGGAGAGAGAACACCTTCCATTTTAGACATACTGAGTTTGGGACGCTTATGAGATATCCAGGTGGATAGCCATTAGGCAGTTAGTGATAGAAGAATGAAATTCAGGAGAGAGACAACGGTTAGACTGGTAAATTTCAGAGCCCTGTACATAGATGATGAGATCACTTAAGAGAAACAGAGGGTCCAGGATAGAAATGTAGGGTAAACCCATTCACAGGAGTACACAAATAAAGCCCAATTATTTAAATTATTAGCTATCATATTTACTCATATATTTTCCCCTCTTATCCACTGCAATTTTAACTCAAAATTAAGGAAGGGTTATGTGATTAATTGGTTTTGGTCAACTGCCATCCTTCATAATTTTCATAAGTCTTTGGTATTCTAATCCCAATATACCTTAAAAGGGAGTGAATTTCATAATATCACATAGCAAGCAGTGGAAAAATTAATCAGAATCCAGGTTTCTTAAAATTCTTGCTTTCTTTTGCATTAGTCCATTCCATAAATGTTGATTTAAGCAAAAGTTTAAAAGAAGACACAGAGATAGAGATAGGGGTGTGTGTGTGTGTGTGTGTGTGTGTGTGTGTGTGTGTGTGTGTGTACACAAGCGTCACTGTGTTTCTGAAAGAGTCCTAATAAGAGCAGGAAAATGATTACTAGGTAACTGAAGGGTATGATTTACATTTAGGATATACTTTCTTTTTAAGTTTCAGATTTTGAACTTTAGTACCTTTTATCCAGGAAAATAAGAGTGGGAGGTAGAGTGTAACCCCAAAGAGGTGCTTTTATCTGGAGCAAGGAGAGAGAAGTTGAGTGCAAAAGTGGAATGGGCTGCCCTGAAATGCTGAAGCTTCTTCATAATTGGAAATCTTCAAGCAAATGTTGGAGGAACCTCTTTCTGCAATTGAATGTTGCAGCAGAGATTCCTATGCAGGTCTGGTTTGAAATAAAAGACCTGTAGGGTACATCCTAATTCTGAAACTCTGTCCTCTCATTCACTCCAGAAGGCAGCTGAATGTTCCTTTCATTTTGACCTTGTCTGTCTTGGCAAGTACAAAATGTGTTTTACTAATTGTTTTAAAAGACCTTGAGAAGTCTCTGCTGATAGATCAAAGTTACAATTTCGAAATAACAGAAAAGTGCTGGGTTGAATTACATGGGGCAAATCGTTTTTTCCTAGATTTTCTTCTAAAAACAAGAATAATACAATCCATGAAGAGGAAATTAAAAACTAAAGGTGGAAATCTAAGAAGTTCACTTCATAACACTTCAGAAGCCTGGGTAGTAAAATTGATGCTCATAATGTCTTTCCTGAGAGCTCACAGAAGTGAGCTCAGGATAGATATCAAGAGGGACATTATAGAACTCCTCACTGTTTTAGAGAATCAGATTCAACCTAGGCTTCAGAAAAAGGCCTTACATGGCCACAGATACACAAGATGGAAATATTTACTTGGCTGATCACAGTACTGTGACTAGGGCATGTGCATGAGAATGAAGAGAAAAAAAGGATACATAGGCACATAGGAATAAACAAAAAAGGGGGGATGAGAAGAAAGAGACAGAGAGGATGAAGACACTAGGAAGTTAATAAGGGTACAAAAATACATAAATTTTCCAAGGAAAGAAAAGTAATTTGTTTATTACATAGGGGAAGACTGGACCATGAAATCAATTTTTAATACGAAACTGGTTTGCAATAGGAAATACTGTCCTGGAAATAGTCCCTAAGCTTTTCTACTCTATTTTCATTAGAGGGGAAAGAAGTCAAGGGGTTAATGTTGCACATGGCACCCCCCTCCCCCCATGCCTGGAATGTGTTCTCAAGGCTCAGTTTGGGTGCCATCTTCCACAGAAAGTTTTTCCTCATGACCTTGACGGAGTGTTCTCTCCCTCCTCCAACTTTTTGAAATTATTTATCTGTTTATTTTGTATTTTTAATTTATTTTATTTGTATTTTTTCAAGTAAAATTTAAGCTCTTGGAGGGCAGGGATGATTTAATTTTTCTTTGTATTCCAAGGACCAAGCACAATGCCTTGCACATAGTAGGTGCAGCTAGGTGCCACAGTAGATAGAACACTGAGCTCGAAAGACACATCTTCCTGAGTTCAAATCCAGCCTCAGACACTTACTAGCTATGTGACCCTCGCCAAGTAACTTAGCCCTGTTTATTTCAATTTCCTCATCTGTAAAATGAGCTGGAGGAGATGCAAACCATTCCAGTATCTTTGCAGAGAAAATCCCAAATGGGGTCATGAAGAGTTGGAGTGAAAAACAACACTATAAATCCTTATGTAACTAAATTGAATATTCTCAGTTAGAAAAGAGATTCCTTTTGTAATCAAGGCTAGATATTTTTTCCTTTGAATCGACATACAATTTCACTGGAATAGGGAATTCCCAATGAAGAAGATGAGTGCTTGCTCTGCTTGGGGGAAACTGGCCATCCAGGGTCACAAACCTGTGTGACACACAGTATGCCATAAAAGTGGGATCTGAATGTACATCTTCCTGCTCCAAACCAGTTATCAATTACACTGCACTGCCTCTTTAGATTATATCATCTCAAAACAAGATGAACTCCTAAATCTAGAGGCAATGTCATGAAATATGCTTTCAAAAGGTTCAGAGTAAAGAAAGATAGACTCCTGTGGATTAATATGCTTCAGGGGAAGTCAATCCAGGAAGGATGGGAAAAATGGGATTTATATGAAGAGGTGGATGTGGATGCACAAGGAACTCACCAACCAATTGAGATTTCTTATATGGAAAATGGAAGCAAGACAAGAGAGGATGAATGTAAGAGTGTGGCATGGTTCTGTAAAAACTGTCAGAACTGCTTAAGCACAGAACGAGTTGGGCTGGCAAGGGAAGCTAAGGACAACAAGAAAGGTTTCTTTAAAGTTATACTGGTAGACTGGTTGTTGTCCTCTGTTCTCAAAGAGGCCCAAAATGACATCACTATGTTAGGGTCAAGGTACAGTATGTACCTTGGTTGCGGCTGATCAGACCAATATGCGCTTGGAAGGCTCTACCACAGGTTAGGCACAAATAGTTCCTATGAACATTTGGAGGAGAAATGTCTCTAAATTTGCACATCTTGTGTTTCTTTTGAGTTACTGCAATCCTACTTTGCTCACAGAGCACGGTGCCTTCTTTGATGAGGGCAGTCCTTTGCCAGCAGCTTCCATGTCACACAAATGATTCCAAAGTTCTTCAGAGAGGCCTTGAGAGTGTTCTTGTATTGCTTCTTCTGACCTTCATGTGAGTGCCAGCCTTGTGTCAGTTCTATGTAAATAAGAGGTTAGACAGATGTACTTCTGACATTTGAACAATGTGGCCAGCTCAGAGTTACCATCGCTACAGGAGAGTTTGAATGCTTGGTAATTTAGTTTGAGAAAGGACCTCAGTGTCCAGTACCTTATCTTGCCAGGTGATCTTCAGAATCTTCCTAAGACATTTTAAATGGAAACAATTCAGTTAGCTGGCATGGCACTGGTATACGTTCAGGTTTCACAGACATATAACAACGAGGTCAGCGCAGTGCCCCTGTAGAACTTCAGTTTGGTAGGCAGTCTAAAACCTCTTCTCTCCCATACTTTACTTCAGAGCCTCCCAAACACTGAGGTAGCTGGGGAAATGTGTGTGTGTGTCAACCTGGAAAGTATACTGCCAAGGTAAGTGAACTTATCCAGAGCATTCAAAATCTCTCCATTTGTAGTAACCAATGATTTCACATATGGATGGTGTGGTGCTGGCTGGTGGAGAACCTGTGTTTTTTCAGTATTAACTGTTAGGCCAAAATCAGCACAAGCAGCAGAGAACAATCCACACTGTGTTGCATGTCCGCCTCAGAGGCTACACTGAGCACAAAAATCACCTGCAAACAAATCATGCACCAACTCTCCTCCTGCTTTAGTCTTGGTATAGAAACTTTTCAAGTTGAAAAATTTACCGTCAGGGTGGCAGATGACCTTGATGCCGTTTCTGTCCTCACTGAAGGCACCTCACAACAGTACTGCAAACATCATGCTAAGAACATGGGAGCAAGCCACAGACTTGCTTCCCTCCACTGGTGACTGGGAAAGCAATCATTCATTATCCAGAACCCATGCAAGCATGACATCATGACACTGATGTACAATACTAATGAATTGCTCTGGGCAAGTTTTGCCATAATTTTCCACATGTCCTCATGACTGACAGTATTAAAGACCTCGGTCAGATTGATCTCTGTTCTACTCCTGGAATTTCATATTTTTTTTTTTTAAAGCAATTGGGGTTAAGTAACTTGCTCAAGGTTACACGGCTAGTCATTATTTATGCGTGGGTGCTCATTTTCTGAGGCCGGATCTGATATCGGGTCATCCCAACTCCGAGGCCGGCACTCTTACTCACTGCGCCACCTAGCCGCCCCTTTAGGGCAATTGGGGTTAAGTAACTTGCCCAAGGTTACACGGCTAGGTTTTTGTTTGTGCGGATTAAGTGTTGGAGGCCGGCTCCGAACTCAGGTCCTTCTGATTCCAGGGCCGGCGCTCTATTCACTGCGCCACCTAGCTGCCCCGGAATTTCATTTTCTACAAGCATTTCTTTCTTTCTTTTTTAAATGAAATACTGGTTTAAAAAAAAATGATCAAAGAAGGAAGAGGACCTTCACTTGAAGTGGATGGGACCATCATCACTGATCACAGAGAGGAAACTGAGTTGTTGAATTCTTACTTTGTTCCTGTCTTTTCTGTAAAGGAAATGGATATACAGAAGACAAATGATTTTGGAGTTGAAACCCAAGACAAATAAGGAGATAATAATCTAGCACCTGGTTACCTTTGATCAATTTAAGTCACTAGGTCAGGATGAGCAGCCTCCTTGAATCTTGAAAGAGCTGGAAGATGGGATGACTAAGCCACTGTCATGGGTATTAGAAAGACCATGGAAAAACAGGGGAGGTACCACAAGATTAGAGAAAGATAAATGTTGTCCTGATTTTCAAAAGAGGGAAGAGAAGATAAGCAAACAAAAGGCCAGTAAGCTTGACTTTGATTCCTGGGAAAATTCTAGAAGAGTTCATTAAAGAGATAGTTGGCAAATATCTACATAGTCCAGTTTCAACAAGAATAGGTCAGGCCAAATTAGCCTCCCTTCCTTTTTAGACAGGGCTACAAAATCAGTAGATAAGAAGAAGACTGGACATATAATTTATCTATAGTTTAGCAAAGTTTCTGATAAAGTATCTCATACTATTTTTGTGAAGATGGAGAATAGATAGCAATTCAATCAGATAGATTCAGAAGGTGGAAGATAGGCAGAGTCAAAGAGTTGTTGTTAAAGGTTCAGCGTCAATGAAACAGAAGTCTCCAACGGAGGACCACAGAGATGTGTGGTTAACCCCACGCTATCTGAAAATCCGAAGAAGACACAAAGATGGAAAGAGATGGCTAACTAGTAGATGATAGAATTGGGATTCAAAAGGATCTTGATAGGTTAGACCACTGGACTGATCTAATAAGATGAAATTAAATAGGGATAAATGGAGTCTTATACTTGGGCATAAAAATTTAACTTCATAAGTATAAGACAGAAGAGGCATAATGGTTAGCATTTTTTTTTTTTTGCTTTTTGGAGGGCAATTGGGGTTAAGTAACTTGCCCAAGGTCACACGGCTAGGTTTTTGTTTGTGTTAAATGTTTGAGGCTGGATCTGAACTCAGCTCCTTCTGACTCCAGGGCCGGCACTCTACTCACTGTGCCACTTAGATGCATTTAAAAAAAAAAAGATCTGTGGGGCGGCTAGGTGGTGCAGTGAGTAGAGCATTGGCCCTGGACACTTAACGCACACACAAAAACAAAAACCTAGTCATGTGACCTTGGGCAAGTTACTTAACCCCAAATGCCCTCCAAAAAAAAAAAAGATCTGGGAGTCTTAGTGGGCTTCAAGCTCAGTATGAGTGAAGAGTGTGATGATGCAGCAGCAAAAAAGCTAATGCAATCTTGAGCTGCATTAAGAGAGGCAGGTTCCAGGAACAGGGAGAAAAAAATTCTACTGTGTTCTGCCCTTTTAAGATTTCCTCTGGTGGATGTATTCAATTCTGGAGCCACAGAAGTGATGGCTAGGTTCCCCCTTCTTGGAAGTCTTCAAACAGAAGCTGGATAATCCTTCAGTTATTTCTTTGGTATATGGGTTGGTCTAGGCCAGGGGTGGGAACCCGTGGCCTCAAGGCCATACATGATCCTCTAGATCCTCAAGTGTGGCTGTTTGACTGAATCCAGACTTCATAGAACAAATCCCCTTAATAAAAGGATTGGTTCTTTATAAAACTTGGACTCAGTCAAAAGGGCCTTTAGGAACACTGTAAAATTGTTTAACTAGCATTCAGTCCTGCACTAGCAGCTTTTTGTAAAACTGTAGCCAAAGGTCACCTGAGGTTAAAAAAACAACCCAAAATCCTAAACCATGCAGGATCCCCACTTCTCAGAATCTCCATTTGCACAATTCCATCTCTATCCTCACTAAAAATTATTTCAGTTCTCTGGTAATTACAAAGAATCAATTTCAGCCTGTTGTGAAAATCCAGGCTCTTGGATTTAAGTGGTCCTGTTAATAAGATAAACATGGTCTTATTGAGCTGTTCTCCTCAGTTTAAGAAATAATGGCCCAAACCTTCCATAATCTCAGTGTGCCCATGGCTCTCAAATACAAAGTTCCATGCAGAAACATCAAGATCTGAAGCAGCAGACATTTAAGGCTGTCACATTTGCTCCCAGTTATCCCTTCCTGATCCTCAGCTATTCCTCTGCACAATGTTTTAGAATCTATTCCTCTCTGCTCCACCAGAGCTCAAGCCTCCCCTCTTCTGAGAAGCCCTCCCTGACTACATCACCTCACCGGGATCTTGACCTCTACTGCACTCCCACAGAAACTGCCATACCTTGCAACTGCAATTGCAATGCCTTGCAATACTAGTTATTATTTTAGTCACATATGATGTAACTCTTGGCTAATGAGCTCTCTCTCAATAAACCACACAGGAGATCAGCAGCAATACTAACTGCAATAGTAATACCTTGTAGTTCATCTTCTCAAACATACTGTGAGCTCTTTGATGCCAGGAATTATGGAGGAAAGACCTAGGTTTCTTTGTACCCTCCTCCCCTTAACTTTCTCGGCCTAGCACATAGTAGAACTCAACAAATACATGTTGACTGATCAATCTTTTTTTTTTAACTTAAATACTAAATAGAATACTAAATTTAGAACACTAAAATTTAAATACAAAATGAGAAAAGAATAAAAAGCATTGCCATGTCCACAGCAGAATGTAAGAGAGGATTCAAAATATATAGCAGTACATTTCCATTTCAAGAAAGCCTACATAATAAAAACTATACACTGTGGGGCGGCTAGGTGGCACAGTGAGTAGAGCGCTGGCCCTGGAGTCAGAAGGACCTGAGTTCGGAGCCGGCCTCAGACACTTAACCCACACAAACAAAAACCTAGCCATGTGACCTTGGGCAAGTTACTTAACCCCAATTGCCCTCCAAAAAGCAAAAACAAAAACAAAAACTATACACTGTGTTCACAGTTGTCCATCCTTTCTATTTCCTTGTGTTTTCTTTTGTTCTCTGCTGTACATTTTCATTTTTTCTTTTTCTTTTTTTCTTTTTTGCAAGGCAATTGGGGGTAAGTAACTTGCCCAAGGTCACACGGCTAAGTTTTTTGTTTGTGTGCGTTGTGTCTGATGCCAGATCCACACTCAGGTCCTTCTGACTCAAGGGCCGACGCTCTACTCACTGTGCTGCCCCCAATTTTCTTTCTTTTTTAAGAATTTATTTATTCATTTTTGGTTTTCAACATTCACTTTATAAGATTTTGAGTTCTAAATTTTTCCTCCTCCTTGTCCCCCCTTCCCCAAGATAGCCTGCAATCTGATGTAGGCTATACATGTACAGTTATATTACCCATATTTCCACATTTTGATTGATTATATAGAATGCACAGTACTGAGCTACTTCATGGGAATACTGAAAAAAAAAAAGGAGTATATATACAAGAAAAGGCACTGTAACCCAAAGGCACTGAAGTTGGACTTGGATGACATGGGTTTGAATCCTAGTTCTGCCCCTTGGACGTGTCTCACCTTGGGGTTTCTGTTTTCCCCTATTTAAAACAAGAGAACTTGATGAGATTAATCTCTAAGGTCCCTTCCAGATCTAAATGCTAAGATCCTATGGTTACAAAGGAGCACAGTAGCAGTGGAAAAAAGACTTGAAGTCAAGAAGACCTAGGTTCGAATTTCCCTTCTGATACTAGCTATATAATCTTGGACAAGTCACTTAATCCTCATTTTCCTCATCTGTGAATTGGGGAAAATAATACCTATACTACTTACCTTACATGGTTATTGTTAGAATTGTTACATTGTTATAAAGAGATAATACAGTTAAACACTCAAAACACTAGATAAATGTCAGATATTGTTATTACGCTAAGTGAAGACAGAGCTCCAATGGCATACTGAGAGTGAGAACTAATAGACTGGACCTGAGAGGATTTGAAAATTAGCAGTTGAGATGCAGGATCCATAGATGTGGCTTTTCTCCAGGTGAGTGCAGTGCTGTCTGAAACTAAGGGCCCCACAACTGATGGGCTGTTAGGTTTGGAGGGGGGCCCTAAACACCTTTACCTTTGACAGCTTGTTGGATGAAGGCTGTTGTCCCATCACTCAGGGTCACCGGCTGCAATCCCAAGTTCTCCATGGCACACTGCCGCTTGCACTCTCAGGCATGAATTTTGGTTTTGGGCAGCCCTGGAAGCCACAGCTGGGTGAAGAGATTTCCTTTTAGGTCACAAATCTGACAAGAGAGGACAATGACATACTGTCAATTACACAGCTCTGTTCTGCTGAAAGGCATTTGGGAAGGAGCAGTTAGGGCCTAGAAAGCAAAGTAGACAAACCATTCCAATATAATTATCAGAACTTTCAATAAACATGTTGAATAATTGATCAAAATGGAGAATGCAAATGAAATAGAGACATTATGGTCATAAGACTTGGAAAGTAAGAGTTCATTTATTAAAACCCATCTTCCAATCGAATGCTATCTTAAAGAGGAGCATAATGGAGGGCAGGCAGCTGATAATTCCCACTGCTCCTACTTTTAAGGGTCCATAAGTTACAAGAGCAGGAGGTCACCGATTGTCAAGATCAAGGCCCCAAAGGTCTACCCTCTATCTATGCATTATCATCACCTGCAGAGTGGTGCCTCTTGGAAGTTGCAAGCACATACATGCTTGTGAACCCTTGCCTACCTACACTCCACAGAGCATAAACCAGGGCAGAGCACAGATGTCTTCTGCCCTAGGCTTAGTAGGCACAACTCTTGTCTACTGATAGGTTTTCTTGACCCTGCCTACTTGGATTTGTAACTTATTTGTAAACTACCTGTGCTAATCTCTTAGGCTGGTTCTGGACCTACACCCTTAACCTGGATTTATATGCCCCTATCTACTCCAAAGTACCTCCTAGCACTGAAGGCTAATTTGTCTCATCATACTACTGGCCAAGGCCTGTTCTGTCCTGCACAGACCCCATCCAGATCTCCTCATTCTACAAGAAGGCCTTGGTAAGAAGCCCATCTTTCCATCCAAATGGAGACAATGAGAAGCAATGTGTTGCAAAAAAGAGAAGAAAAAAGGAACAATTGAATGTCCTTAAGATTTAACCTTAAGACAATGTAGATAAAATTCATATCTTAATTTATCGATGATGTGTTTACCAATCCCCACCAAACAGTCATACAGGTATCACTGGTTCAATAGAAACTTGTAAATCAAACTGTCCAGAGAAGTCAGGTCTATCTCATCGGGAATAACTACTTAATCTGATTAGTCTGAATACACCTATTCTCTTTTTTTTTTCTTTTTTTTTTTTTCTTTTTGCCTTTTGGAGGGCAGTTGGGGTTAAGTAACTTGCCCAAGGTCACACGGCTAGGTTTTTGTCTGTGTGTGCCTTAAGTGTCTGAGGCCGGATCCGAACTCAGGACCTTCTGACTCCAGGGCCGACGCTCTACTCACTGCGCCACCTAGCCGCCCCCTGAATACACCTATTCTCTATCCCATCATGTGGGTCACCGAGAATACCACTGAACATTTGGAACAAAGCTGTCTATACTCTGCCTCATCCACAGAGAAAGTGAATCCAGAAGCTAAGTAAATAAACAAATCTTGTTTGCTTAGAGAGGAAAAAAATGGAGGATGATTTCATTTTCATATGAAATTTAAGACAATATCCATGAAGAAAACTTCATAGCCAAAAACAATAGACTCATAGACGATTACAGCTGAGGCTGTCATCCAGTCTAACTCCCTCATTTTTTGGATGGGCAAATTGAGTCCCTCAGATGGGAAGTGACTTATACAAGGTCATTCAGGGAGTCGGTGTCAGAATTAGAACTCAGATCCTGATTTCCTTCTTTATGCTTCCCTTTGTACATTAGGAAAACCTAACTTCTCATTAAGGATGTAGGAAAATTGGCAGGATTAATGGCAAGTGACAATAAAAAATGGGTTTTGAGAACATGCTATAAAATTATTTGTGTTTGTTATTTTGGGGGATGATCTATTTCTACACACACACAAATTGTAGTTTAAAAAATTTGGCTATGGAGACTTCTACAAAGCAAAAACCAAATGGAAAACAGGAAATTAATGACAGAAATCTGCATTAATGTAACACACAAATTAAAGGCATATCTAAAGGAACTCACAGCAATGGTACAAACTGATTTTAAGATCCTAAATATTTTTAAAATATGATTTAAACTCAGTTGCTAGATATCTACACATATGACTTGCATTACAGTCATGATTAGGAAAAGTGGATTGTTCTCTATTCCAAAGGATATTCGACATACTGAATTTTACAACAAACTGCAATCTGTTTAGCCAAAACAAATACTTTTAAGAATCACATTTTTATCGACATGTTTAAATCCATTTTACTTCACCACTTGTGTATGAATACCTAACATGGTAGCAATGGCAAAGTTTAAAATTAAACTTCAGCAATGAAGGAAAGTCTGAGGCAAAGAGATTTTAGAACACAAATATCTTAAGGTTCAGAAATATCACTCCTAAAACAGGTTTGCAGATAGGATTTTGAATCTCATAAGCTTACCAAAAAGTTCATGAATTTATCTTCATTTCCAGTTTCATCAGCTAAATGTTATGTCTTCTCCCTATATCCCATCTTCTGTATGCCTCCCTGCTGCCATTTTAGTTACTCTGAATGACTGTGTGATCCCATTGCTGGGAGATCCTCCAACTATGCCAGTTACAACCCTCTACACCATTTTGTCCTGTGGGGCCTCTTACCTATATCCCACTGCAAATCTCCTACTGGGGGAGCCATGCAACATGCTGGAGGTCTTCCCCTAGACTGGCTGACATATGAATACCATCATAGCACCGGGCTGTCCACTGGTGAACTCTTATTCTTACTTTATGATGAGACCCTGCTGCTTTCCCATCATACACCTCTCTGATGACATCCTTTGCTTAGCTTCTCTTGGGCAGTTCCTCTGGTTTCAGTTATCATGAGTATGCCACCTGGTATGATTCAATTCATCTACTCATATGTCCACCTAGTTGTCACTAGACAGGGATCACACATTTAAAGTACCAATATTTATATTATCCTGAGTACCCTCTATACTCGGTCTACCTCCTTTCTACCACTCCACTACCATTATACAAGGAGAGGAGGGAGCAGGGGTAGTCACACAGCATAGAAAATCATTTTGTCTTTTTCTGTTTCATGAAAAGACTATTATCAAGTGGCTAGCCTACTGGTGACTGGATTTCTTAGGTTAACTAGGCTATTCTTTCAGAAAAACTAAGTTTGTTGCTGGAACCATACTGAAAGTCTTACTAGTATAGTACTATGCTGGCATAGCCTTTGAGAACCCAGGATTATTTCCACTGTAACCATGAAGAGGACTTTGTGGAGGAGAGATTCTAAGTTAGCATCTGTCAGAATACTGTAGTATCCTTCTTAAAGGTCTTCTCACTTTCACTCTCTATTTCCCCCAATCCATTCTTCATATAGCTGCCAAAATAATCTTTCTTATACATAGAGCTGGACCATATTACTCCGCTCAAATATCTCAAATAGTTTCCTACTGACCACTCAAGGTCCTTCATGGGCTGGTACCACTTTATTTTTCTGCCCTTGTCTCACGTTACTCCCCTCTATTCATGCTATATGCATCCCCAAAGCATATCTTGGCCTCATATATCTAAGTCTCTGTCCACTCTATTCCCTAAGCCTGAAATGTCTTCCTACACCCACTTTATATTAGGGAAAAATCAAAGATTTCAGAGCAGAGAAGTGACATGACCAGAAATATGTATAAGAAAGGCAGTACAAAGAAAGATTCACTGTTTTCTTAATTGGATATATTTTTAGGTTTTATTAATGCCTTTTGTTTTTACATTAGTCATTTCCAGATATATTCCTCCCCCACCTTATCAAGAGAGCTTTCTCTTGTAATAAAAGGGGAAAAAAAAGCCTTAATCTGGTATTCTTAAAACAGCTGGACAACACTGTGGTACATTATGTGCTGCGTGGGGGCACATTTTCATTGCTAACTGCTATGAATAAGGGCAGATATCCCATGTCCTTAAGTTTGCCTTTAGGGAATCTTGGTAACATTTAAAAGAATGCTCCAGAGCATGCTTTGCTACAATTTTAAAATCCTCTACTCATGAAATATATTGCTAGTTCAGTGAAATTGCTGTTACATTTCTGGAGCATGATTAAGCCCAGAATTTTATACTGACAGTTCATGTATATTTCTTAAGAATTACATGTGAAACTGGCCAAACTTAATAAGACACTATCCATACTTCACAACTACAATAATGTGGTGAATCCCACAATACATCTATTTACTATTCTGATTTTGATCTTAACACTATATCCTCACTTTTTTATTTGATTTGGATTTGGGGGACACCTGGGTTTCTACAAGTGGTATTACTATGAACAAAACACTTAACATTCTCAGATTTTCTGTTCTCTCATCTGTAAAATGGGAATAAAAATATTCATTCTACCCCAAAGAACTGCAAGGAAAGTGCTTAGCAAAGGGAAATACACACATACCTATATATGTTGCTTGTTGAAATTATTCTCTTTCAAAGATAATGTGCTACCAAATAAAATAACAAATCTACCAAAATAATAAAAGTTACATGTAACTTGCTCAAGGTCACACGGCTTGTAAGTGTTAAGTGTCTGAGGCCAAATTTGAACTCGGGTCCTCCTGACTCCAAAGCCAGTGCTCTGAGTTATTTAACTGCATGACAGATGCTGCAATATTATGTCATACAGAAAGCAAAGGAAGACAAAGGTACTCAGGTTTTCTGGTATTAGTTGGACTAAAGTGACATCCAGTCTTGGCTAACCCATTAAATTATTGCACATCATTTTGATTATAAGCTACAATTATGCAATCCCTGGCCCAGAGAAGATCTTAGATAGTTGCTATCAGTATCCTGTTTTTACTGTAAAAGCAATGATCACATTTTTATCTTGCTTATATTTATGCCTATACACCTTGGTTTTTATCTACATTAAAACCACAAGGGCCAGGGTACAGTGGGATAAAATCAGTAGGTCCAACAAAAAGCATCTGAAGGCTAATTTCACTGATCCCTTCAACTGAGGTAGATACCTTCATTCACACTCATTCATTCATTGATAAATCTAAGCACTGAGTGTGTACAAGGCAACTTGCTAGTGAATTATTTGTTTCTCATTCAATTCTCACATTCACAAGGGCTAATTTTTCTTGCCAATGGGGAGAGAACACAATACATATATATGTGGGCTTTAAATGACTCCTGCCAGTGACCAGCCAGACAATCAGAATGAGAATGGGTATCTAAGAGAGATGGATTCTAAGAGAGATGGATGAGGAGTAAACTTTAAAATAAAGAACTTAAAATAACTGTGGGTAAGGGAATGGGCTTCCAAACCCTAATGTGTACCTACCTTGTTCTTTACTATCCTTGAAGAGTTTAAGGAAATATGACTACATAGGAAACTTTCAATAAGTATTTGTCGAATAATAAAATGTGTATATCATATCATAAGCTCTGGAAGTAAGGTTAATAACTCACATACAGGAGGCACTTAATAAATGTTTGCAGAATTAACTATATGCAAAAAGCTTTACTACTGTTTGGTAATTAAAATCTTAACAAAGCATGGGCCCAGAGGGACCAAATAAATGACAAATACTGTATCTCAGTTTCAAACTAAGCTCATAAACTCAAAATTGAATCCAGACCCCAGTGCTCCTTATTACTTTATTACTTGTTGGGATAGAATCTAAACTTCCCACCAATTAGCCAATCTGAAAATGTTTTACTCACAAGCTAATCCTCTGTGGAAGCCAGGCTAGTTATCTTACTATTCTCTGTTCCTGCCCCCACTCATCATGTTTTTCCCATCTCACTTCCAGAACCCTTCTGATCCACAAGCATAACTTCTGTCAAGAACTAGCCTTCCCTGACATCTCACTCTCAAATCACTTTCCTCACTTACAGAGGCAGATAAACAACCAGGTGATCTCTAAAGGTCTCTTCCAGATCTACCATATGGAATTAAAAGTCACACTACCACTCACTATCACTTTAGTTTTCAAATGCTTAGATACACATTCTTTCATTGGATCTATCACATTCTTAATAAATGCCTATGAGATAGAACTGAATTGCATATATATATATATGTTATATATATATATGCATATATATATATATAGTTAGTTAGTTAGTTAGTTGCTTCCTAGATATTTCATGTTTTATGGAATTCTGCCTGCCTTTTGTATGCTGCCTATGCCTTTCAGGCCTCCAAGTTATCTGAAGTGCTTTGAGGAAGAGCCAGAAACTGAGGTTTACTATATAGCCTTCCCATTAACTCTGGTCTGTCTCCAGCTCTAGTCTCTAAGATCCACTGCCTTTCCCGGTTCTTAACCCTAGCCCCACTCCTGCCTCCTACTCATTAATGGAAGCTGCCAGATGGTAGCAGAGGTTTGGTGTTAAGAGTCAGTGGGCGAGAGTTAGAACTAGGGAGTAGAGCCAGGGCAGGGCAATTAATTACATGCTTAGTGACAGGACTGAACAAAGAATGGAACAAAATGAAAACACCCAAACAACCAGATGAACTAATTGCTGTAGGGTGTTGATTTTTGTTATCAGTATACTAATGTATCTTGGACAATAGAGGCCAAGTTTGAGGGCTGAGATATCTCCTCAAGCTACAAAAAAATGCCTTGAGCAAGCACAGAGTACTTTGTATCTTTTCCCCAGTAGCTGTGATGGTTTAATACCAGCCTGACTGAGGCCCATACACACTAACTATACACTATGACCTAAAAATATTCTCATCTTCAGTACCAGAAATACTGAGTGGCAAAAGACTAACACTTATCATGATGTTTAAAGTGGGGGACTGAATCATTACCTTCTGAGTATGTATGTAGAAACTAGCACCAGATACAAGTTTCTGGTTTTTGTGCACCTCTCATAGTATTATTTTTGACCGAATTAAAGCATTGGCTTTTTCCTCTGCTTCTCCTCTCTGAATTTGTTAATTCCCAGATTTGGGACTTTAATACCCAAGTACTAATTCATCTACCATTGCTGTAAAAACCACCTTGGGACAAAATCCATCAGCAATGGAGAGATACCATAAGTGAACTAAACATTTCAAAAGCACACCCTAAGTCTTAACTATAAATCAAGTTCTGCTACTCCTCAACCTAAACTTTTTTCCAGTGTGAGAAGACTGGAAAGTACTCCCAAGATAAGAGTGGTGTGGGAAGGAGTTGTAGGCAAAACGTGGGGCAGTGTCTGCATGTACATACTGAAGTACAAAGCATCCTACGTGAAGAGTATACATAGGACAATGCTTAATAAATACATTTATGGCAGTGACATGTGCTTCCAAGGGGGACTGAAGGCTTCAGTCACTTTGAACCCAAAGTGAGAGAACTTGGTGATTGAACTGCTATCAGAAGCTAGCTTTAACCCCCTGAACAGAATCACAGTTCTTTTGGCACAAATGCTCAGGATGAGGTGAAGCTCACGGTCAAAATTAAGTGAATGGTTGAAGCTCAAGGGAGAAGAAAGGGGGAACTTTGGGAAAGAGGAGGTCCTAACTGAAATCAATTAGTTAGAAAGGTGAGCATGGGGTCAGATGAGAGGGAAAGGACAATGGGAAACTAGTGGGGTCCAGAGGTGAAGAGAAGGGGGCGATGGTTTTAGAAAACATTCATGAGAACTTGGGGTCAGGGCAAGATGTAGGTCAGGGAATTTGAAGGGCAGCAAAGGATGAATGCAGTTGTGACACAGGAAGCTATCGGGGTTTATGGTTACTGGAAATCAGAATCATTATGGGGAAAGAGGATGGGAACTTCAGGGGATCATATGATTTTAGGCCAATGGGGGCGTTTTGGGTTGAGGCATTAATAAAGTCAGTCAGTCAAAAAGCATTTATTAAGCACTTACTATGTGCCAGGCACTGTGTGAAGGCTGAAGTCCAGCCCTGGGGATACAAAGAACAGTATAGGTGTTAAGTAAAGAATGGAACCAAAATGAGTGACTATGAATATTCTGGTAAAAAAGAGGTAATAGAGTGGGTTACTGAAAGCAAGAGGACAGGTCACAGAGTCAAGTTACATTAATATCTGCAGACAGAATCATTCTTATCCTTTCTGGACAGTATTACTGTCCTCTTTGGAGCCATCTGGGGCAATGGAGAGCTGGAGTTTAAAAGTGGACCTCAGACATAATTGTGGGACCCTGAACAAGTCCCTTAAATTCTATCTGCCTCAGTTTCCTCAACTGTAAAAACAGGGCAAATAACAGTACCTAGCTCTGGGCGTTGTGGTGTGGTGAGGTTCAAAGGAAGTAGTATTTGTAAACAGTCCTCAGTACAGTGCCTGGCGCATAATAAATGCCTGGTGCTTAATAAGTGCTGGTTTCCCTCTGGGAGGATCAGAACAAAGGCACGTGGAGTGCGAGAGGCCCCATAAGCTCTCAGCTTGTGCCTTACATGGGACAGTAACTTTAGGGCTGGAAGGTTCCTCAGAGGTCCAACCCCAGCATTCACACTGGGGCCAGGCAGGTTAAGAGACTGGCCTAAGGTAAAACATCCCGGGGGAAGGCGCATGCTGTTGACTGACAGCCTGCTGTGGAGTGCAGCGATCCCCAGAAGGCGCCAGGGATCCCTCCAGGGCACAGGCTGAGGGAGGGGCCTATGGGCAGAAGGCGGGGGGGCCCCCCCTCGGGCCTGAACTGGCAGAAATGGGGAGGGGGGGGTCTAGGTGGGGGGGGGAGCAGAGTCCAAAGGTCACAAGAACAGTGGCGGGGGGAGGGGTAGGCGGAGGAGGAGGAGGCTGGATCACGCGCGGTGGGGGCGGGTCACGGGAGGCGGGATGGGGGTGGGCCCCCCCACCCCCGACCCTGCTCTGGGAAGGGGGCGCTCTGAGGAGGAGCCGGGCCGGCTCAGGCCAGGCCTATCCTCCTTCCCTCCGGGATGCCAGATTTGGGCTGGAGAAGGTTGGGCATGCCGGACTCCGGGCCTCCTCTCCCCCTAGAGCCCTGAGCCCGCCCGGCTCCCCCGCCCGGGGACGGCAGCCCCGTTTTCCCCGAAGCCACCAACCTGACAGCCCCCGAGACCGACTCCGCCGACAGACCGCCATGCACCGGGCCCCTCTACCAGCGCCGGCCCTGAAACCCGCCTGCGCCATAGCCCTCCCGCCCGCGCGCTGTGCTGCCTTGCCTGAAATACAGGTTCCGGGGCTGGAGCCCCCGCCCCACCCGCCCGCCTGACGGCCGCGCCCCTATAGCCACCCCGGAACCTGCATGACTACAGCACAGTGAGCCCAGCTTCCGCCCCTGCTGAGGCGATTCTTCTGCTTAACCTGGTTCCGGGGCAAGTGGAGCCTGGGCCACCACGGCTCTAGCCCGAGTCTCTCAGAGTCTCCCTCCCTGCCCCAGCCTCGCCCCTCCCCCTTCGAGGGCTGACGCCAAGGTAGAGAGGACCGGGGGACCTAGAGCTAGGGGGCGTGATGGCGTCATGACGCCGCGCCTGGGAGGTGTTCCTGATGCTTGGCATCGTTATGGCAACCGGCGAGCCGCAGTCTCTCTTGCTTTCCTCATTCTACTCTTCTGAGGATTGGGAGGCGGCGGGGACGCCAGGAGGTGAAAGCGTCCGGTCAGGACCCAAGTGCTGGCTGCCACCAGCCTGGCGCTCTAGGGTGCTGCCAGGACGAAGTGCTCTCGCCACCTGCGGAGCTGGACAGGTCCAGAGAGAAGACGGGCAATTCAGGGGTTCGCTAACACCTGGTGCAGGTTGTGGGAATACGGACTCTAAGGGCTGGGGCTATGTCCCTTTTTCTCCGCGTGTCTTCAGGCCTTCCCTTCATAGTTGCTCATTAAATATTTGTTGAAATGAAATTTACTTGAATTGCTTGTAAATTGCTTGTCCCAAGCAGCGCAGCGCCCGGGCACATGGCAAGCACTTCATAAATGCTCACTGTTGTTCAGGCTCTGGGGTCCTGACCGTCCTGTCTTTTCACCCCTCTTTGGCCTCATGGCACTTAGGCCTCCCAACTCCCCCATTAGAATGGGAGCTTCTGGAGAGCAGGGACTGTCGGACTTTTCTGTTTGGATCCACACCTTTGCATGTTCGTTCAGTCGTGTCCAACTCTTTGTGACAAAGATCCTGGAGTGGTTTACTATTTCTTTCTCCAACTCATTTTTTTTTAAAGCAATTGGGGTTAAGTAACTTGCCCAAGGCCCCACGGCTAGGTTTTTTGTTTGTGTGGATTAAGTGTCTGAGGCCGGCGCTCTATTCACTGCGCCACCTAGCCGCCCCTCCAACTCATTTTACAGATGAGGATCTGAGACAAATAGGGGTTGCTCAGGGTTACACAGCTAGTTAGTGCCTGAGGTCACATTTGAACTCATGAAAATGAGTCTTCTTGACTTCGGACCTGGCACTTTATCCACCTAGCTGCCCCATAACTTTGCTTAGTAAGTGTTTAATAAATGCTTCATTCGTTCATTGATTCAGTGCCCACGTACAGTCCCTTGGCTGTCTAAGCCTGCCTTCTTGGGACAGATAGAAACCACTGCTTTGGAGCTTTCTCCTACCCCTCTCCCCAAAAAAACCCAATAACAACAAAAAATTACTCACCTTCTGTCATATCCCCTTAGGACCCTAATTTCTTCATCTAAGAAATATTTATTAATCTGCTTAGTATATTCAGAACACTAGGTATTGCTTGGGGCGGTGCAAAGAGCCTTACATTTTGGAGTCAGAAGGCTTGGGTTGAAATCCTAGTTCTGTAGTTTAGGGTCACTGCTACTTTTCTCTCTCTGGGTCTCAGTTACTTCACTATTCCTTCAATCACCAAATCCTGGGAGCCTATGAGAGATTTAAAATTTTGATTCCTGACTGAAGGGAGGTTACAGTATAGCAGATCAATTGATGCCTAAAGTATTAATGGTTGATAATGGCTTGACCGATGGTCTTCATATTTAGCTATTTAAAAGTGATTCCTTCAAAATATAATGACAAATACAAAAAAGGGATTGTAACAATAACGTTTTAGGCATATTTGTGAGGATGATATTTTTGGCTCTGGGAATCTTTTTCTCCTGTGTGTGATCCTGACTATGCAATGTATTGGAGCTCTAATTAATGCAAGCTTTTAGGAAAAAAAGCAAGAGAAGTTGTAGGTAGTCTTGGAGTCAATGTGGTCTAGTTGAATTGAGCACTGAATTTGGAGTGAGATGTGGCTTTGAGTTCTATCTTTACCAACTATTAACTCTGTGACTTTGGACAAGTTCTTTTACCTTAGTTTTTTCAGCTGTATATCCAGGATAATAATATTATCTGCCCTGCAGGGTTGTTAAGATGGCCAAATAAGAATGCATATAAAGCATTTTATAAAGATTAAAGTGATATATAAAACACAAATTATTATTATATATTATGTTATATTGAAATGGACACTCGAGACAGAATCACCAGGCCAAGACCATCAATAATCGAATTCAGAAGCGTTTATTAGCTGGCCAGCGGCAGTCCTAGGAAAAGTCCCAGGAGCTGCCCTGAACCCCAGTAGACACACAGTTTAAATAGTCCAAAAGCTACCATCGTATCTGGGGCAGGCTGGTCGGGCAGGATATGGGGCGGGGGCACTCTTAGATAACGAAGGTTGTTCAATGACCGAAGGGAGGATTCTTGGGTTTGGTCGAATGAGATAAGAGTGGGCTGGGGCACACTGGGTTAAAGATGTTCGATAACCTAGTGGAATGCAGGATTCTTGGGTTTGGTCTGATGAGATCAGGGTGGGCTGGGGCATACTGAGTTTCGATAACCTAGAGGAATGGAGGATTCTTGGGTTTGCAAGAATTCAGGATACAAAGATGGGCCCCTCCTAGGCCAGTGAAATGTCAAGGCATACTACTTCACTCCCCCCTGTTTTAGGTCAGACTAAGGATTCTTCCGATTCTAGGGTTTTGTAGGACATGTGGATTGCAAAAAGTTTGGTGGCCTCAAGTCTGGATTGGATAAAAGAGAGCAGGCGGTTAATCAGACAGGGGCCGATGGTCAGGGTTAGCAGGACAAGAAGTAGAGGGCCAGCAAGGGCCGAGAGAAGGGTCATTAACCAGGGGGACCAGTCATCCAGGGACTGGCATCAAGAGGAGGTGGATCTGCAGTCTTGATCCTGCACATCCAAGCGCTTACGGAGAGTGGCAAGGGATTCCCTTATAACTCCAGATCTGTTAGCATAAAAACAACAGGTTTCACCCAGGGCCATGCACAGACCCCCCTCTTTTAGGAACAGGAGGTCCAACCCTCGTCGATTTTGCAGGACAACCTCTGCCAAGGAGTCCAAGGAAGATTCCAAATGGGTGACCAAGCCCTGTAGGGACCTAAGGTCTTGGTCCACCTGTTTGCTGAGGGACTGGAAATTAGTGTTGTCTTTGACCAGGGCTGCCACCCCCATGTCGGTGGAGCCTGCAATGCCTAGGCCCACCAGGAGGGGAACAAGGATAGGGGCTGCCCGTGGCTGCCTCAAAAGGTCAAAATGTTCAGATGCCCCCTCCTCAGAGTAAATGTAAACCTGGGGAAGTACATGAGCCACTACACATAGCTCGTTCGGGTCAGTGAAATGTACTTCCCCAAGACAAGTTGTGAGGCCAAGGGTGCAAGCGAACCAGAGTCCCTCTGGAGGCGTTAGGAACCGGTCAGAGTCCTTTTTGGGAGTAATCACCCAAGACTCCTGGCAGGTCGCCGGTAGGGGTGGCCAACCATTGTTCAGGCGGTTGAGCAGGTTGTGACCGGCCACCTTCACCAGGTTGTATGGTCGAGGGTGTCTCAGGAGGGTGGTCACTGGATGCCTCAAGCAGGGTATGGACAGCAGCTTACACCTCCGTCAATGCCTGTAAGGACTTCAGAAGACTAATTAGTGAGGTCAAGAGGTTCAGATTCATATACCCAGGGTAAAATGGGAGGGGGAACACCAAACATGACCTCAAAGGGTGATAGGGAAAGAGTAGCAGGATTTGGGGTACACCTGACTCGAAGTAGGGCAAAGGGAAGGAGGCTCACCCAAGTTTCGCTGGTTTCTACTTTTAATTTAGCAATGTGCTCCTTCAAGGTCCTATTCATCCTTTCCACCAGTCCTGAACTTTGTTGCCTATAAGCACAATGCAACTTCCATCTAACCCCAAGCATCTTAGACAAATTCTGCACTACCGAGGAGACAAAGGCAGGTCCATTGTCAGATCCTATAGTCATTGGAATACCAAATCTGGGAAGGATCTCAAAAAGCAGCTTCTTAGCTACTACTATGGCTGTTTCAGACTTTACCAGGAAGGCTTAGCTTATTGTTTCAGGCAGAGAAACAGTTCCATGAGTTGTTGCTGGGCAGAGTGCTGGCAGGGGGAAGGGGCAGAGTTAATGCTTTGAGACTGGGGGAAAGTGTGACTTTACAGACTGCTTTTACAAATCAGTTCCACAGATGTAGAAACCAAAGCACCCCATCTACAAGTTGATATTACAGATTGATATTACAAACTAATGTTACAAACATATATACATTCTAAGGACCCCTTCATCCCCCCCCTTAAACAGATGGCACCCAAATCATTTGGGGGCAAGGGGCGATGATCTCAGCTTCCTGAACTGCTTCTCGCTGGGAAGGGGCATAGAGCTGTCCCTGCCTCACAGGGTTCCATCGCTCAAGGGGTGGGGTGGGGTCTGTAGCCAGTGTCCAGAACCTGGCTTATGTCAGGTCCAGAGGGTGAAGGGTCATGATCTTGGACAGGGGTTGGTACTCAGCCTGAGCTGTCATCTGCAAGTGAAGGGTGCTGAACCTAACAAGGGCCAAAAAGAAGTAAGAGAAAATTGACCAGAAGTGGAGTGAGGATGGGCTAGTATAACCCATTACTCAGACTTTTTCACTTTCCTTCCTATTTCTACATACTACATATTCTTTTACCAACATAACTGTACTGCCTTTAACAAAGGAGGTTCCTAACTAGGTTACTTAAGATGAAATTACAGTGATGTAGGCTGAAACTCCAATGATTGGTCAGTGTACACTTCCCACCCACAGATTAATCAAGGGTAAGCAAGGGGTGGGGGTTCTGCCTGTTTACAGATTAAGCAAGGTGGAGTTCTCTGTTTTACAAATCAATTAAGGGAAGGTTGGGCTGCCTGTTTTACAAATCAAGGAAAGGGTGAGTGGATTTGTGTCTGACATTCAGGATACAGTATACAGTGAATACAGATTCACTCAGGAAGAAAGAGATAATTCAGAAATTGAATCTTTTACATGTACATTCAGTTACAGATGTTAACTTTTGCTTAGATAATGGAATAACTACATATTCAGATCAAAACAGCAAGATCCCTTCTGATTTACAACTCATTACATTTAGCAACAAATTTATCTTGCAAAGGAAAGTTTTAATAGGCCTCTTAAAATTACACTAGGGATTTAAAAATTTCTTCTGAAAGTATTTTCCTTTCTTTTAAAACAGTTTCAAGATTTATAATTGATCACTAAACTTTTATGAAGAAAGTTAGTTGAAAACTTTCAAAATGATCTTAAGCAATTTGCACTTTCTGCACATGTTCCAATTCCAAATGAAAAATAATATTAGATTTTCCAGTAAGCTTACACGAAAGAACTCATATCTGTTACTGACTACGTGCTCTGATCATGGAAACTTGCTATAGAAGGAAAAGCAGGGACATGTGACATTCCAAATATGACAGGATAAAACATCCTTGACTCTGTTTAAATTCAGGTAAAGTCACAGATATCCAACCATGCAGTATCTGTTCCATCTTATAGCTAGACTCAGGAATAGGTGGGAAACATTCCTTTTCAAAGGAATCCCATGGGTAAACTGAGCCAGGAGGGATCCCATCCCAGACAGAGGCTAAGATTGTCCCTTCGGCCTTTACCAAATGTAGACTTCCACCTATCAGCAGTACAGGATCACATTCCCTCTGATTAGCTTGTGGCATTTTCTCCGAGATACTGATTTAATGCAGACAACTATACCCAAATTCAAACTCAAAATAAAATTTAGTTCTGGTCCCAAGTGCCTTTTACCTTAAACAACAAGCCTCACCGATCACAGCTCAGAGCTAGTTAGTTATTTTTATTTTCATGGAGCTGAACTAAGCAATGAAGATTCATCAGGTCTCACAAATGTAAAGAATTTCATCTACCATCTTTCCTTCTGAAATCTAAAAGCCAATTGATAGAAATCCTTCTAATCTTTGCAACTTCTTAGCAAGTTAGGTTCATTTAAAACTACACTTAAACAAGTTCCTTTCTCAGGCTGAATGACCTTGCCTAATAGAGATAGTTTCTAGGGGATTTGGCAGTTTTACAACATAAGGAAATTTATATGAATTCTAAGCAGGAGAGACTGGGGGAAGGGTTAATAATGATGCCCCTGCTTAGCAAATTCTCATACATGCAGGAGGACTGTTCTGATAGGCAGAACTAGTCAGAATAAAGTTTTCATCCAGTCTCCTCCTTTCCACATATAGTAATCAATTAACAATTTTAGATTTTAGTATTAAAACAAATTCCCACAGTTTCATCAAATCATTCTGATTATAAGCAATTAACTACAGATAATATTTAATTCACTAATGGGCAGATTTCTCTACCTGCTGTCCTTCTCTCCCTGCTTCCTCTCCCAGGACTAATAAGATTGTTTCCCCATCATCTCATACCAAAGATCTTATAATCATTTCTTCATAAGAATATTTCCCTTTTTCAAAAACAGTTTATCCTGATATCATTAACTACTATACAATCTATACAATTCCTAAATTCTCTGGTCATAAATTCTTTCTCCCAGTAATTAACAAAAAACAAGGAGGTCTCACAGGTCTTTTCTTCACACAATTACCAATAATTACCTTTTACAAGTATACTTTTGTAAATACTTGGTTTCTGCGATAACCAATAGCTTGGTTACAAAATCTTACAAGTTTAAACAGTCTTAACTGAAACTTCCTTTTAAACAAAGACAGACTTGGAAGCTTATGATTTCCCAAATTACAATACTCCAAGACTTTAAGAAAAACTGCTTCTTATACAGCATAGATAATACAACTTTTTACCAGTAACAATACCATAAACAATTATCATGTTCTTAAATTTGAACTTTGAAATAAAAACAAATGAATTACCAATCTGGTGACCTTAAAAATCAAGTTTTTGAAGTTGCACAGAACTAAAATTTTCTTGTTGCCACACACCCAATCAACTTATCACTAGAAATCAATTACATTCTGGAATCTCACATAGATGGTCAATGTGGTGATTCATAAACCTTCAAATTAACATAAATACATCCTTAGATGAAGCAAGCTTAAAAACCACATCCCTATATTTTTCTTTCCTTTTTTTTTCAAGTTTCTCATTTGCTCAATAAGAATTCTACAAAATGCCTTTACAATTCACTGTGCACAATTATTCATTTCATCATTAGTAAGGTGGAAACTATAACTTTAAGTCACTGCATATTTCCAAAATAGCCAAAGTTAAATGGACAATCAGCTATCACAGTAAATACCAGCAATTATTACTACTACCTGTTTGTATCCCAAATATAACAGCTTTAAATTTTCAGATCTTATAACATAAAAAATCTAATTCACATGAAATAAACATAAGACAGGATTAGCAGAACTGATAAAGTAACATAACTGATTTTACACAACTTTTTGTCCATCTTTTAGTTTCAACAATTTTCAGATTGAAAACTGCTTTATCTAACAACATTTCTGGCTCACAATGGTCACTCAAACTTTTACAGTATAAGAGGATTTTACAATTTAGAGATACCATAATAACACAATGACATTATGACATTAATTGCATTTCCAATTCATCACATACAAAAATTACTGATAGAAAAATTGGGCTTACCAAGTACAGAGGCTTTTCTTCTCTCCCCACAACTGCAGAGCCTGGTTGGGGACCCAGGCGTTTGAAAGGAAAGAGGGTCATCCTCATGCCTGGAGGTGTGGGCTTTGGGGTACCCTGGAGTGTTGCCAGGCCCCTCAATATAGCTGCAGCTCCCCCTTCTTTTTCAAGTGGGGGAGCTTAACTCAAATTCCCTATATTCTTTAGCACTCTATTTTTTTTTTTAGAATGAGAAACTTTAATAAATTTTTATAAAATGTTTTCAGCCGATTTAACTTTTACTCCAATAAACTTTATGTATGTGTCCACTCCTTGCAAAAACTTTTTTGAAAGTGATAGCTTTGACCTCTCCAGCAAGTGATATTGGGGGGGCGCCTTCCCCCTTTCTCACTACTAGAGAACCCAAAAGAAAATCACTTTTTTCTTATCAAATCTTAGAAAATATTCCAATTTGCCTAAATACCAAATAGTACAATGAATTCTGACTTACCTTTAGCATCAAATTAGGAGTGACACTCTTTACTTCTCATATGAATTTAATTGACTAACAGTTTTATACACAGAGCAAAACAGACAGTGACAAGGCAGAAGCAAAGTTCCCCAGGGTGCATTTCAGGAAGAACTGAGAGTAAAAGAAAAGAAATAAACAGGCTCCCACACCCAGCGTCCCGGGGCGGAGCAGTGAAGATGGGTTGTGCCTCGTCAGGCCCCATACAGTCACACACCAGAAGAGTACTCACCAGAACAGATACAGAACGCTTCAGAGAGAATTTGGCGGGTTCGATGTTCATCAAAAGGCACCGTCAGAGAGGGGGGCCGATATAAGCAAATCGGTGGCCTCCCCCACCCTCTATCAGCGCCTCTGGGTGAAGCCGGAACCCCAGTCACAGGGACGGCCCTCCAGAGTGTCACTGAGGACTAACATGTCGTCGGTGGGCCTCCAAGTGAAAGGGACACTCGGGACAGAATCACCAGGCCAAGACCATCAATAATCGAATTCAGGAAGCGTTTATTAGCTGGCCAGCGGCAGTCCTAGGAAAAGTCCCAGGAGCTGCCCTGAACCCCAGTAGACACACAGTTTAAATAGTCCAAAAGCTACCATCGTATCTGGGGCAGGCTGGTCGGGCAGGATATGGGGCGGGGGCACTCTTAGATAACGCAGGTTGTTCAATGACCGAAGGGAGGATTCTTGGGTTTGGTCGGATGAGATCAGGGTGGGCTGGGGCACACTGAGTTTAGATAACCTAGAGGAATGGAGGATTCTTGGGTTTGGTCTGATGAGATCAGGGTGGGCTGGGGCATACTGAGTTTCAATAACCTAGAGGAATGGAGGATTCTTGGGTTTGCAAGAATTCAGGATACAAAGATGGGCCCCTCCTAGGCCAGTGAAATGTCAAGGCATACTACTTCACTATCATAATAACTGACCAGTTGTCCTAATGATGGAGACTGGGTAACTGAAAGGTAAGTCTGGAAGATTGTTGTAATGGAAATGCAGATTTGAAGATCTTCCCTGCCCCTAGCCCCTTTGATTGGCTTAAGAGACTTTGATTGGCTTTAAGAGACTCTGAAAACCTTCCTTGATTTGAAAATGTACTCTGCCTCCTAATAGGCTGAATGTGGTCACATGGAGCCTATGGTAGGAGGCTTGGTTTTCAGGAATGACCACACCTTGATGCTGTGTGATTGGGCGGTGGGTCAAGAGGGTGGTTACATTCTCTGAGCCAGGAGAAAACTATATAATCCCTGATTTGAGGCTTTGCTTTGGGGTTCACATTGAGAAGTGTTGTGTGTTTTGACCAGATGAGACTCTGGGAAGCTGTTGTTGAGAGCCCCCCCGGCTTTGAAAACCCAGATGTTGATGCTTCCCTCTCTGGTAACTGTGATTTGGTATTGATATGATGGTTGGACAGTTTGGAAGCCTGTCTGCTTGATCTGTTTGTTTCTCTGTTTTGAAACTACTGTCTGTATACTCTGAAGTTCGGGGTGCTGACCTTTTTCCCCTGAGCTAGGTAAATGATATATGTTTGTTTGATTAAAGTGAGCTTGTTAACCCATTTTGAGTTGCTTTCCTTTACAAAAGCAGATCTAAGAACCTGTGTTGGCAGTCACCCTGGGGATATTGGGGTGCTTGCTGCTACAATTATAGCGGGAAGAAAGCATTGGGACTATGCAACATTTCAGGGTACACCCTCCTTTAGTTATGTCTACCACTGCTACATGCTCAGTGCCTTTGTGCTGCTGGCTACTTACCGAAGGGTCATTAACTGTGATGCTAATTCCTTCTTCTGACTTTTTCCTAATTCATCTCCTCAAGTAAAACTTGCTCCTTTTGTGCCACATTCCTCAAGTGATCTGCTCTCTGCTATCTGACAATAGATGTTGGGTTAATCAGAGAAACTAGTTTGTACTAAATGTGAATGTATAACCTCTTCCAGTTATCTGATGCCTAATGTGGTGAAAAGAATACTAAACTATTATTCAGGAACCTTGTCTCAATTCTGTGTGATTGTAACTAGGTCATTTAACTACTCTGGGATTAATTTTCCTCATGAGTAAAATGAGTGTTGGATTATACAATTTTTAAAATCCTTTTTAGCCGTAGTATTTTATGATTCTAATTCAGTTAAAAAAAGACATGTTCAGAAGAAGCCTGTAAGGAATTATGCTAACAGTGGGGATCTCAGGAATGTGGCAGACTGGTGACAGATTTTTAGGCAGACTTTTTCTATCCCACAGACAGCACCATATAACCACAAATGCACAATATAATAATGCAGGACACAGCGTAATGTCAAAGAATTGAGTTTGTAGGTCATGGTTATATTACCTACTTCTCCTTACAGTGGGGGCTTTGTTGAAGTATGTTTTTGGTGGTGTAAATTGTGCTGATTCAGTCAACTGATAATATCAGATTGTTGTTGTAACAGGGTTTAGTGATTAGCCCATGGTCACACAGCTAGTAAGTGTCTGAGGACAGATCTGAACTCATGAAAATAAGTCTTTTTGACTTCAGGTGTGGTATACTATCCATTTCACCACCTAGTTGGCTCACATTATTTGCTATCAGAAAATATCCCCAAATGGGTCTGTGATCTCATCTATTGGGTCATTCCCTCCATTTATGTAAAACAGTCCATTCATGCCTCTCTGTCTTGTGTGATTTTTGTCTACAACTCCCATAGAATGTCCACATAATTTGTTGGGGACCTTCCTCAGTTTCTCCTGTCTTTGCAATGAGAGTTACCAGTGAAGCTGGATGTCCATTGATCAGCCCACATTTTAAAAAAATATACATTTCTGTGATGACATTCTTTACTCAACTTCTTGTTTGAGTAAAGCTCCTTCACCATATCATTCTCCATTTTTGTTCAAATGATCTTCAGTTTTACTTGGAGACTGTGGAGTTCCATGATTTGAAACTGTAAAACAACAATACTAGAATAGTGGTGTTAAAAAGATGAACCTTTGTCTTAAATAGAATATTAAAACATTAAAATAGTGTTGAAATAACTTAAATGATAATTTAAATTTAATTTAATTTAATGAATTAAAATAGTACCTCTTCCCCAAATGCAATTCAAGCTCATCTCTCCCTTTTGTTCCATTCTGGGCTCAATTCATCTGCAGTGTCTGTCCACAGTACACATATAGGTTGATAAACAATCTCAATGAGTTCTCTTTTCAACTCTATATCATAGTCTGGATAATATACATTCTTTGTGTGCTTGGTTTTTCCTGTGTGGGTAATTAAGACCAAATTCTTGTTCAGGATGTTCTACAGTGTTCTAGGTCTAGATGAAGTCAGAACATTGTTATCTGTATACATGACATCTGAAGGACTTTGCTATCTGTAGAGAATTTCTCCAACAAGAATTCTTCTCTGGATCTCCTCCATGACAGTGATGAATTCTTTTTTATTCTTTACCTGATATTAATGGTTGTCAGGGTTATTTCTATTATTAAATCTTTCATGGAATATTATGTAATTTTGACATTGCATGGAGTTTTTTGGAGGAGAGGTTTTTTTTTCTGTTGCGAGATTATTTTCCTCTATTGAATCGAATGCTTTTAAATAATAAACAAAGAGTAAATTGGAGAGTCCTTATATTCTCTACATCTTTTAGTCAGTTGTATAATGGTAAAATTGTGGTCTGCTGTGGAAGGTTGTTTATAAATGTATGCCTATTCCCTTTTCATACCCTCATCAATGCATGTGCAAATTAGCCTCATAAAAATTATCTATAGATGGAACCTTTTTGAATAATTATAAGTTCTGAGATTTAAATTTTTTCTATTTCATTTTGTTTATGTTTAGAATTGTTGTATTAATGACTTTTTTGCATCACAGTCCTTTCTGCATACGTATATATCTGACCTGATTTATAACCCTGTCTTGTAACATAGAAAAATAGTTAACCAAACCCCAGTTGAGTAGAGTGATGGATGAGGTTTGACAATGTGGGTAGTGTTCTTTCCTTCCAGTCTCTTGCCTCTCTTCAAAAAGGAAGGAGTTATATCTAAGTGGTGTAAATTGTCCTGGTTCAGTCAACCAATATTTATCAAATTATTTGGGACATTATTACTGTTTCAGTTACTTACAGTTTCCTTTCTTTTTAATGTTCTTTTCATTTACATTATTGTAGTCACTGTACCTCCTTCTTTTGGCTCATATTCCACTGTGAATAAATTGAACATGTGAGGTAAGATACTATAATTAAGGAGGGAGAGATGCTCAAGAATTAAATCCTGAAGACATAAAGGAAAATAATTCCCATGAGGAAAAATGGGATTTGTGTGAAGAGATGGATGTGGATACACAAGGAGCTCGCCAACCAACTTAGATTTCAAAAAGATTTGTACAGAAGATAGAAACAGCAAGGTAATGGAGAATGAATAGAAGAGTATGAGATGGGCCTATGAAAATTAATTTCAGGGTTGCTTAAGCTCAGAATGAGTTAGGGCTAGGAAGAGGTTTTAAGGCAATAAAGTTTTGTTTTTTCTTTTAAATAGAGAAATTGTTGGGGAAAAAGGAGGTTCAGAGGAGGACTAAGACCTTTGCATGGATGGGACCATGGTCACTGAACACAGAGAAAACAGAGCTGCTAAATTAATATTTTGATCTATTTTCTCAGCAAAAGAGAATGAACTTTGCACTGGAAATGACAGAACACAAATGACCAACAAATGATACCCAATCTAGGTCAGGAGATAAAGGGGACCAACTGTGTTTGAGTAATTCAAAACACCTGGCCCAGAGGAGTACCCTCCTAGGATGATGACATGGCTGGCAGGTGGAGTGACTGGGCCACTGTCAGCTATGTTGGATAGAAATACTTTTGTAGACGTGGGTCCTTTTCCTCTTTTGTGTCTTTGTGATATAGATTTACTAGTGGCATTGCCACATCAGAGGATATGCACAGTTAGTAGCTTTGGGGGCATGGCACCAGATTGCTTTCCAGAATAGCTGAATGAGTTCATAACACTGTCCATTTCCCCACAGTCCCTCTGCCGTTTGTCATTTTCTTTTTTGTCAAATTTCTCAATCTGGTGGGTGTGAGATATTACCTCAGAGTTGTTTTCAGTTTCATTTCTCTAATTATTGATAATTCAGAACATTTTTTCATATGATTATTGGTAGCTAGGGTTTCTTCCTCTGAAAACTGCCTGTTCATATACCTTGACCATTTATCAGTTGGGGAATCTCTTATTCCTATAAATTTGAATCCGTTCTCTATGTATTTTAGAAATGAGACCTTTATCAAAGAAACTTGCAGCAAAATTTTTTCTCCTATTAACCTACTTTTCTTTTAGCTGCATTGACTTTACTTGTGCAAAAACTTTTAATTTCATATAACTAAAATGATCTGTTTTGCCTCCCATCAGCCTCTTTATCTCTTATTTGGTCATTTCTTGCTTGCTCTTCTAATTTGTTTACAGTGTCACTTTATAGTTACATCCTGCTCATTTGGACCTTATCTTGGTATATAGTGTGAAACATTGGTCTCTACCTAGTTTCTGTCAGTGATATTTGGAAGATCATGAATAAAAGGGAGAAGTACACGAGATTAGAGAAGAGCCCATGTTCTGATTTTCAAAAAAGATAGAGAACAGAAACTCCAAATTAAAGGTTAGTGGGAAAATTCTCAAATGGGTCATTGTAGAGATGGTTGTTGAACATCTAGAAAGGCTGGCAGAGGCCACCTAGCTTCACCAAGAGGTCATGTCACACTAACCCCATTTTCTTCATTCCCAACCAATTTGCCTTGTTTCTAACTAGCTGTGACCAGTGTCTGGGGTACTCTGCCACCCCCTTCTACACAGGGTTCATTTCAGGAGAGCTTGGATTCTACTGAGAAGGTTTCGGTTCTCTTTATTTACTTATCCACATGTCTCCCTTCCTGGTACTCTGCAGACGTCCTCACTCTGTTGTTTTCCATACTAAACTGGGAGCTCCTTGAGAGTAGGAACTGTATTTTTGCCTTTTTAAAAATACCTCTAGCCCTTAGCACAGTGCACAGAACTTATTAAGTGTTTGATACATGCTTGTTGATAATGGTGATGATTTTGGATTATTATCTAGAGTTTGTGTAAAGCATATTAGAAAGGGAGTCAGTCTCCAATTTAAATCAGGTGTGAGGTAGGCATTCCTTTCCTGCATTCTATTTCCACCTATTGTAGTTCACTTAACTTTTTTTTTTAATTTAGATGCTATGGTATTTGGTGCATATAAGTTTAATATTGATATTGCTTCATTATCTATGGTACCTTTTATCATAATGTAGTTTCCCTGTTTGTCTCTTTGAATTAAATCGATTGTAGCTTTGACTTTGTTATCGTGATTGCAGTCAATAATATTGACTGAGTCATTCTACTCTAGTTTTTTATTTTAACTCTGTATGTATCTCTCATTTTAAAATGTGTTTCCTGTAAGCAGCATGTCATTGGATTCTGATTTTTAATCCATTCTGCTATCCATTTCTGTTTTATGAGTGAATTCATCCCATTCACATTCAAAGTTATAATTACTATTTGTGTATTTCTCTCCATCCTATTTTCCCCATTATTGTCCTTCTCATCCTCTCTTTTTATCCTGTCCCTCCTCTAATTCACTTCTAACCACTACCTCCCTATTCTACACCCTTTTAAAGAATCTTTCTCTTATCCTCTCCCCTAACCCCCCTTTTCCTTGTTCTACCCACTCCTCTAAGGTCCCTCCCCTTTCTTTTCCCCCCACCCTTCTATAACTTATACCCTTCTATACCCTCCCCCTTATCCTGTTCCCTCCTCCTTTTATTTCTTTATCAATTTAGAAGACTTTTAGACCCATCTAGATGTATGTGTTATTCCCTCTTTAACTCAGATCTGATAGAGGAGGGTTCTAGCATTACCAACCCTTCACCTCCACCTGATGCCTCTGTATCAGTTCTTCCTCTTGTGCTTTATTTTTTATGAGATAATTGCTCTTTTTACCTTTTCCTACATGATTTTGCTTTTTAGAATCACCACATCATACTCGGCTCTTCTTTTGAATTACCCAATTACTAGTGACAGTCTTAAGCATACCGTTTGTATTTCCACAAATAGTTCATCTTTAGTGCATGCTATAAATCTTAAGGCTTCAGGTAAAGCCTATATAGAAATGTGAGCTAAAGCCTGATTATGTGAGAAATAGATTTACATAAATCCATAGTTTTAGTTCTGGACCATCGATTAGATATTATAGCGATTTATGTACATATCTTATTTCACTCTTTCACCCACATTACATTGTAAGCTCTTTGGAGGCAAACTGTCTTCTATTTCATTTTTGTATCTTCCAACTATTTCATGATTGAGTCATTATTAATTGCAACCAATTACAGAAATTTATTCCTTTTGTTTATATACTTGAAAGTTGATAAGGTATCAGTTTATACAAAGCAAATTAGAAGCCCTATGACTTGATGCTTCATTTTAAAAGATGAGATTATTGCTCAGTTCTGAACACTGGAGTTTAATTCAGTAAGTTTCTGTTATTTTTCCATACATTATGTTGATACTGTTTTCCTGCAAGGTTGGGAAAACCATTCAGAAATCTATGTGACTGAATCTGAAAAGTTTTCTCCTTTATGCAGAAGGTGGGGAAGAAGAAGAATAGCTAGCTGGGGGTTTTACTTTATAACATACCCTAGAATCAAAGTGTAGGATGGGAGAGCAAAGAAAAAAAAAAGATATAGATAATACCCACGCCCATAATTTTATAGTTGAGGAAACTGAGACACCAAGAAATTATTATGTGTTCAGGGTCACAAAGTAACAGGGTTTGCCTCTGTCTCTATTTCCAACATTCCTTCACTAAATCTCATTGCTTCTCCTAGACGTGTTCTACTTTGTTCAGTTATTGGCTAGCTGTGTAAGACTGAATAAAGTTGGGGTTTCCAGCCCTGAGATTCCCAGATTCTAATGAGTTCTTGTCCTGGTTCTTCCACTAATTAGTTGCATGACCTTAGACCAAAATTGCACTTTACTAACTCCTGACCTTAGTTTCCTCACCTGGAAAATGAGAGGATAACCTCTAAGACCCCTTTCAGATGTAAAATTCTTTCGTTCTTTGTTTGCTGGGTGCAGGTTTAGACTACCCTTTTCTAAGTAGCTTTCCCTCCCCCTTTCCCTTGGGACCTGGGCTTCTATTTCTTCTGATTTTCTTGAGGCTTTGAAAGTATTAGCTCCTTAGGGCCTAGAAAAGGGGAATCATTTAATTCATCTGAAGGTATGGTAGTGTATTTCTCATGTCTTTTGGGGCTGGTTGATAAATATTACAGGGCTTAATCTTGTAAACCATAGATTATAGTGGAGGGCAAGCCCCCAGGGCGATGCTCTAGTCTTCTGGAAGAAGAACTCAGGACATTTTTGACCCTCCCAGCCAACCCTTAGAAACAGGGGTATGGGGAGGGCAGACTTTGCCCAAAGTCTTAGGACATCACGTCATAGGCCACTAAACTTCCTCACTCTCTAAGTCTCTTCTAGTGGGGCATCCTTTGCTGCTGATTCTGCACCAAAATCACAATCAGATAAAAGGAAGAACATCCTTTGCAATCTTTCAGCTTTCCATATGATTCATGATTCACTGTGTGCTTCCCTACATGCCGGAAGAATCATTTCTAGCTCTG
Source organism: Gymnobelideus leadbeateri (assembly GCA_011680675.1). NCBI lineage: Eukaryota > Metazoa > Chordata > Mammalia > Diprotodontia > Petauridae > Gymnobelideus > Gymnobelideus leadbeateri. The sequence goes on from WOXC01011258.1 coordinate 759,284, forward strand.
GGATCAAGTATGTAGACAAATTCAAGAGAGGACACTAGCTAGACCAGGGGAAGTTTCATTTAGTAATTTAATAATAACAATAATAATAATAATTAAAAAAGACAATACAAAATCCAAATGTTTCTTTTTACAAGTTCAGATACAATTTTTTTCCCCAAGTGCAAAATACTTTATGAACCGCATTGGTTGTTTAATGTTGATTGTGAAAGAGATGCTTTGAGTGGCAGTGGTGGAAGGCAGATAAACAGCATTTCAAGATCTCTTTTGCATTTAGAAATAAAAACAAAAATCCATAATGTCCCACGTGGTCATATTTCTGTTTGGGGACATTCAAACCAATCGTCACAGAAGGATAAAGTTTTTAGTTTATTTAAACCTCATTCCAACCACATCATTTGGCTGGACTTTAAGTAGGCTTAAGATTCCACTTGATAGCAGAACTAGAAGTTTCCTTACCTCCAATTAGGCCTTTTCTTTTCTTTTGCTTTTTGGAGGGGAGATGGCAGGGCAATTGGGGTTAAGTGACTTGCCCAAGGTCACATGGCTAGTTTTTGTGTGTGTGTGTGTCTGAGGTCAGCTTTGAATCCAGGTCCTCCTGATTCCAGGGCCAGTGCTCTATTCACTGCACCACCTAGCTGCCCCCAATTAGGCCTTTTCTTAAATGACTTCTGGTCCTAATAAAGTCCTAAGGCTAAGATGTGTTATCTTTGTGTCAGATCAAATCCCAGCAACTTCTTTGATCCATTTCCATTCTTTTCCTATTGTGCTCAGGAAGAAACCAGGCAGACTGGTTTTCTAGAGTCAATTAAATTTTTGTATACCCCTTCCTTAGTTGAGGATGGTATTTTGGGCCTCAAATGTCAGACAGAAGAATCTTAAAATTCCTGAAAACTTCTCAGGGACATCCAAGGAAACAACATCCTATCATATCATATTCCAGATTTGCTTAGAGTGTGATTATTAAAAGCACCTTCTTCAGAAATCAAATCTTAGTTTTGAACCAAAGCCCCTAGACTATACACCAAATCTGCCCAAACTGTCTGACTGACTCTGACCAAATCCTGGGGAAGAGACTAGGGAGGGAAGTACCACTGCCTGGGTCAGTCACAGCTCAATATCTGTGCCCTTAGAGGTTTCCAGCCTTTCTACTTCAGAATGAGGTGAAATTGAGGCCTCCCTAGCAAGTAAGGCCCATTGCAAGCTGCCCAAGAGTCTAGAACAAATCCCATCATCAAAGTATCAGTTGGAGTTTCACCTAATTTTAGAAGTCTTGTCCAATCCAGGCCTCAAGCTTGAATTGGCAATACACAGAGAGAGAGGCAGAAAAGAGAAGAGAGATGGGGTTTAAATACTCTTTTGCCCTTCTGGCACGCCCCACATGCCCATCAATAGCCCCTCTGGAAAAGAACAGTGATTTCTCATTCTCAGAATGATGCTGAAGTGACCTAAGGTGAATAAAGCCCCTGGTCATGGGAGAGCTTCTTTCTTTTGAGAAGCCCCTTGGATCCCATGGGAAGAGTCCTCATTTTGTTTTCTTACCAACCATATCAGGAAAACACCTAATTCTCTGTGATTTAGGGAAAGTCAACCAACCCTTCTTGGATCATTGGTCTTTCATTCCCTTAATAACTCTCCAAGTGTTTCTCTGTTAACACTATTCTCCTGTTCCATCCCCAGATCTGGGCCCCACTCTGCATGCAGACATGAGAAACAAGATATACAGTTGGGTTCTTAGCCATCTAACCAGGTATTTGGGGAGTTGCTGCCCTAGAGTGGGTTTTCATTGGTCCTTGTTGAGCTGAGCTGGGCACACAAGTCTACATTTTAATGTCCATAACTTTCTTTGCTTTTAAAATCAGAGGGCCTCAGCAATCTGTGGAAGTCACTTTCAGGTCCCCAAACCATAAAACTAGGAAGATTTGGGGGAGAGCAGGGAGAATCCAAATTCGTGTAAATTTTAAAGAAATCTAGCTAAAACCTGAGGAATGCCTTGCAAATTGATTTCTAAGATGGGAAGTAGCAGGGGGAAAGAGAATCAGGGAAGTTTCCCAAGTTCCAAGTTGGCCAGCTGGTCAATTAGATGAAGAAGTCTTCAAAGTACTTCCTGGGAAGTGTTAGCATCTGAATTTTTCTTCTTCTTGTAAGTGGCTGCCTCCTTTCATCTTGCAGCTTGAGAGTAGCTCATTTACCCCAAGAAACAGTCAACCGTTTAATCATTAAGAGCGACATAATGATAGCTAATGCATGAGAAAAAATGGATACCACTCATAGGGCCCAATGAAGACTGGCCACAGGGCCCCATCCAAAGGAGTCCAGCGTTCCTTACCATTGAGCCCTAGGTGGGGGAGGTGGGAGGGAAGTAGGCATACAACACTTTCTCCAATAATCTACCAACTCCTTATTCTCTAGAAGTGACCCACAAAGGCCGGATGGTATCCTGGGGACCCACTGTGGTTACTTTTGGGGACTTTTACAGGAGAAAAGAGGTGGCTATAAACAGCGTCTAACAATGGCAGCTGTTTAGGAAACATTGTATATGTAGAATCTGGGATGCATATTTTGGTTCCTTGTTTCCCTCTTCCCTTTGAAAAGCAGCACTTGAAGATAAAGCCCTTGAAAAAGGCTTAGAGGAAGATTCATGGGTAGGGATAGGGTTAGGTAGACTGGCTGAGGTCTGATTTATATCTGGTAACTTCCACAGCCTTATACCTTGGAAAGAGTCCCTGTAGCCCCACTCCTGGACATGGAATCCTAAACCACCCCTTTCTGTCTCCTGGTCCTTTTCTACTGAAACCTAGGGATGTAATGCAACAAAGGCAAGGCAGAACAGCAAGGGGGTCATTCCCAAAGTCCAGGGAAGAAAAGGAAGCCACTCCTACTTGCAGTGGACAACCAATGACCATTTCTATCAGGTCTCTGAAATCATAAGATCCTAAACTCTGCTCCCAGGGGAAGCAGAAGGAAAATGTGGCAGCATGGACTGAGCAATTGCTAGGCCATTCTGCTTTCTGCTCCATTAAGTGTCCAGAATTCCTACCCTGTCTCTGAGCTATAGCCCTGGTCCAGCCTGGCCCATGCCCCTTGGACGTCCTATAAGTGGCTGCGGGGGATTAAAAGATATTCCAGGTCTGAAAACTTCAGTACACGTGGTTCATGTGAATCAAAACCTCTCTTCTTCCATTCCAAACACATACTCTTCTTTCTTGGGCAGCTATAAATAGGGTTGTTTCTAAAAGAAACAAAACAAAACAAAACAAAAACCCCTCCCTCTAAATAACATAAAGAAGATTCAAAATGATTGCACTTATTAGATGTGGACAAGGTGGGCAAAAGGCTCTCCACGTGCACACACATTCCTCTCATTGCCCATGGCCCAGGGCCAAGGCTGAACCCTCTTTTGTGGAGCCCACTGAGATACCTGGGACTGCCAGGTACGGTGTAGGGTGGTTTCCCATCAGCAGCCATGCTTCTTTAAGGATGTGACGTAGGAAGTGGTGCAGGACTCCCCCAGGGAGTACTGGAACAGGGAAGGATGGCTGAGCCAGGGGCGATGGGTTGGGGCAAAGGGTTAGTGTCTGCGGTTAGTATTCAGTCATTCTGTAGTGTAGTCCTTTAGATTTTTTTTTTTTTTGGCGATGCTTAAAAACCCGGTTTCTCTTCTGTGGAGCTTTGTTTTCTCCTGGAAGCATGGCAATTGCCCATTCCTCCTCTGCTCCTCCTCATTTAGTTCAGAGATCACCAGCTCAGTGGTGAGTATCTTTGTGAGCCCTTGGGTGGTAAAGCTCAGGCAGAACACGTGGGGGAAGAAGGAGGAATCCTTGGGCAGTCTAGACAAGATGGCTGATCAACCCAGGTCTCAGTGGTGGTAGTGGAGGGTGGGTTGAGGGGAGTGCCCAAACTATGCCCCACAGAGGATCAGTTCTAGAGAAATGCCTGCAGGCCAAAGACTTCTTTGGTAAGACCCTGGGCTGCCTGAGTTGCCATGGGTTGAGGGATATGTATCAGAGAGGAGGGGAGGATTCTGGCTCTAGACAGTCAGGGCACAGCCCTGAGAATGGCAGATACACCTTCCCTGCCTTGCCTCTAGGGCACAACTGCCCTAAGACCAATTGCCTTCATGGACCCCCTCACCCCTTTCAAACTGATCCTAACCACAGAGCATGGGCTAGGGAAAAGGTCAGTTTGTGGGGCTGCTACTTCCATCCCTTAGGGGGAACAGAGCTAGCACTGAATGGCTTTTGCAACACTCAGGGAGCATGTAGGAAATGGAAAAATGGATAAAATAGAGCGAGAGAGGCAGGGAGATGGAGGGACAGAATGGGAAAGTAAGTAGTCTGCATAGTGAATATTTGTTTTCCTCAAAAAGAGAGAGGGAGTTCGTTGGCGGTAGATGGGGGCTGTTGGGCAACCAGGGAGCTTGGAAACTGGGGTCTGTGGGGCTGGGAAGGGCTATTTGTAAGGTCGAAGGAAGCTGGAAACTTTGGAGCGTAGCAGCTTGATGAAGGATCGGGGTAACATCTCCTTGTGCTTCTCTGTATATTTGAAGTAGTTCTGTGGGTGGGCTAGCACTTCAAAGAAGGCCTTGATGAGCTTCTTATCCTGCAGGAGACAATCGACAACACTGAGCACATTAGCCTTAAAGCTAGGAAAGGGAAAGGGGCAAAATGAAGGCAATAGGCAAATGAAAACCAAGACTGGGACCTACAAAATAATGTGCACATAGTAGGTGTTCAACAAATGTTTGTTGAGTTAGTTAATTAATGACTTGCCTCCTCCTCCTCAGGTCTCCCTTTTAATCGTTTTAAGCCCCTTGCCCAGTCCTCTGGACACTGGAGAGCTCCTCTCAGACTCTCCACTATTTAAAGATGGTACTCAGGAATCCTTCTCATTTCCCACCCTCCTACTTTCCTGGACTTCATCATCTCTAGAAACACATTCCACAAGATGAAACAACTCAGAAACTCACAGCCCCTCAGATCATTTCCAACCCTGGCTCTATGACTTCATCACGCCCCTACATGCTTTTGCAAGCTCCTTGAGGAGGGACAGCTGTATGCCTTTCTTTGTATCCCCAGTCCTTAGCTTGGTACCCAGCACCAACCAGGAACTTAATAAATGTTTATGGACTCTGACTCCTTTGTAGCAGTGGGAGCCTGTTTCTAAGCCTCCTGCTGTGGGCCATCTTCTGAATTAGAGTACCCATTTTCTTCATCCTTGCTGTTCTTGTTGAGTTGTTTCCATCAGGTCTGACTCTCCACCACCCCATTTTGGTTTTTTTTTTTTCAGCAGAGATACTAGAGGGGTTTTCCATTTCCTTCTTCAGCTCATTTTACTGATGAGGAGCTGAGGCAAAGAAGGGTAGTTACTTGTCCAGGGTCACGTTGCTAGTAAATGTTTGAGGCTGGATTTGAACTAAAGAAAATGAGTCTTGTGTTTTCCACTGTGCCACCTGGCTGCCTTCATCATTACAGGAGATCAAAGAATCATAGAATGTTAGAGCTGGGAGGGATCTTAGAAATGATCAAGGCTAGTATCTCCCCTATCTGTAGAGGAAACAGGCTCAGATAGGAAAAGACTTACCCAAAGTTTCAGAGCTAGTTAGTGGCAGAGTTGAGACTAAGAACCTGCTGACTTCTTTTGGTCTTATGACCCTAAAATCCTTCCAGTGTTATTCATTACCTTCCTTTCCCTTAGCCTCCCCCGCCAATATATTTCCCTTTCTTTTCCTCACCTTCAGAATCTCTTGGTGGTTTTCAGAGGCATAGAGCCGACCATCTCGAACAATGTCCTCTACTAATTGTTCATAGTCCTCTGTAAAGCCAACAGATATGGTAAGGCTCAGGGATAGGGAACTTGCCTGCTTCCTAGCTCACTGCCTGGGCTTTCTTCTTGACTCTCACTGAACTCAACAGCATATAAACCCCCCACACCCCTGACCTCCTAACCATCATAGGTGACATAGGGTATCTGGAAGCCCCTGGCACTGTTGGCTTCACTTGTTTTGAAGTTGATCCAGAGCTTTCGGGAGCGGGCAGTGAAGGCAATGGGCCGCTCATAGGTCTGGCACGTCTCATAGGTGGTGATTGAGGATGGAGAGGCTGAGAACATAAAGAGTAGGGAGGTAACAAGGTGAGGAGAGGAGGTGAGCAGATTTTGCCCTAGGAGGGGAGTTTAGAGATGAGATTTGGACAGAAAGCATCAGATTGACAAAACCTTGGGAAATCAGAGTTGTCATCACCTTCTCTCTCCTACCGCGCCCTCCCCCCCCATACACAAATTTGTTATCCCATTGTGCTGGTGCAGTATCTCCATGGTGCACTGGTACCCAGAGAATATTAAAATGTTGGCATTTAAAATCTTTAAAAGGCAAAATTTCTAGGTGAGGAAGGAGGGAAGCAGGCCCTGCTTCTCTTAGCACCTCCTTCCCTCAGTAATCTTCCCCCTGCCCCCCAGATTCCCTCTCTTCTTTTCTTGGTCCCCTATCTCTTCCCTCTTCACCTTACTGCTTGGTTCCTTCTCCCACCCTCTTTAGCCCTCCCCAGCTCCCTCACCCCAGTACAACTCTGCTACTACCCACAGTTCTTGCGCATGACAAGGACATCCCCGCACTCGTCCTCGGAGGGCAGGAAAATCTCCGGCACTACAATGAGGATCTTTCGCTTAGGTGGTGGGTTGATGTTCCAGGTACACTCTACTCCTGCTGGGTAGTTGCCAGGGTAGTTGGGGGATTCAATATATCCGGTGAACTCACCTATCTCCCCACCACACTGTCGATCTGTGGCCGAGCCCAGGTGGATAGGGTAGGAATGAGAAGATAAGTTAGTGTTAGGGGTGTTGAGATGGGGAGAGAATGCAAAGATCTAGAAGGTTTCATGGGAGAATCTAAAAAGGACCTCCTGGGAGGCAGAGGCTGTGATCAAGCATGTGGTTTGTGGGTTACCATGGTGCCACCTTCTTAGGGTGATATGATGGTCACAGGATGACTCTCCAAGTTCTTTACCTCTTTCTTCCTACCTTTCTTTCCCCCAGTCTCCTTGCCTCCCCAGCACCTCCTCTCCAAGGAGGAGATTTTGCTGTGACAGTATATAAGAGTACTAAAGAGGACGAAAGAGAAGCTTCCCTGCCCGTCACCCCTCTAGCCCAGTCCCTTCCAACTTTTCCTCGTGTCTCATCCCTCACCTTACCCACTTTCCCCATCCCTGCCAATCACTGCCCCCAATCACTTCAGCTTCCATCTATCATCATCCATTGTCCCTTTCCCAAACACTTGATCCTGACACATACTTTTACACTGGGTCACACTGGTGGAGCCATCAAAGTCAGTGCTAGTGTTTCCTGGGCAACGGGTGCAGAAGTTCTGGCGAAATTCAGGTTGGTAGGAACCCAGGGCACAGCGTATACAGCGATGGATGCTGGTGTTATAGTAGTGACCTGGGGAACACTGAACTGTGGAAGAAATAAGCAGAGAAGGTCAAGGAGGTCTGGGGAAGGATCATGGATGCTAAACTATCTCAGGAGTCAAATACACAGTGACCTGCATGCAATAAGCAGAGTCAGCCTTTCAAGGCACAAGACCATGGGGTCATCCAGCCTCATGGGGTGGGGGTGCACAGTTCACCAGGGACTAGAGTCCTGGTCTGCCTCCCAATATAACCCTGTGCTCATAGGTTTCCTATGTCCCATCCCTCTTCAACAATATTTGTTAAACAAGAGATATACACATACATAAAAACAAAGATCAGGAGTGGAATAGGTTTGGGAATGTATATGTCTGTATATGTGTATGTGTATATATATTTATAGCTGTGGAGAAACATATCTAAACTTTATTGTAACCTTCTAGGGGGAGGTGGGGAAGGGTATGTATATATTTATAGCTATAGAGAAATATATCTAAACTTTATTGTGGCCTTCAGGGGAGAAGTTGGGGGGAGGAAAAAAAAGAACAAAGTAAAAAGGTGCACAGCAGAGAGCGAAAGAAAACTCACAAGGAAGCAAAGATGGATGTGTGTTATTTATCATACAAACTTTCTTGAAATGAAAATTTATTGTTTTATATTTTGAATCCTCTCTTATGTTCTGCTGTGTACATGATATGCTTTTATTTCTTTCTAACTTTATATTTAAGTTCCAATATTTAGGTTTGTGATGTTTTTGTAAAAAAAAGCCAATAAAGATTTGTTGCCTTGAGCTGAATTGAATTGGGATGCAGGAGACCAGAATTCCTTTTCGGGCTCCAGCCTTGTTGAAGGGCCTTAGCTATTCCTCTTTGTACTTAAGCTCTTCTGTTTAGGGGTGTCAAAGAAAGACAAGAGTGCCTGGTCTGGAGTCAGAAAGACTCATCTTCTTGAGTTCAAATATGGCCTTAGACACATATTAGCTGTGTGACTCTGGGCAAGTCATTTAGCCCTGTTTACCTCAATTTTCTCATCCGTAAAATGAGCTGGAGCATGTGGCAAGCCACTCCGGTATTTTTTGCCAAGAAAACCCCATGTTGGATCACAAATAGTTGGATATGACTGGTAATGACAGAATTATAACAACAACCTTTGCTAGGCCACCTACCACCAAGGTTGTGTCCCTCTTTCCTTTTCGTGAACATATGCTGATTTTTCACTAATGCAGGCAGGTATGGTAGGGTTTTAATAATTACTGCAGACATTTTATGGAGGTGAAGGCAGTAGGTGGATCTGAATGGTGCTAATTCTGATGACCAGGGCTGTAGGACTGTACCCAGTGATCTCTGAAGTGAGCTGGTGGTGATGGGTCAATAGCAGTCCTAATCAGTGATGGGAAAGGAGCATTGAGGCAGCATTTACTGGCCTAAGCGCTATCAAACATTGAGCTTGTGGGTGCTCGTTTACTACCCCACTTCCCTACCAAGCTTACAGTGAAGTGAAGGATTATGTTTTGAAATCAGAGGTGAAATTTAGAATTTCAGCTGGTGTGGGGGCAGGGGTGCATATGCCTTGTGAAGCTGAGAGGTGATTTGACTGAGTGAGGAGAGTCAGAGGACCTCAGTTCAGATCCTGGTTTTGCTATATGTTATCCATATGACCTTGGGTAAATAATTTACTCCCTCTGGGTCTTAGTTTCCCCTTCTATAGAATGAGGGAGTTGATCTGATCTCTAAAGTCCTTTCCAACTCTAAGTCTATGACCATACGGAGTTTGTAGTTTACATACCTTTGGTATCACAGTCTTGGAAGGAGACAGCCCCTTCGTGCTTGGTGGTGAGGCCCCCACCACAAGGGAAGCACAGTGTTCGTCCTGACTCAGGTTGGTAGGTGCCACGTGGGCATTGCTGGCATGGTTTGAACCCATCTGCTGAGTACTGACCTGGTGGACACTGACCTGCAATAAGCCAAGGGCCAGATTCTGAAGGGGGGGTCCTAAGGCCCTGCCCATAGGCTCACCCAGTCCCATGGGGCAGGGATGCATGGGGCACCAACTTGGGTAGCAGCCTGTGGCTTTGTCCTGTCCCCTAGGGAACTTCATGCCCATGGGCTTCCCTTAACCCACCCCTCCCCAGGCTGGATTGCTTGTTCCCCTGGCACCTGCACATGTGGTGATGTTGGTGGCTCCGAGGGGCCCATGGGCATCACTCCCAGGGCACAGGTCGCAGGAGAGCTGCCCTTCCCTCTCCTGGAAGGTGCCTGGTGGGCATGGCACACACTGCTCCATCTGGCCGTGGTAATACGTTCCCTGCGGGCAGCTGACTGAGGGAGAGTCGGCCGTGCTAGCCACCCCCCCCCCAGCCCTAGGACTGCCCTCCCACTCCCCCAGAATTAGGACCCTCTCCCCATGGGGGAAAAGTAAAATCTTATTTGGAAGGTGTGTGATATGGGTTGGAGTAGTAAGAGAACATGAACCCAGCCTGGTGTATATATAATCTTAGTACTTTGATATCAAAGGCACATGAGTGAGACAGAAGCATATGGAATGGTCATAGCTTGAAAATTTAGAAAGCCACACATTGTGGCAGTTGAACTAGGAATAATGAGGGGAACAGCTTCAAGAATCCATGCCTGTTTCCTATCCCAAACCAGCCTGTGCTTTGTACCCCCACTCCCCTGTTTCACTCTCTTACCACACTTGACCCCGGTGCGATGCTGCCCAGGCACACAGGCCTCTGCCTGTTCTACCCGCTCCCCAGCTGGGCCTGGCTTGTGTGCCAGCTCGTAATCTAGGCCTGCGAGGCGCAGCAGGAAGCGGTCCTGATTGATGGATTTCCTTAGCATCTTCAGTGACCCTTTCAGCCGCCGTTCCATCCTCTGTCGGAGGCAAGGCAGCCCACAGCTTGCTGTGGAAGGAAGCAGCTGTGAGCAGGAGAAACAGCTACGAATGGGGAGGGGGTCAAGAAGAGTGGCCAAGTGCGGAGGGCTCTAGTGAGGAGCAGCCAAGATGGGAGGAGTGCAGGCTGAGCATCTGTGAGTGCACAGTGGCTTTCAGGATCCTTCCTTCTCTCTTTCCATCCCTTATTCCTCACTCCCAATTTCCTTGTATGCCCAGCTCTTCTTATTTGGTCTTCCCATTTCAGGCCTCCATCTCTAACCTTCTATGCTCCCTCACCCCCTAGCTTCGTCCATTCTACCTGTGGTTTCTTCAGCTTTGACTTCAGCCTCCAATTCCAAAGTGAGACGTGTAACTTCCTTTCCAGGGGGAGTCCGGGCACGGCGTCCTTTCCCCTTACGGGATGAATCACACTTGAGGTGGATAAAGGTGACATGGCAGTCGGAACAGGGAGTCCCACCTGGAGAGAACAATTCAGTCTCATCCCAGATCCCCAATCCTAAAACCCACCTTAATTAAGGACAAGAAGCCAGCTCAGATGCTTACGTCCTATTTCTCTATCTCCTGCATCTAGCTTTACCTGACTGAAAATACTTGGACCTCCAAATCTCCTTTATTTTTCAGACACAAGACTGGAAGGATTGGAAGGGTCTCTTCCAATTCTAAATCATATGGTCCTTTGAAGAAAAAGAACCCCTCTCCTGTACCTTCTCTTCCCATCTCATCCCATCCCTTCTCAGCCTACACTGTATAGGGATGTCTGAAAGTGACTCTTCTGTTATCTGCTCTGACCCAGACTCTGGAGCATAAAGGACCCATAAATTGGAGAATTTATGGGGCATCAAGGTTTCTGGAGCCAGAAAGAGAACCCAGAAGAGCACAGGAACTGAGGTGAGAAGGAGGGTAGGGCCCGGTGCTTCAGTGTACATAGACTGAAAGAACATTGGGGCTGGAAGGAACAGATCATCTCATTCAGATTTTAGTTTTTTAAGTTCAGTTCTGTGAACTTGTTTTTTTAAGACAGTTTGATAGCTATATTTCATTGTAATTGGTTGCCTTTGTAATCCATGTATTTTATTCTACGCATTTAAAAGCATTCTTAGAAGTGGCCCATATTCTTTACCACAATGTCAGAAGGGTCCATGACACAACAAGGTTAAGAACCCCCTGATCTAGCCCAACTTCCTCACTTTAGAGATGAAGAAACAGGCCCAGCGGGGCAGTGAATTGCTCAAGGTCATACAGCATAACTAGTGTCAGAGCAAAGCATCAGGATTCAGGTTTCATGACTCCCAGATCAGTGCCCTTTTCATTATGCCTCCTGCCTCTTGTTCCATGAAAGTGGGCCACCCAGAATCCTGACCTGATGCTGGGACTCTGCCTGCCTCCTCCAGCTTGCCCTTGTTTCGAAGGTGCAGGCGACACTTGGCATCTTTAATCTTGAAGGAAGCTCGCTGTTTGACAGATAGCGTAGCTGTTTCTAAATAGAATAGCAAGGGTGCAGATGAATTCAAGTGCTGGCCCCAGGCTTGGGGAGGAGGGAAACAAATAGTGGATGGGGGTGATGAGGTTAGGGAACAAACTAGGGATTTGGAGGATATGGCAGGACATGGGAACTGAAGGGTTGAGCAGGAAGCCAGAAGCAGGGAGTCTATAAGGTTGAAGGAATGTTTTAGGATAGATTACAAAAACCACAATGGTGATTAGTGTGCAGTATTAAAAGCATCAAGGGAATTAGGGTTAGACAGAGCAGGCAGAGAGGCAAGGAAGCTTTCCAAAGAGGATTGGCAGTTGTGAGAACTGGGACGGGGGCTCACCAAGGCAGTGGTGGGTACTGGTGGTGTTACCACTCCTGGATTGGGAGGAACGGGGACTGGGTGTGCCGCAGCTTACCATGAAGCCATTCTCTGATTCTGGGGGAAGAAATGTGTTACAGATCTGACCCACTCTGTACCCCCAAAAACTCACGGTGCTGGAAGGACCCCAGGGAGAACAGAGTGATTTCCTGGACCTCCCTGGGATCTTCGCAGCTCTCTTTCTCCACCACCCACAGTTCTCACCACCAACTCATTTACCTGGCAGGAATCGAGCCCGAGAGGGGCAGGTCAGAGCACAAGTGTCCTTTTTGCCTGACCTGCTACAGCTGAGCATGGCCCGAGGGGCACTAAGGCTGCCCTGGCACTTCACCAGCTCTGGGAGGAGAGACAAGGCACTAATGTATGTGTTTGCCAGAGTGGAAGAGGTCGTGATAAGGTAAAACAGACATTTCCTTTTCCTCTATTGCCCCCTCTAGACTTTTCCCACTCTCAGTGTCGTTACTTAAGCAATTGGAAGTATGACAGAGTCAACTATAATTTAGCCCACTCTTTATATTGTCTTTGGAACCTTCTGTTCCAGCCTCATCTGATTGGAATGGGAGTCTCACCCGTTTAATCACTGGCTCCACTTGCTACCCCACTGCTCCTCCCCTTCCTTAGTCCCTAGCTCTCAAACTCACTGAAGGCACAGTGCCCACCATGGCCAGCAGAGGGCATTACACACCTGTGCAATCTTTGCCATTCCAGTGCAAGCGTCCCTGGCCTGAAGGGCAGGTGCACTGGTAGCTTCCAGGGGTGTTGATGCAGCCAAAACGGCAACCTCCTCTGTTAATGCTGCATTCATCCACATCTGGAGATAGAAAGAAGGCATCAAGAAACTGGAATGAAGGAGGAGATTCTGGGGCATGGAGAAACTTTGCTGGGGTTCAGATGACAACCAGCCTCAAAGAAAGCCTTGGCAGGATGGGGCTCTTAGTCAAACTCTGATCTGGTCACACCTGAAGCTTGCTTTTATTTGCTTTCCTATAAGTTCTAACCATAGAGCTGTTCTGCTATCAATAACAGAGATGAGCTGCCAGTGAAAAGCTCCAATAAGCACAGACTTATTAAAAAGTGAATATAGAAAATTTGAGTTCAGTGTGGCCTGTGATGAGTGTTGGTCCATCTTCTGCCCAGAGTAATTTCTGACCATAGCCACTGTCTGGAACCTATCCTAACCCTGCCTTCAAAGCTCCTTCTTAGCTCTGTCTGTTCCCCAAATGCCCACACTATAAAAGGGATGGACTTGTCCTATTCTCAACTAAACCAGCTGTAAGCCTGGGCTTTGGAGTCAAGGGGAAAGGTTAGGAGAAAGCTCTGGGGCCCTTAGGGAAGGATGCTATCAGACACTCAACTGCTTATAATGTAAACAGGAACCTTGGGCACATGGCTATGATTATGTTATTATTATTACTATTACTGGAGACATTTTCCCTTGGCATGTAATGTCCCCCTTCCTAGTCCTTCTTCCCAGGAAGCACGAGGGTTTAAGGACTGGTATGCTTGGGCATGTCAGATGAGGTCCAGACAACAGATGTTATTACTGTCCTCTGAGGTCCAGCCTAGCTAAGTTCTGAGAGGCTTAGCATCACAGCGTTCACCACAGCATTATGTGAAACACTATTTACTAAGACATGGAAGGATTGCAGCCTGCACCAGTAGAGGGAGCACTCATATCATAAATGCTTGGTCTGTCGAAGTATCCCAAGACCTTGGCTGTCTCTGAGTATGCTTGGGAGGAGGACGATCTATTTTGTGATGTAGGGAGATTGGGAAGGATACTGAGCAACAGTCTTATGAACTTATGGATAGTGAGGCCAGTATGAGTGGCTAGAGCTGTGCTGCTTGGGTTCAATGATCTAGGTCCATGAATTTCCAAATAGACATTTATTGGATATGGGCCACATGGGATGTTTGCCCATTGCCTGGGAATGATGACTTAGTTCTGTCTGAACTTGTAGCACTCTATGCCATCCAACTTGGAGGTCTGAAGTATGCACCAGCTTCTCCCTCTGAGCCCCCAGCAGTCTCCCCATCCATATTGTCCAGGGGAAGTGAAGACCTCAAGGGCTGACATGTTGTGATGGTGAGCTGTGACATGGAAATTCCTGTAAAGGTGGGTACACATACTGGGAACCCAGGAGTCCTGTCTCCCAGAACCTGTCTTTTCTTTTTCATCATAATTCATTCTGGCACCAATGCACATGTATATACAGTTAGAAGGACAGCGCAGGATTAGTTCATTTGGTGAGGTAAAGAGGTCACACTGGGTTGGTGTAAGGTAAGGTCATTGGGTAGGCTAAGAAAGGCATGAAGGGCTAGGAGATAAAGAGGGGGTTGGGTTAATGGTGAAAAGTCTCTGACTCACCCCCACAGTGGGTGAGCCCATAGAGCAGGTAGCCTCGGTGGCAGAAACACTGGAAGCTTCCTGGGGTGTTGACACAGATGTGGTCACAGGTTCGATCGAAGGAGCACTCATCGATATCTAGAGGCGAGACTTGGGATAGTTGAACAGTGTTCCCCAGGGACTGAAGCCCCTTAATCTGTGTTCTGTGATCTAGATCCCATGCCCACCTCTGCTGCCTGCCAGGACAGACTTAGGATGTTGTAGAATGACAGAACCCAGCCATGACCCCCTACTCCCACCCCCAACCCTGAGAGGGAGTCCATTACCCTTACTGGATCCCTGCCTAGATTTCAGAGGAGGAAAGAGGAATGATAAGTGGCACCAGAAGGTGAGGACTGAGGAATTAAAGGGGTTCAGGTCCTAAGGGACCAGGGAAGAAGGAAAGGGATGTCATGTTACTGGTTATTGTAGTGTCTACCTGGTCTTAGATACCCACCTTCCTTCCCTCTTCTACCTCCCCCCTCCCCCACCAAAAAGAGAGAATTCCCTGTCTTTGCCGCTGATTCTGTCCTAACCCTGTTCCCTTGACTTCTCCCAAGCTCATACTCACCCTGGCAGCTCCTCTCATTAATGAGTAGTTTGTAGCCTTTCTTACAGCTGCATTCGAAGCTGCCAACTGTGTTTCTACATATGTGGTCACAGCCCCCATTGTTCAGGCGGCACTCATCTATGTCTGAGTTGGAGGGATTTTAAGGATAAAAACAGGGAAAAGCAGAGATGAAATGAGGGACAGAAAAACAACCCCAATGAATCCAAGAGCACACTATAACAAGGGAGAGCCATAGTGAATCAGAGGACCTGGGACAAGCTCTGGATCCTTAGATGCCAGGCCTGCCCTTCTCATTCCTCTTTCTTCTCTCCTCCCTCTTATTCTAAGGGAGTCTGCTTGGAAGACTCCTCCTCCTTCCTGGGGCTGAGTTCCTAGATGAGGAGTTGGGGGTAGGGGAGAAGAGGACCATTAGGCTCTCAGAGAGTAGACTAGGACCCCAAGAGAAGAAAGGGCAGGGGCAGAAATCTAGTCGGAGAAGGGAACTAGGGACCATGGAGTCCCATCTTTTCTTTTCCTTCCCTACCCATGGAGGGGGTTGAGAGGTGAAGTAGGGAGTTTCTTCCTTTACCCCTTGACAGTGTCAGTGTAAGAAGGAGGAGGAATAGGAGGAGAGGGGCCTGGGTAAGG
Source organism: Gymnobelideus leadbeateri (assembly GCA_011680675.1). Lineage (NCBI taxonomy): Eukaryota > Metazoa > Chordata > Mammalia > Diprotodontia > Petauridae > Gymnobelideus > Gymnobelideus leadbeateri. Next base: position 775,016 of record WOXC01011258.1, read on the forward strand.
GGCACTAAGGTGGGAGTTGAGAGTTAAGTGACATAAAAGCTCCAAGGGAGGAGAAACCAGGAAAGGGGCCAGTTTGGGAGGGAGAGATAGAGGGAAGCCAGTGACAGGTAATTGAAGGGGTGATCAGAGGCCAGGCAGGGGGACCAGGCTGGGAGAGTTCTGGAGAGAGTCAGGCCTGAGGCAGCTTTCAGCACTACCTTGGAGAAGGGGGAGTAGGGATTGCTTCCTTCCCGAGGTCAAGTTCCTTGAGTTGGTGACAGACAGGACCCAGGCTACTCACCTCTCAGTCGGGAGGGTAGGAGGGAGTGCAGAGGGCAGACTTCTACTCTGCTCTTAACATACCTGTCAAAAGTCCTCCCAAGCCGGAAGCCCCCTAACCCTGGCTGTCTGACCTGTGTGTCCCCACTCCTCCCCCTTCTCCTATGGCAGCTGTTCCACAGAGAGACACAATGAACAAGGCCAAAAAGCTTATAGCAGCCCCCACTCGCCTTTCCTGGGAAAAGGAGGGGATGAAGGGGAGGAGGAATAGAATAAATATCGATTGGTCAGTGCTTTCAATGTGACTCCTTCTCCTCCATGGAACTGGCTATTAGAGGGGTGGAGATAAAGGGGTTATGGGAGACAACTGTGCAACAGAAAATGTGGGAAATACCTCCCCAGATTTTTAAGAGGAACAAGACACAAGGAGGTAACCTCATCAAAACAGGAAGAGAACATGTCTATGGTATCAGGCACCAGGGCACAGCCAGGGGGTAAGCTGCTTGCCTCCCCTCCTCCTCCTCTTGCCTGCCCTTTCCCCTTTGTCCTGGTTTTCCAGACCAGGAATGGATCAATTATTACTAGCACAATTCCTTAATAAGGTAGGGGGAAAAGGGAAAGGTTGGGAGGGGATGAGAGTGTGGTGAAGGATATAGGGCAAACAGGAGAGAGAAAAATGGAATTGGATGAGGAAGTAGGTAGAATGGAGGGGGCACTAACGAGGATAGAAACAGATTGTATTATTCTATACCTTGGACTAAGCTGAGAAATGTGGATAGGACAACTGGAGAGGCAGCATGGCATGGCGAGGAAAAGAAGATGACTGGAAGGTGGGGGACCTGGGCCCTAGCCCTTGCTCTGCCCCTAAGGAACTGTATGACCCCAGCAAGTTACTACAGCTCTCTAGGACTTGTTTTTAAAAAGTATATGTATATAATAAGTTTATTTATATAAGAAGTTTATACATATAATAAAAATAAGTTTATATACAATAGTAAATTGAAATAAAATTGTATATACAATTGAAATAAATGAAATTTAATTGAAATAAATATATAGTTAAACTACATTTAATTATATATCTATATTTCAGTCCACAAAAATCTGCCTTTTAATCCCTGCCCTTCAACTTCCCTGCCTCCGTTGAGAACCAAGACTTGGTTTTTAGTTTGAAAAATGAGGAGTTTTGAGATGATGCCTTAAAGTTCTCTTCTGGTTCCTGAATATCCTGATTCTGTGATGGTGTGAGATGGAGGTGGGGGTGGAGTGAGCAGGAGTATCTGCTAAGAAGAATTTTTGACACATATGTTAAAAAAAAGCCTAGCCTTTCTTCTCTTCTCCCCACCAAGGGGAGGTGAGTAGCCTGGGTTCTGTCCATCACCAACCCCAGGACAGAGATCTATTTTCTGTTCTCTGAATTGAGAGGGTTGTCCATGGGCATAGGCTTGGGAGACTCGGGCCCAGCTGCTATGGGCCTTGGACGCCATCATTGGGAGAACGTGACCCCTGGCTCCTGGTCTCTCCCTCTTGCCCCCCATCCCCGGCCTTTGCCCTCCCTGGGGGTTTCCTTACCTTTACAGGTCTTTCTGTCAGGCTGTAACATGAAGCCCACGGGGCAGCTGCAGTGGACACCAGTAGCCGCATCATGGCACTTGCTGTCACATCCACCGTTGTTGACAGCACACGTCTCTGTTTTTTGGGGGGGGATGGGGAAGGAAGAAAAAGAGTGTTATTGACCAGGAGGAGCCCCCAAACTCAAGGTCAGTGGAGGCAATCAAGGTCCAGAATGGGGACCTCAGCCCACTTAGTGCCCTCACTCAGTCTTAGGAGAAATCTTGGAGTCCAGGCTCCCATCCCCCTCTCCTTCCCCCCTGCAAGTGCAGCCAAGCAGTCAGCTTCCCTGCCCCCAACTTGATTGAAACAAGGTGGACAGCAGTGAGGCAGGTACAAGCCAGAGCTGTCAAGCAGGAATGTGCTTAAGGGGGGTGGGAGGAGTTTAAAGGGGGGAAAAGTCAAGTAGGGGTGGAGGGAGCTAGAGTGGGTCTGTCTCTCAGCAACAAAGATGAGCAGATAGGGCTCCCCTTTCTTCCCATTCTCCATCCCCTCCTTTTAAGAGTGGTGGGGGTGGGGTGGGGGAGAGAGTTTAACTGAGGCTATGGGGGAGGGGCAGGTCTAGGCACCGACTCTTAAAGGTCTGGGCCTAGTATCCTCAAATCCTTAGCCTGGCAAGAAATTGCCAGAGGTCACTAAGTCTATTTCTCTTTTTCTTGAACTATGCTGGGCTGAAATGTGCCTGTTTTTCTTGAGAGGACACATCACAAAATCTCTTGTTCAAATGCTTTCCACGCCCGGGCATCTGAAAATGCATCTATCTAACCTAAAGCCTGCCCAGTGTAGAGCTATTTCCTTTTGTGTTGTCTTGGATGGAATCGAGCCAGATGCTTTTGAGCTCATATGGGCATTTTCTCTCCTCATTTCATCAGCAAGGACATCTGTAGGGTTTTGGGGGGGATGGATTTGGGAGAGAAATAGTGCATACAAAGGGGACGTCTTGGGGATATGGGATGAGAGAGATGGAGAGTCACAGAGCTAAGAGGAGACCAAATAAAAACCATTACTTTCAAGCTATGTTCCTTCTGTTATCTCTGCCCTGAGACTCCTTTAAAATGAGAAATCCTTAGGTTTCAGCTTTAGGGGAGCCCCTAATAAAGAACCCTGGGATCCCTGCAGCAGTGACGGAAGCTTGGGAGCCAGGACATCAACGAGAGGAGCTCTAGAGGCTGCTGCTAGCTTGAGGAATCTTTGATCCACATGTTCAGGCCCTACCCATCATTCCTAGGGGTAGCAGGACCAGGATTGAGAATGTCCTGAGAATGCTTCACTTCTGTCTCTCTGCTCAGAGCCTTCTGACATATCCCATCCCCTCCTTTCACGTGGAGCCTGGACCATGACAAAGGGATGCTATTTTATTCAGATGAGTTGCAGTGTTTTATCCAACTCACCTCCTCCCTCTTCCTACCTCCTAGATTCTAGAGTTTTGTTCTGTTTTATTTCTTCTTAACTTTCCGAAAAGGAGAAGTAGGATCTTAATGGATGCAGGACTGCTCTGAGGTATCCTTTATCCCCTTCCCAGACTCAAGACTCTCCTAGGTTTCTCCAAAACAATGTGGACATTTTGAGAACTTTGGGATAGAACCCTGAAATCTTCCCCAAAATCCAACTTTAATGTAGGAACTAATATTCTGAAAGTGGGGCTGAGAACAAGAGCCTCAGGTGAAGGGAATAGGAACATTATTTCAACCACCTGTTTAGGGTCCTAAGGAGCAGAAGGTAGACAACATTGCCTCTAAGATGGTCCCAGAAAGCCAAGCACTAGCTACTGTAATTAGAGCAAGGCAGTCGTTTCCAGGTGGGTAGAACAGTCCCAGGGGCAGGTCAGGAGAACTGAAGTCTCTCATCCTTGGGGCTCTCCAGTTCACCAACCCTTAGCTTTCCCACTGTGGGGGAATGTCCTAGAGGGCTGGGGGGTTAGGAGAGTGGAACTAGGGGGATCAGGGGCCTGAGAAGCAAGTACCTTTGGGGGAGGATGGCTTCTGACTATCAGCATACCCCTCCCTGGTTACACAGAGAAGTGTGTGGGGTGGAGATGATTATACCTTTAGCTGTACAGAAGAGTGTAGGAAAAGATAAGAAATGACAGCTATGTCTGAGGGACAGTTAGGAACTCAAAGGAAAAGTAGGTGAGGGAGGTATTGGAGATGGAGGGAAGAAGAAGGAACAGATGGAGGGAAAGGAGAGCAGAGGAAATAAAGAATAAAGATGAGCAAGACTGACAAAGACTCTTTGGCCAGCTCTTGGGGACCCAGGATTCCTGCCACCCAGGTTCCTTCCTGCCCCTCAGTAGGGCTGATGCCTAGGTTGCCAGGATGAGCCTGGTTGGTAGGCTGGGGCCCAGCCAGGCCTAAGTGGGGGCAGGCCTGGTGGGGCATGCAGTTAGTGGGAGCCCCCAGCGGGTTAGCCCCTCCCTGAGCAAGCGAGTGAGCGAGTGAGAGAGCATGGGAGCGTGGGGAGAGCAGATATATTTACCATTAGAAACGGCCTGGGGGGGGATGTGCTGCTCTAGCCGCCTCTCCCCTGTTTGACATTGTAAAAAAGCTGTTTAGATGATGGGCAGGAAACACCTAGCTCCTTCCCTGTGGACTAGAGCCAGCAGAACCCCAAATAACGAACCCTGGGATTCTTATAGCCATGATTTCCAGAGCCCTCTTCCTTTCTAGCATCTTGTTTTCCTAACTACACCACACAGGGGGCTAGGTTCACCCGCCCCATGTTATAGTTGGGAAATTCAGAGTCCAGAGTTAGGCCATTTATCTAAGGTCACACATCGAGTTGATGGTAAAGATATGGACTAAACTCCCATTTTCCAAATCCTAGTTGAATGCACTTTACTTGTCTCTGAGACTAATTGTCTCAGCCTTCCTAAATAGACTAAGAGCCCTATCATCCCCAAACATTCTTCAGAAGGCTCCTTCCACTAATAAACTTGGAATGGGGAGAATGTGGAGAGTAGGAGAAAGACAGAAAATTAACTCTCTAGGGGGAGGGGAGAGGTGTTGGAAAAGGGACCGACTGCAGTTCAGAGAATAACCACATTCTCTTTCGGTCATGAGATAGGAGAGCAGAAAAGGATACGGGAATTAGAATGGAACCCAAGCTAAAAACAGGCATCCACTGTGTAGCATCCTTGTTTAAATTTAAAAAAAAAAAGCAAGTATACTCTGGGATATCTGAATAAAAAGAAACAAGTTGATTTCTCTACCAGCCTTAAGCCTGGCCCAGACTGTGATCAAAAATCTGTTCTGAGCTTCATGATTTGAGACTTTGGGGACATGTGGGACAGGGCAGAGAGCCCTAGAGATTATCAGGAGGTGGGGGAAGGGAATAATCCAGCCTGAAAAAGTAAAGACTCTACAAATAACAAAAAAGTCTTAGTTAATGAAGATGAATATATCTAGAGAAAATGTAGTGGCAGGGATTTAAAGTTTAAATAAGGAAGAATCATGAGAGATGTTAGTCCTTTGAACAGGTGACTAAGGGAAGTTGTAAAAAAAAAATTATGGAGATCTTTGAGGACAAAAGGACCCTCTGTTCTTGGGGTCTGTGGAAGGGTACCTAGACACTGCCTGGAGGATAAAGGCTGGATCTCTGGGGTGAGGAGACTGTTGATATTGAATGATACATAAGGTACACATCATTAGGATGTGTGGAGACCAGTCTAAGACATTCCACCTTCTCCTTTCTAGCTATGCGACCTCGGGCAAAAACACTTAAGTCTCTGTAGCTTTAGCTTCCTTATATCAATAAGACTAATAATATTGATTGTGGGGGAAATTGCTTTGTAAATTTGGAAGCGCTAGAGAAATGGGAACTGGTATTAGGATTTCTGTCATTTTATTATCCATGGTGGCTGTTCTGAAATGCCCATCAATGAAAACATTGAAAACGTAAAAGGGGAGAAGTGAAAAAAAAAGGGGGGGGAGGGGTGTGCTTTCACTAGCTCAGGGAACAGCCAGGTTTATTGGTTGTTCTCTTGGCCATAACAGCTCCTGTGCATCCTGGGACTCAAACACTGCCCAGACTCATCCCAGCAGAACCCTGTCAAACTGAACCAAAGGGACCTCTAAGTCAAAGCCCTTTTTGGTTTCTCACCTCGGTGAAATGACTGACTTTCCCCCTTCTCCCCTCTCCTCCCTGGGAAATTGGTTTGTCTTCCTGACACAGAACAGATTAAATTAAATGCTTATCCATTAAATCAAATCCATTAAATGCTTAGTGAACTGAACTGAATGGGACTGAATTAACTTGACCCCATGACTTGAAAGACAGTGTGTAGAACCCAGGAACTAAGGAAATAGGGTCAAGATAGAGATAAGCAAAGACTAAGGGAACAGAGGCCTGGTACTGAGGGGGTGAGGGCCTGGAGCTGCTGAGGAAGGGAAGGGTCATAAGGGGAAAGCTGAGAGAGAATAACATTCTCAAGTCATGAAGGAAAAGAGGAGAGAGAGTGGATGCAATGGGCAGGTGCCAGAAAGAAAGTGAGCACTAGGAAGGAAAGAAGGGAAAGGTCCCTAGAGCCAAAAGAATCCCAACAATTTGCCCACCTGTTCTTGGCCCTGCTTCCTATAGGTGAGAAAGGTGCCTGACTGCCTCACCCCCTTCTCCTACCACCCCAGTGTGCAAAGAGGATTGTGCCAGGTGTTACTCAACTCTGTCAGTCACTGTCAGGGACTAGATAAACCCACAAGTCTTCTCTGGTTTGAGCCCCCAATCAAGGTCAAGCAGTTCCTTTTCTCTAGCCAAGATGGTGGGCTGTGCCCCTCCTTTTCCCCTTTCATCTCAGAGCAGTAGAGATTTCTGATGTCTGTTATGCCAGGGCTGCTGAGCTAGGACACCCATCCCCAACTCAAACTGCATCTGTCCCAGTGTTGCCTATTTGGTGCCATGTAGTTATTTGGACTCCCTACCTCTGCCCCTTGCCCAGTGCACATTTGCCACTCTGTTCCTATGCTTCTTTCTCCCAGAGCTTTACCCACCAATGCATGTCTTTCCATCAGTGTGTAGCACAAACTTGACATGGCAGCCACACTTGGGTCCTTGTTCTGTGTCATCACATGTATGCTGGCAGCCACCATTGCCGTAGTTACATGTCACTGTGAGTCAGGGAGAGGGAATAGTGAGGTGCTGAGTGGTTAAGGTCTCCTAAATTAAGAACACTGACCAAGTTTGGTTCATTTTCAGAGTCCCCTGGCCCTTCCCTTCCCCATATTTTTTTACCCCCACTATTCTCTTCTCCCCCCCCCCCCACTCTGAGCCCTTCTCTCCATCCCTTGCAGTTTTCCCTTCCTTTCTCTAGCACACCAACTTACATTTACAGTCTCGCTGGTTCTTGGTAAGCTCAAAACCTGGGCGGCATTCGCAGGCAATACCTCCCTTGGGTGTTTCACGGCATATATGGGCACAGCCGTGGTTCTTGTTCATGCAGTTCATTCCTTCTAAAGGGGAAGAAGCGTATACTAGCTGGGCATAGGGAATCAGGGAACTGCTTGGAGAACAGGGCTAGGTGATCAGGAAGACCCAGATTAAGTGTCTAAGCCCTTCTCCAACTCCATCTTAGAGAGAGGTGGCTAGCCCTTGATCTGAGAGGCCTTTCCTTATTCCTAGCACACTACCATGGGCACCAAAATGACACATGACAGGCACTAGTTGGCACAATAAACTTGGGTTAAGCATCTATTTATTCAAAGTATGTAGCATTACCTGTTTGTTCCTCTTCCCAAAATATCCCAGTCTGCTCAGCCTTCTATTCAGTCAACCAGGAAATACCTACTAAGCACCTTTCTATTGATTTACATACAGTAGGATATAGAATTATAGGACTTTGTCCCTGCCTTCAAGGAATAATCTAGTTAGAGAGATAAGACAAACATATGGAAAGTTAGCTGACACCATAAGGTCAAGTGTAAAGTGTGTCCAATGAAGGGGACAGATAATATATGCTATGTGAAGTCACTGTGACCCCTTCCATGGGAGGTACCCACTGTTCAGTGTTAGTAGTTAAGGGATCTGTGGTAAGGGAGGTTCTGCTCCTTCTGCCAAGACCCTAAGGCCAAAACATCCCATTTCCTCTGCTCTACATCTGACTTCACAGCCTCTGTCCCAACCCACAGCACAGAAGGTCTTCAGATGCCAGGCTGAGCACAAGGCACAAGGGACAGGGCAGCCCCATCAATTCCCTAACGCCATACTGCCCACAATCCCATTTACCTTATATTTATTCTCAAACCTATGCTGACTATCAAGTTATACTCATCCTACCCCAACACTGACTTCAGTGACTGAGCTGGATAGACATAGATAGATAGACACCATGGCCTGGTGTCAGGAAGACCTGAATTCAAATGCAGTCACAGACCCTTACTGTGAGTCCCATTTCACCTCTGTTTGTCTCAATTTTCACATCTGTACAATGGGGATAATAACAGCACCTACCTCCCAGGGTTGTTGTAAAGATCAAATGAAGAGTGATTTGAAAGCCCTTGCCACAGTGCCTGGCACACAGTATGTGTTGTTACTATTATTATTACACCAGCCCTTACCCCTAACCCATACCAGTACTAACTGCCAGTCTGAGATCACACTGAACACTCATCTCAGCCCTTCCCCAACATCAGTTCTGCACTGACTCTGAGAGGACTACATTCTTTTGTTTGTTTGTTTGTTTAGGGCAATTGGGGTTAAGTAACTTGCCCAAGGTCACACGGCTAGGTTTTTGTTTGTGTGGGTTAAGTGTCTGAGGCCGGATCCGAACTCAGGTCCTTCTGACTCCAAGGCCAGCGCTCTACTCACTGTGCCACCTAGCCGCCCTAGAGGACTACATTCTTTTGTAACCTACAGTGACCCTGTGGAATAGGAGAGTAGAGTCACGGGGTTGAGGTGGAGCCTCTGGGGACTGACCTTCTGGCCGCTGGATACAGGTGTGCTGGTTGTCACTGAGAAAGAAGCCATCTCGGCAGAGGCATTCATAACTGCCCATCATATTGACACAGCTCTGCTGACAGCCCCCATTGCCCTCGGCACACTCATCCAGATCTGTGGATCAAAAAAAAAAAAAGGTGATAGAAGCTTTGGGGACCAGCTACTACCTGGGGAAGTGAGGTAGGGTAAGTAAATAGCCTCTGAGGGTGGATGGATGAGACAGCTCAATGGTCCCTCCATCCTCACCCCCAAGCCTAAGATGGGGGCCCTGGGAAGAGAGAATCACAGGAGAAAGGTCTGTATGGGACTTTAGTGAGCACAGTCCAGCCCCCTCATTCTGCAGGGGAGGAAAATGAGGCCCAGAGGAGATTCAGTGTTCCAGCTGTCAGACAAGAGGCAAGCTGCAGAACCACAAGTCAAATCCAGCTCTTTGGACTACAGTTTGAGTGTCTTTCCACTGCACCATGATGTGTTGTCCTCCCCCAACCCCAATTCAGCACACACCATTGCCTACTCTGCTTAGGATGGAAATATAAACCAGAAAAAAGGCAAAGCTCAAGGTCAAAGAAATGGGGAGAGGGAGTCTCCTGATGGGTGGTATGGAATACCCTTCTGCCCAGACCTTGAAGAATAAGCAGGAAGAGTGGTTAGTGAAATGGGGAACCTCAGGAGATGGAGAATGAGTTGTGATACTGGTAAGGGAAAGCAAAAAAAGACTAAAAAAAAGGAAATAAATTTAGTGACGGTCTTATGGCTGTGAAATGAGAGCAAAGGGAGAAGAAATGCAGTCCAAGTCCCAGATGCTCTGTAGGGCAGTGACCATTTCTTTGGACAGACCAGAGGCCCTGATATTCTCTCCTTCTGTCTTCCCCTTCCCACCATTCCTACTCCCCCCTCCTGCTACCCCCAGCCTGGGCTTACTGCCACGCTCCCCAGCCTCTCCTATTTTGGTTTAACAAAACAAAGTTTAGCCGTCTGGGAGGGAGGGATGGAGGAAGATAGTGGAACAGCTAGTCCACACCCTGGGCTCTGGGGGACTGAGAGAGGACAGAGAAGTTCTCACCCCAGATTTACACCCCTCACACCTCTGAGTTAAGCTTCCTTAATGGCCATCAGCCATCCAGTTCCAGGGCTCTTTCAGATCTTTTCAGGCCCTGCTCTCCAGTGCAGTTCCAAACAGCATCATGGGTCCCTCTTTGTTCAGCTAGACCCAAGAGGAAAAGGCAGTTCCTCTGAGGATCCCCAGATACCTTCCCTTTCCCTTCCCCTTTCCTGCCACAGTCATTGGCAGAGGAAGCTGACCCCAACCCCACTGGTTCTTAGGCTTGAGATCACCTACAGGGAAAGTTCAGGAGACCTCTTCCTCTACTCCTATGGTCATCTCTCTCTACACCTCTGTCCCCATTCAGGTTTTCATATTCAGCCCTTTCCCATCCCTTTTTCCTCTTTCTTTGCTTTTTTTTCTCTCTTTGACTCTGCTCTTGTTTCATTTCTGACCCTACCTTCAGTTCAGGGTTCTGCCTCATTTCTCAGTAGGATAACTAAGCCTCCAGGGAGGTGAGAGGTGTCAAAAGAACTCAAGAGTCTGAGATGGTCAGCCCTTAAGGCAGCTTTCCTGTCTGACTTGTGTGGCTTTTAGAATCTCCCACCCACCAGCTGCCCAAATCAGAATGCCAGGAGCTCTGTAATATAAGAGCAGGAGACATATTAGTAAAGAAAGAGTGGGCCAGGGTATGAGTCTTGGGCAGACTGGGGTCTAGGGTAGGTGACTGAGGTGGTTATGAAGGTGAGGGCATGAAGGCACAGAATGAACATGTAGGATAGTGTGGAATTCAGGCCAAGGAGCTTTGGCTTGTTCCTTATGAGTCCCAGAGGGAGAAGGCTTTCCTTAGCTAATGCTGTCAGGGAAATAGTCAATTTGGGAAAGTTGGAGGTTGAGTGAGGTAGAACTTGGTCCAGTTTGTTCTCATGGAGTCAGATCACCCCTTTTACCCCTCCCTTCATGGTCCTGTGGCTTCTAATTTCCTTTCTCTCCTTGGCCATGGGAGTAACAATAAATTGGGAGCAGCTAGCTGGTGCATTGGACAGACTGTTGGACCTGAAGTTTGAGAAGACTTGAACTCACATCCTGTCTCAGACACTTACTGGTTGTGTGACTCTAAACAGATCACTTAGCCTTAGAATCCTTATCTGTGAACTGGGGATAAGCACTCACCTCAAACGGTTGTCGTGGGGACCAGCTGAGCTGACATATGTGAAGTGCTATGTAAACCATAGAGCCCCACATAAATGCTAGTTATTATCGGGAAGGACTCCTAGGTTCCATCCCAAATGCTTCCTACCCCATTCCTTGGTTTTTACACCCGAGCAGAATCTGGGCAGAGACCACTTCCTTGTTCTGCTTTTCCATTCCCACAGTAATTTCCCTATCAAATATCCTAGATCTACACAGACCAAGACCTGAAGTTCAGGGTCCTCAAGGGGCTTCCTCATTGCGGAACTCCAAGCATCGAGGCTCCAGGAAGAGCCCATGGCCCAGGGCTGTCCATTCCTCTTACTCTCTTCTCCATCAGACCTCCTTACCTCATAGAGGCAGGCAAGCAAACTGGGGTGGCAACAGAAATGAGGAGAGGGAAGAACATGTGTGTGTGTGTGTGTGTGTGTGTGTGTGTGTGTGTGTGTGTGTGTGTGTGTGTGTATTATTTTGTGTGGACTTCTTGAAGATGATTCTCCCACTGAATGTGTCTTTTGGCACAGATTGAAAGTGGTATGTGGTTCCCCACTCCTAGATCTACCTCAAGGTGCCTAAATTTAGGGTATTTTCCATCAGTTCCCCTGGAATTTTTCTAGCCATGTGCAGGATGAATTTATCCTTAGGAGCTGCTCCATGTTAGAAAATAATCCCTTCTCGCTTGTCTCAGAAGCCAGGCTCCCAGGCTGTTAGGTATGGATGTTAGTCATGGCCAGTAGCCCTTCAGAAAGGAGAATTTTTACTGCCCCACTTTCCTGGCTGAGAAATGCTTGTGCTCTCCCCTCCCTCCTCAGCTCCAGTTTCCAGTCCCTCTGCTCACCCAGACAGTTATGTCCGTCGTGTGCCAGGTGGAAGCCATCGTAGCAGGTGCATCGATAGTTACCAGGGATGTTAACACACTCATGTACACAACCGGCATTGTCGTCCCGTTCACACTCATCCACATCTGAGGGAAAACAAAGGCTAAAACAATTCTCATCCCACTGATTCCACCATCAAATACCCAATCTTCCTGGGTTCTTTCTCTCCTTGCACAAGATCTGGAGTCTAAAGATTAGAGGAAGGCAGGTCTTTCCCCTCCCAGCTGAGGACTATGTGTGATTTCCCATTGTCCCATTGGCTGGCTCTCTCCTCTCCTTCCCCAGGTGCCTCCTCTCCCCAGCCTCACCTTTGCAGTGTTTCCCATCTCCACTATAGCCAGACTTGCAGATGCACTTATAGGAACGGGGAGTGTTCTGGCAAATGGCATCAATGTGGCAGTTATCGGTGCCTTCCACACATTCATCCACATCTGTAAGGGGAGAGGAGATGAAGGTCAGGTGGGATCTCTGCCATCATCCTCCCAGAGGAGTTCCACCAGGGCAGACTCCTCTGGGGTGGGTTTCTCTCATCTTCAGAACATACGCAGTGGATGCTTCTGAGGCCATTTATTTACTCATATGTACTTATTTCCCACCTACGGCCAGACTTAGTATAAATCTAGAGAACAGAGTGATTTCAGGGGCCCAAGAAGTTCTCCCTACCCAAAAGTACCTCTTTCACCCACTCCCAGATCCTAGGATTTCACAGTTAGATATTTGTTTCTTTGCTTCAAGTCTGGATCCCCTGTTAAAAAGCAGTGTGGAAAGCAGTGAGCTATCAACATCTTAGTATGAATGAATTTACTGTATCCTTTCCTGAGAAGTTTTAACAGGAAGAATGAAGGAGAAAGCCAGAAGTCTGAAAATGGACTGAGGATCATTAATAGAGTAATGGAACACTCTTAGGCTGAAAGGAGCTGACAGTTCTCCTTAATTCTAGCTCCCTACAGTTGCCATACACCCATGCTCCAGGCATCTTATGTTCTTCTTGGGTCATCAGTTCTTCCAAGGTCCCAGCCCATCTTTATCCTGACGATAAGATTGTTGGAGGTGCACAAGGCTCTGAAGGAAGAGATTCAAAGCTCTAGAACCAGAGGTGGAAGAGACAAAGGGTCTGGGAAGAGCTTTCCCCCTGGGACTGAGGCCCCATACCACTGGCAGTAGGAGCCCTTCCCAGAAAGACCCCAACCAGCAAAATAATTTGAAGACTGGATAAATGGCTTTCTTAGATGTCGCCAGGAATAACCAGCCCCAAAGGTAATCAATGTAAAGTATGTTATCTATTCCAGTGGCTGGAGGTTTTCTGCATTTGGGATCTCCAAAGGGAAAAACAGATCTGCATCCAGATAGAGCTACAGTTATATCTTTGTCTGTAGTTTTCCATCTTAGTGAGGTACACACGGTTCCCAGAGGACAAGGGATTTAACACTGCTAGTCGGCATCAGAGGCAAGATTTCAACCTCTGTCTGCCTGATCTCAGTTCTTACATTCTAGTCCCTACAGCATTTTACCTTCTTGAATAAAACAGAAACTAGGAAATTATAATTGGCTAGGAAAACTTATTTAAGAAAGAGGATACTGTGATAAGTATAAAGAGAAGGAAGGTGTCCATCAAAGTGTCCAGAAAAAGTTCTATTTTTTACTTTATGCTTTTAAAGTTTACTTTGATTTTTACTTTAAATAAAATGAGATACTTATAAAGCACTTAGCACAGTGTCTAGTATGTAGTAGGTGCTTAATAAGTGCTTGTTCCTTCCTTCCTATACTTTACGTCTTTACTTTATAGGAAGAATTGGTTTTATAGCTTCCTAGCACAGTCCAGAGAAGAAAAACACCATGATGGAAGGGATATTCTGATCTCATCAGAGGTTTATAAAGCTCTCAGGAAATCTCCTAAAGAACTATGAGACTATATCTGCAACAGCCCAATCGTCCTTCTTCATTACTGCAAGAGCCCGATTAGGAGAGGGGAGAAACTTCAGGGTATTAAGTGGGAACTGGAGATCAGGAGGTCCCTGAGAAGGAAAAGGAAATGATGCTGGGTGTGGGGAAGGGCTTTTCCTGTGCTTCCTCTTCCTCTACTAATTTCATCCCAATTTAGCCACTTACCTGGTTCATGAATGACTGACTCCGGGAGCTGAGATCTGCCTATCTATCTACTTCTTTCCCCCAATCCCATCTCAGCACTGCAGCGATAGTAGTCAGTCCTCAATCTCAATGAACATCAACCTGAGGAGCCCCTATCCCAACTCAGGATGGGAGAAAAACTGCTGAGAATGGGAAACGAGACCACGAGGGACTGGCACAGTGCTCTGTAAACACCGTAGACATTCAGTAGATGCTTGTTAAATTGAATTGATTGCTCCAAATAGCATGAGTGGAAAACTCAACTGTTCTTTTGCCTTTAGCTTGTGTTCCACTAGGACCAGTGTCACAGAGGATGGCATAGAAAAGAGAATTGGGTTTTGAGTCAGAAGAGCTGGGTTTTAATCCTTGTTCTGCCTTTTGCTAGCTTTGTGACTGGGCAAATTGCTTTACTGTTTTGACCCTCAGTTTCCTCATCTATAAGTTGGGGATAGGGCAACTAGGTGGTGAAGTGCACATAGTGTGGGGCCTGGAGTCAGGAAGGCTCATCTTCCCGAGTCCAAATCTGGCCTCAGACAATTATTAGCTGTGTAACCCATGGCAAGTCATGTAATCTCTGTTTGCCTCAGTTTCCTCAACTGTAAGATTGGTGTAATAATAGCATCTACCTTGCAAGGGTGTCGTGAGGATCCAATGAAATGATATTTATAAAAAGTCCTTAACACAGTGCCTGACTTGTAATAGGTACTTCCCAGACTAATTTCTTTTAAGAAGTCTTCCCAGAGGGTGGCCAGGTGGCGCAGTGAATAGAGCCCTGGAGTCAGGAGGACCTGAGTTCAAATCCAGACTCAGACACTTAACATTTACTGGTTATGTGATCTTGGGCAAGTCACATAACCCCAAACAAACAAACAAAAAAAGAAGTCTTCCCAGATTAATCCCACCTACACTGGGGCTGTTATTACTCTTTTTCTCAGAATTCTGTTACCTCAGAATTCATGGATTCAATTGACAGTATTCTCATTTGTACTTACTGAAATTTTTGCTTTGTAAATGTTAGGTCATCTCATGATGTCTTGGTTTTGCCAAACTTGCTATATGGTTCCCCCCTACCCCCCCACCCCGCCCATATCATCCTTCACTGGGCCTTAGCAAAACTAGAAATGTATCAAAGTTCATCTTTGGCTCTTGAAGAAAACTTCTCCCAGCACTCAAACACTCCAGGACCCACACTACCTACCTCAAATTCTTACGTGTCCTCCTCTAAATCTTTCGGATCCCTACCTCTAATAAACTGCTTGATCATCACCCCCTTGGATATGTACTTTGTTTTCTCATCTTTCTAATGCATTTATTGGACAGCTAGGTGGCACTGGGCTAGGAATCAGAAAGACTCATCTTCACAAATTCAAATCTGACCTTACACACTAACTAGCTGTGTGACCCTGGGCAAGTCCCTTAACCCTGTTTGCCTCAGTTTCCTCATTTGGAAAATGAGCTAGAGAAGGAAATGGCAAAGCACTCCAGTATCTTTGCCAAGAAAACCCCAAATGAAGTCACAGAGAGTCAGCATGATTGAATAACAGCAGCAGCAACAACAAATGAATTTATCCTGTAATATTGGGCATTATAGTTAAATGTCTTGGGTCTTATTTCCTTACTAGACTGTGAGTTCCATGGGGCTAAGGATCATCTCTCATCTAAATTCTGTATCTCTCCCAGCACAAGCACTACTCTTTAGACACAGTAGACACTCAAATCTTTATTGAATTGAATTTAAAACATGGTGGGTAAGGTATAGCATTTTCATACCTTACTTAGAATTCTGGGATACCTTGTCCACCTTTAAGAGAAAAGCACTCCACCCAGGACACATGCCTCTTTTTTTTTGTTTAACCTCATAGTGGAAATTCCAAGTGAGATAAGAGGAACATCAGGCAGCACTGTAGCACCACTGGGGAGATAGTTTTGAGCTGGGTTGTCTTTTAGTGTCCCTCAGATCACACTATACAAGCAGCTGCCTTTTCAGCCTGTTTGCAAGTCAACCCCTGATGCTACTCCTCCTGACATGGGGCTGTGCACACATGGGTGCTAAACACACACTGACAAATAGACTGGTCTCCCTTTTTCTGACTCAGAGGCTGTCTCCACTATAACCTTGAAGATCTCATTTCCATCCAAGTTTTGGGCAAAGAGCAGCAGCAAAGACAGCAGGCTGTCCTTATTCTGGAAAAACATGGCAGAGCCCCCAAATTCTCAAAGGAAACTTAGATATGAGCTCATCCAACTTCCTTAATGCTTGCCCAAGGTCACACAGTTCACCCCAGGTTCAACCACCCCCCTTTTCTCTTCTACACCTTCTTCCCACCTTGATTTTCCCTAGTTTGACCTTCATGCTATTAAGAATGTATTTAACATTATTCAACCCCCTTCAGCAGCTCCCCAGGGGCTACTGAATAAATTCCAGACTCTTTTGGCCTCATATATAAACCCCTTCATGATCTGGATTCAATCTCCCTTCATGCCCTATACTCCAACCAAACTGGCCCACTTAAAAGTCTTTAAGCATGTTTGGTACTTTCCTTTCTTCATGCTTTTTTGTTCACCATGTTCTGTGTGCCTGGAATGCCCTCCTACCCCCTTCCTCTATCTTTTCCAGTTGAAATTAGAGGATCATAGATTCACAGAACATTAGAGCTAGAAAGAGACCTTAGAAATCAAGTGTCCTCATTTTATCGATAAAGAAACTGAGACTTAAGAGTGAGGGGGGCAGCTAGGTGGTGCAGTGAATAAAATATTGGCCCTGGAGTCAGGAAGACCTGAGTTCAAATTCAGCCCCTCAGATACTTAACACTTACTAGCTGTGTGACTTTGGTCAAGTCACTTAATTTCAATTGCCCTGCCTTCCCCTCTCAAAAAAAAAAAAAGTTGGGAGTGAGCCTATATCAGATTGAATGCCATTTTGGGAGGGGGAGAAAATTTGGAACTCAAAAGCTTGTGGAACTGAATGCTGTAAACTAAAAATAAATAAATTAAAATTTAAAAAAAGTTGAAGTACCTTACTCAGGTCACAGAGTGAACAAGAGAAAGAATCAGGATTCAAACACAGGCCTTCAGGCTCCATATTCAGTGTTTTCCCTTCTATACCATAATACCTACCCACCCTTTGAGGCACAGCCAAAATGTTTCTCCCTCCATGGAACTGTCTCTTATCCATACAGACAGAGATATACTTTGTGCCTTTCAAGCATTTTCACACTCTTCTTTATATTACATTTATTTGTATACATTGCTTTATGTCTCTACTCCTTACCCCAACCCCATCTGCACGAGACCATAAGCTTCTTGAATGTAAGAATTGTGTCTTATCTATGGGATTAATCTTTGTATTCCCTTATGTTCCCATTACCAGGGCTCGTACTGTAGTAGGGACTCAGTCAATGTCTCTTAAAATAAATTGTACTACTCCTGTACCCATTTGCTTCAGAGCACTCCACATTTAGTTGTGGGACCACTGATTTCAGATCTTATAGGCCCTTTTGTCCAGACTCTCCTTGTTTGGGTAGTCAGGACCAAACTTCCCTCTCTGGGAATCCCCTCTATATTCCCCTCTTCAGTAACCATCCTCCCCCTCCCCCGAGTACTAAAGCATTCTGGATAATTCCCAAGCTGTAGTTGGCCCAGAAAGAGTAAGCAGGAGAAAAGGGAAGGAAGACCAAGTCAGGCTCATTGGTTTTGTGGGGGGCGGGGTGGTTGTGGGGGATAGTGGGGAAGGGAAGGCACCCTGATCTGTCTCCAAAGGGCTCTGGGAGCCTCCAAGCAAGCTGCAAGCGACAACTTCAGAGTTTCTGTGGTTTTTCCAATCTGATTTCCATCCCTCAGCTCAGGCTCCGTAATGTAAACAAATCATTTGCCTAAGTAAGGGAAAGAACTCCTGGGGATGGCATTTTGTGGGTTCTTTCTTGAAAAATATACTCGACATTCACTTAGCCAGGCTCTCTAGGAAGAAACCCTACCTTTTATTATAGCTGAAGTTGAAAGTCATCCAGGCCCAGGGATCTCCTAAACACTCCATCAAGTGAGTATCCCTATCCTCCCATCAATCAATCAATCAATCAGCAAACATTTATTTAAACATGTATTCTGTATTGGAGCTACAAAGACAAAAATGGAATAATCCTTGCCTTTAAAGAATTTATATTCTATTAGGGGAAATAATACATACACATACACACAGAGATGCATATAAATGTGTGCGCACATTTGTGTGCATATGTACACACGCACAAAACATGTAAGAAAAAAACAGGAGGTAATTTTTGGGGGGGGGAGGGGAGGCACTTGTAGCTGGAAAGACCAAGAAAGGCCCTATATAGGAGATGGTACTTGAATTGATCTTTGAGGGAAGTTAGAATTTCTGAGAAACAAGAATGAGGAGAGGCCGTGTACTCAAGGCATGGCGGATAGACAAGCTGTGTAAAGGCATGGGGATAGGATATTTTTGTGTTTAGGAGCAGCAAGAAGACCAGGCTGGCTGGAATTTAGTGTGTACAAAAGACAGTAATGTATGATAAATCTGAAAAAGCAGGTTAGATCCAGGTTGTAAAGGTCTTACTTGCTAAACAGAGGATTTATATTTGATTCTAAGAGGAGTTCTTAAATTACAATCTTTCTTTTCCTCCCTCCCTCCCTTCCTTCCTTCCTTCCTTCCTTCCTTCCTTCCTTCCTTCCTTCCTTCCTTCTCCCTTTTCTTCTTTCTTTCTAACTATATTTCAGTATAATCAATTTCTTTTGTAATCCTATGTATTTGATTTTATGCATTTAAAAATATTGTGAGAAAGGTCCATAAGCTTCACCATATATATATCCGATAGGGTCCATAAAACAAGAGAGGTTAAGCACCACCCTTGCCCCTTCTAGAGGCAATAGAATGCCCTGATCTTCCCTCCTGGAGGTCTTTTATCCCAGCCATTCATTCCAAGGTATTGGGTAGGCCAGGAGGAAGGACTCCATGATTGTGCCTAACTTTCCTTATCACTGAGTATCCATGAGTTTCCGGCTTATAAAAAGCATCATGAAAGCATAATGACCCAAGGGAGAACATATTTAAACTTCCCAGCCCTTCTCAGAAGTTTTATTCTACATCTGATGATTCCTCATTGTCTTTTTCCATCATCCTCTTAACTTCTGACTCACTGTCTCCCCCTGAAAGGCAGCTCCCTAGCATGACTGGAAAGAGTAGAACTCTCTAGGCAAAAATGACGAAAGTCTGGTGGCCTAAGGAAGGCATTTAGTATTCTCATGCTGCTATCCCACCCAGGCCTGTGCTTCTTGAGCAATAGCCCTTGGTCTGGACATTTCCCTTCCTCAGTCAAAGTCTTCCCATGCCCCAGCCCTTCAGAGTCCTGTTCCCTACTTCTTTATATAACAACTGGGGAGCCTCTTAAACTAATCTGGCTGGCTAACTATCCACCCCATCCTTAACACAAATGTATTTTCAGAGGTCTTCTAGAAATAATACCTCCTTAGATTTCAGATGGGGCAGGTAGGTGGCACAGTACAGAGTGCAGAGTCAGGAACACTCAAATTCCTGAGTTCAAATCTGGCCTCAAACACCTATTAGCTGTGAGACCCTAGGCAAGTAATTTATCCCATTTGCCTTAGTTTCCTCATCTGTCAAATGAACTGGAGAAAGAAATGGCAAACTACTCTAGTATCTTTGCCAAGAAGACCCCAAATGGGGTCACAAAGAGTCGTACATGACTGAACAACAAAGTTCCAATCCAACTGACCTTCTTTCTGTTCCTCACACATGACATCATCCTCCATGCATGGAGTGCTCCCTCCTCACCTTCACCTCTTAGAAACTCAAGTTTCCTTCAAAGCTCAAGAACCACCTTCTACATGAGGCCTTTCCTGATTCCTCAGCTGGTAGTGCTTCCTTCTCCCTCCCAAAAAATCTTGTGTGTATATATACTTGTATATATACTGTATACATTTTACATGTACTGTGAGTACATATTTGTATATACTTTGTCTATATTTGTATGTATACATGTCATCTCCCTCGTATATGAGAAATTCCTCAAGGACAAGGATTGTTTTATTTTTATCTTTGTACCATAAGCCCATAGCACACAGTAGGTCTCTGTTGCTTGGTGACTGACTGATTGGCTGTGGGTTTAAGTTGAGCCTTGAAAGAGGGATCAGATTTGGAAAGGCTGAAAGGAAGAGGCAAGACTTTCCGGGAAACAGGAAATAAAGAAGTAAGTGACAATGAAAGTTCCTTAGTTTGGAGGGAATGCTAACTGTAAGGCTTAAAGAGTACCTTGCCCCCTAATCTGAAGGAAGTAGCTGGGAAACTACATATATCCAGAAGATTTTCCTTAGCACTGTGGCCAGGAACTAGAAGCCAAATGGTTCCCATTAGATGCTTGGCCTTATACTCCTTATCACTCTCACCTACCTCTGCATGGGTCCTGTGATACTTCCCAGCAAGGTTTCAGTTCCTCTATGGAATCCAAAATTGGGTAATTGGAAATTGCAAAACCATTCTAGGAAAGCCTTAGAATGAATAGAGAAGAAACTGCTCATCCAGCGGGTTTCTGTTCTAGCACCAAGTCTTTCCACCTACAAAGAAATCACGGAATGGGTGGCTTTTCTGAATCCTAAGCACTCTGCAAGGCCTCAAGCTCACTGTCCTCCAACCTCCAAGCAAGATGACCCCTAGCCTAGCCCAGCTGGGTCACTGTCCTTCCCTTTCGAAGTCTTCAGAAACTTGGTAAAAATGTTCCAAGATATCATGCCTCTCATTGTTATTCAGTCACTTAGTCATGTCCAACTCTTTGTGACCCCATGAACCAAAGCACCTCAGCCCCTTTTATTGTCCACTGTCTCTCAAAGTCTGTCCAAGTTCATGTTTGTTGTTTCCATGACACTATCCATCTCAGTCTCTGCCATCCCCTTTTCCATTTGCCTTCTATCTTTCCCAACATCAGGGTCTTTTCCAATGAGTCTTGTCTTCTCATTTTGTGGCCAAAGTATTTAAACTTCAGCTTCAGTATTTGACCTTCTACTGAATAGCCTCAATCAATTTCTTTAAGTATTGACTAATTCCATCTCCTTACTGTCCATGGGACTCTCAAAAGTCTTCTCTAGGACCACAATTATGCTTCTTAGAACCCCAAAATTCTTCTGAATATCCAACAACTTTCTCTTGATAAACTTGAAGCCCTTTACCTCTTATTTGGCCTAACTATGGCAGTACAGGGAAGCAACTATACCACAGTGGGGGAGAAGACAGCACAGGGAGGAAGTAAGAAGAATTGTTGGAATCTCAGTGCCAGGCTGGGCCATTTGGTTTCTGTGTTCAGTCATTTCAGTTGTACCTGACTCTTTGTGATCCATTGGGGTTTTCTTGGCAAAGATATTGGAGTGGTTTGTCATTTCCTTCCCCAGCTCATTTTACAGATGAGGAAACTGAGGCAAACAGGGTTAAGTGACTTGCCCAGGATCACACAACTAGTAAGTGTCTGAGGATGAATTTGAGCTCACTGCAATCTAGCTGCCCATCGGCATTTGGCCTCCCATATATTTTTCCCTGATACTGCCACAATCAGCATAGTTTTTGCTTCTGGTCAAACTATGACTAAAGCCAAGAGCCCTCTCTCTCCCAACACAAAATAGCATCCCTGAACTATGAGGAGATGAAAAATATTCTGCTTTATCCTTCCCAGGGCTTGTCCTACACATAGATGGAATAGAAAACTGCCTGTTCAGTGTGATTCACAGTACCAACCTGCCAAAATATCTAATCTGGCAGTGCTTTTCTCTTCCATCTTGTCTGAAATCTGTTGTTTTTGTTCAGTTGTTTCCAACTTTTTGTGACCCCATTTGGGGTTTTCTTGGCAAAGATGCTGGAGTGGTTTGCCATTTCCTTTTCCAGCTCATTTTACAGATGAGGAAACTGAGTCAAACAGGGTGAAGTGACTTGCCCAGGGTCACACAGCTAGTAAATGTCCAAGGTCAAATTTGAACTCAGGCCCTCCTGACTCCAGGTCTGTCACTCCTCTATCCACTATGCCACCTAGCTGACTGGAACTTAGGGATTGTAAAAAGGAGTAATGTGTAATAAAAGTCTAGAAAGGTAGGCTGGAACCAGGTGGTGAGGGACTTTAAATGCCAAACAGAAGAATGTGCATTTGATTCTTGGGGCAATAAGGAGTCATTGGAGCTTGCTGAGCAGGGGAGTCACCCCACTGGACTGCCCCAGCCTGCAGCCAGCTTGTACTGGCTTCTGAGGGGCCATGCTAAAACTTCAGTATGAATAGTTATACCTCAGAGATTAGGACTTGATTTATAAAGTGGGGAGGAAGTGTTCTTAAAAGAGTATTGTACCCATTTACCAGCACTTTCCCTGATGATCTCCCCCCTTCTCTGACTTCCTATATAGCTTTCTTTGCAGTGCTCACTATGCCAACCACTATATGCTGTCATGCATTGTTATACCACGATTTTTTTCTCATTGGCAGCTAAGTGGCACTGGATCTGGAGTCAGGAGCACTCACCTTTCTGAGTTCAAATCTGACCTCAGATACTTACTAGCTGTGTGACCCTGGGCAAGTCACTTAACCCTATATGTCTCAGTTTCCTCATCTGGTAAGTGAACTGGAGAAGGAAATAGCAAATCACTCCAGTGTCTTTGCCAAGAAAACCCCAAGTGGGGTTACAAAGAGTTGGACACAACTGAACTCCACTGACTTGGTTCTCACTGTCTATAAAAAAATAATAATAACTTCATAGTATTTTAGAATTAAAAGGAATCCTCGTTGGTGATCATTTTTAGTACAACCTTTTCTTTGCAGATGTGAAAACTGAGGTCAGAATGAGTTGGTCAAGGTTACAAGGCCAGCGAGTGGCAGGCCTAACACCAGAACTCCAGGTCTTCTGACCTCAAATCCAGTGATTTTTCCATTCACTACACGATGTGCCTCCATTTCTCTATCCCCAACCACATTCTAAGAGTCTGGAGGGTAGATATAACATCTTACACTCCTCTTTGATCCTCCTTTGTACCCAGCAGGACAAGGGTGCAAGTAGTGGCTGGAGTTGTTGAATGGAGAAAAGGAGTTAAGTGGGGGGAGCCCAGGGAGGATGGATGTTATACAGCAGTCACGTGCCTACTTTTGCTGCCTGAGCTTCTATTTTATCCGAGGAGCTGGTGCCTTCTTACTGATGTGTGATTGCTGGATTTCTTTATTTCTTTTTTTCCAGTTATGATTTGGGGAATTCTAACGATGCCCAAAGCACATTCCTGGATCCAGCTCCAATTGATAGAATGTAGGGTAGCTAGTGCACCAGCTGGGCCTTGTGAGAACTTTTCTTCTGCATTCTTTACTGCCCAACCTAGTAGACTCCACCTTCATGATGGGAATTTGGGGATGATGAAGGATCCTCTGCCAAAAAATATTTCTACCACCAGGAGGCCACATGCCTGAACTCCCATCCTGGGACCAGTCATTTGAGTTTAAGGCGTTATCACCAGGAGTAAGTTCAGAGGCAGGTGCCTCTGAGAGGGTTAGCCTTTTAAGCCTTTCTCATTCACTATCACTATAGTGTGAACTAGTTTATCAACCTATAGTCATTTAATTAAGAACCTGTTTTGCTTTAGGTAAGAGGTGGAGCAGTGGATAAAAGTGCTGGTCCTGGAGTCAGCAAGACTCATCTTTCTGAGTTCTCTGACAAGCTGTGTGACCCTGGGCAAGTCACTTAACCCTGTTTGCCTCAGTTACTCATCTGTCAAATGAACTGGAGAAGGAAATGACAAACCATTCCAGTATCATTGCCAAGAAAACCCCAAATGGGGTCATGAAGAGTATGAAGTGACTGAAACAATTGAACAATAGGTTGTTGCTTTAGGTACAGTGCTAAGAACAACGGATAAAAATTCAAAAGAGCAAATTCTTGACTTCAAGGGGTTTGCTTCCTACTGGGGAAATAGGAAGAATCCTGAACGTATTCACAGATATGTAAATATAGGATCTACACAAAGTAAATATAAAGTAATAGGGGGGCAGAGGGCAATAACTTGGGGAATTAGGAAAGGTCTCTTGAAAGAAGTGATATTTTGATGATACTTTAATTAAGGAGCTTTCCAAGGAGGCAGTGGAGCACAGAGCAGATAAGTTTTGTTGACACTGGGGCATAAAGTGCCACCTGGGGAAGACCAGCCTGAGTGAAACCCTAAAGAGGGATGTCCAGGGCAGCATAAGGGTACTGAAAGCCTGGAGCTGGTATAGGATGGGTAATACAAGAGGGGAGAAGATGGCAGAGAGGAGGGAGAGCAAAAAAAATCCTTCTTCAATTTCATAGTTTTGCCTGGTTAACAAAATGTGCAGTGCATGTTAGAGGATTCATCTGGGTGCATGGCTTAAGGAATATAGGCTGCAGGTAAAGCAGATACCCCTAGGTGGAGCCCACCCCCACATCTTCCGAGGCTGGGCCAGCCACCCGTTCTTGAGATAATGACTGAGTGGGTCAGAACAGTAGCCTAGCTTTTAAAGTCTCATCAACTTTTCCTACTCCAACATAAGAATCGTCTGCTCCAGTCAGGCCAGCCTACTCACCTCAGTCAGTTAATAATTGGTTATTAAGTACCTATCTGTGTATACACCAGCCATGTTCTACACATCCCACTGTGGTTATTCCTCTTTCACTGGCAATCTCCTCCCCCTCGCCTTCCACCATTCTACAGTCTCCTCATCCTTCAATAACAATTAATATTTACATTGGCAAAGTAAGGTTTACAAAGCACTTTCTTTACAACAATTCTGTGAAGTAGAAAATGCAATGCTGGGGCAGCCAGGTAGTGCAGTGGATAGAGTGTCAACCCTGGAATCAGGAGGACCTGAGTTCAAATCCAGCCTCAGACACTTACTATGTGACTGTGGGCAAGTCACTTAACCTTGTTTGCCTCAGTTTCCTCATCTGTAAAATGAGAAGGAAATGGCCAACCACTCCAGTATCTTTGCCAAGAAAACCCCAGATAGGGTTAGGAAGAGTTGGATATGACTGCAAACAACTGAACAACAGAAAATGCATTGTTACCCTTATTTGCAAACTGAGGATTAAAGACCTCCTCAGGGTCACCTAAATGTCACAGCCAGGATTCAAGTCCTTCAAACCCAGGTCTTCTAACTTCCAAATGTACCATGCTGTCTCTCCAGACTTGGCTCAAGACCAAAACATTTTGGCTGTCATTGGCTTCCCCTTTCTCAGAACTCCTATGGGGCTCACTCAGCTTCTATTTAATTACTGACTGCCATGTGTCATCTCTCATATTGTCTTAAATTGTGAACTCACATGTGTTTGTTTTGTCTATTGAACCAGCTCCTAAAGGGCAGACAGGTCTTTCTACTTCTTTATAATCTGTTAGACACCAGACCCAGGACACTTCCTCAAACATTTTTAAAGCACTTTGACTGGTACCTTTCTCTTTTGCTCCCTTAACTCCCTACCCTGTATTATGCTTATTTATGTACATGTCACATTCTCCCCAATAGGATACAAGTTTTTTGAGGCAGATACTTTTCTCTCTTTTTTTTTGGTCTTTTCCCAGTGCTTTGCATACAGCAAGTACTTAATAAATGATTGTTGAGTTGACTAGAAGGTGCTCAATAAATACTGCTGTGAGAAGGGGGATGAGATGAGCTGTCTGTGGCACTCAACTGCTCAAAAGTTAGCTCTTCTTCATACTTTTCTCATTACTGAGAACAGTAACCAATCAACACCGACATTCTCGGGAAGCTCACGATCAATCAATTGCCCTATGACTCCAATCACTATTCTTTCTGGCTTCCCTCTTTAAAACATTCTCCTCTATCCAACTCCTTGAGGTTAGAGATTGTCTTGCTTGTATCTATAACTGCATAGCACAGTGCCTGGCACAGAAAAAAAAATTTTTAAATCATTGATTCATTGATATTTGTATCTTTGCAGACTCTCTAGGGGAAGTAAAGATTTAATAAAATTATTCCCATTTAAGAGCTACTGAAATCTGAGGACCAGAAGAGGTAGAGAAAAAAGTATACTGTGTGTGTGAGTGGAAGAACTAAAAGAGAAAAGAGCTATAAGGCCCCTATAGGGAGCATGGGACCTCACAAAGGAGCCAATTCCCTTTTCCTCAGTCAGAATTATGCTTGTTCCCCATAGGAAAATAACATTAAAGTAGAAAGCCGAAAGCCCAGTCAGACCATGTGTGGACTGTTGTGTTCAGTTCTATATGTCAAGATTTAGGAAGGACATTCAGAAACTGAGGAGTTTCCAAAGGAGGACGACCAGGATTGTGAAGGGTCTTGAGTTCCTGCTGGATAAGGAATGGTTGAAGGAGCTGGAGATGTTTAGCCTGAATAAGTAAGGTGAGCTGTCTTTGGAGTAAGAGTACAGACTCTGGAGTCAGAGAATGGAGGTCCAAATCCTACCCCTGAGGCTTACCACTTATGTGACCTTGGACAAGTCATGGAAGCCCCCTGTGCCTCAGTTTCCTCTTCTGTAAAATGAGGGGATTGAACTAGGTAGCCTCTGAGGTCCTTTCTAGCTCTAGATCCATGACCCTGTGATAAGTAAGTACCTGAAGGGGTATCATGTGAAAGAAGGATTGGACTTATCCTATTTTCACTAAGGCAGAATTGGGAGCAATGGGTAAGTTGTCAAGAGGCCTAGGAAAAGTCCACCTGACAAGTAGAGACCCCATAGTGCAACAGGCTACCTTGGATGATGATGGGTTTCCCTTACTGGAGATCCTAAGGCAAAGGCTAGATGACCTCTTGTTGGGTATTTTGCAGAGGATGTACAACTAGATCTTCATTGAATTCCCTTCCAAATCCAAGATTCTGTAACTCTGAAATTCATTCCAACTCAGTATGAGCTGAGACCTATCAACTCAAGCCCTTTTCAGGATATCAAAAGTCTTTGAAAGTGAAGATGGTCTTGCAGTCACATACATCTGTCCTGACTCTATATCTAAAAACCCAGGAAAATGGGGCAATGGGAGTAACCTAATCCAGTACATGGGTGAAAAGAACTGATCCCAAACCATCACTCTTAGACCATATTCCCAGGACCTCTCTGGGTTTAGTGAGCTAGCTCCATGAGGTTTTAGGCGGCTCCTTGAGGGACTGCCCCAAGTATAGGGCAGGAGCAGGGGTAGTTAGTAGAGAAAGACTTGGGAAGAAGGAAAGGAGAATTTCAGAGATGGCAGCCCCATTTACTAGGGTTTACCCTAGTGATTACCCCTATCACTAGGCCTCCTTTATCTCCATACAGAGGAATTAAATAATTTCTCTTCCAAGAAAACAAAAGGTCCTTTCACATTTGACATGTTAATAGACCTAGATAGCATTATATTATAATCATCTATCTATTTATAGCACCTGATAGGTTTCAACCACTGTGTAGTGAGGAAAACACTGGATGAAAAGGAAAACAGTGATGCTATTTCTCCTTGGTTGTCTGACCTTAGGGAAGTCACTCTCCCCACCCTGGATCTCACTTTCCTCCATCAGGAAAATGATGATGGTAACTGTCGCACTACTTACCTCAACTGTTGTAAGGAAATAGCTTTGTAAACCTTAAAACTCTATAGAAATATGTTATCATTACTACTACAAGTCTGTGTGGTAGCAAGGGAAGCATTATTAACTATTTTACCAATGATTATAGATAGTTGTTATCTGCAGAAGTTCCCATTATCCTAGGAATTGATTTGCATTGCACTGAATTGAAATGAAATTAGTTGCAATGTGCTGCAAGCATAATGTTTGATGGAAACCAAGCAGTGGGCATCAAAAGTGATGAAATCAGAATAGTCACTCTGTGTGTGTGTGTGTGTGTGTGTGTGTGTGTGTGTGTGTGTGTAGGCAGCAGGGAGTAAAAGAGATGGCTGACCCAGAAGGGTGAGTTGGAGTAAAGGGGGAACAGGGAGTTGGCAATGGGGATGGACTGGGGTGACTAGAAGGCCGGGCATTGTGGCTATGGGCAGGTGCCTTCTTCCCTTGGCTTCCCTCTGCTGGGGCCAGGCAGCTGGTTAGAAACAAAAACAAACACCAGAGATGCAGGTTCCTGCTGTTAACAGCTTCAAACCACTGGAGGAAAACTCCAAATAAATATAATTAGAAACTTGTAAAAACGTCCTCTTTGTAAACCTGTTCCCTAGGGACCCTTGGACTCCCCCTCTCCCCAAACCTAATACACATAAATGGCCAGTCCGCCCCCAGCCCTGGACCTTGCTGTCCAGGTTCCCAGTCAGCCTCTTCTTTTACGTGGTTTGCCCACTGAGCCAGCTCTCCCTCTCTAGTCCTTTCCTCAACTTATCTCCATAGGTCACTAGAGACCAAAGAGTCTTCAGTTCTGGGTATCCTGAAGGCCAACGATAATGGCCAAAGCCCCCACACTCACGTCTCTATGACTCTGGTTATAGCCACAGGGAAGACTCCAGGTTTAAAGTAAAGGCACCAGGGACTTTTCTGAGATTCCTAACCTTGCCGAAGTTTGTGGAATGAGTCAGTTCAATTCAGTGCAGATGTATTAAGTGTATAGTGACAATATGTTAGGAGTTGGGGTAGGGAGAACCTCCTCTCATGAAGCTTAGTGTAGTAAGAGATAATGAGCCCATAGTGATGACTATGATACACAGTATTACAGTACAAGTACATTAGAAATGTGTAGAACCAAGTGCTCCATGAGGTCCTGGAGGGTGTATGTGGTGGGGTGGGGGTAAATTTTTATTGACAGGAAGGATCAAGGAAAGCTTCCTGGAGGAGATGACATTTGAATTGTAGGAACTTAGAAGGGGAAGAGAGGGAAAGAAACCATTTTAGGCAAAGGGAAGAGTATGAAGGAAGGCATAAATGCAGACAGAAAAGGGGGAACAGAAAACAATCCAGTTTAGCTAGAGTGTAGTGTTTAGAAGACAGTGATCTGAAATACCATTAGGAAGCCAGAATACTGTCAGGTTGTGAAGGGCCTTGAATGCTAGTCAAAAGTCAGCAGCCACACAAAAAGGAAAACAGCAGGGAGTGAGGAGAATGGAAAGACAATACTGACATAACACTGCTTAAAGGTTTGGCCTGGCACTCAGTATGGGTACTACCTCAGGTACTACATCCTTTAATTATCCATGCTGTGGAGCCCAGTTCTGAAGACTATTCAACTTCCAGGACCCAAGTATTTCATTTCTATTTCTAACCCCACAAGAAAGAAAGGAAGAGAGAAAGAAAAAGGAAGGAAAGAAATGAAGAGACAAGAAAAAAGTTTTAAAGAGGCTGTTTTCAATAGGAAGCTGTGGGTATTAGGAAATAATGAGTGCTATTAAGTAGTTGGGAGTGGGGAGGACCCAGAGTGATGAGGGGGCATATTCAAGTGAGTCAGATTCAAGTAACAAATGAAATCAAATCTAAAGAAAATTCAGGTAGGATTCCTGATTTCTGGAGAGAGAGAGAGAGAGAGAGAGAGAGAGAGAGAGAGAGAGAGAGAGAGAGAGAGAGAGATATGGAGGGAGGGATGGAGGAAGAAGAAAAAGAGAGGGAGAGAGGAGAAAGGGAGAGAGAAAGAGAGAGGGAGAGAAAGAAAGGAAAGAGAAGATGAAGAGATGGAGGGAGGGATGGAAGGAAAAAGAAAGGGAAAGGGAGGGAGAAAGGGAGAAAGATAGGGAGAGAAAAAGAAAGGGAGGGAGGGAGGGAGGGAAAGAGAGGAGAGATTATATGTATGAGTGTTTGTGTTTTCTGTGTGAATGTATATAAGCATACACCAATATGTTGGGTTGGTTTAGATGCAGGGGTGGGAAAAGAATCTCAAGGAGCCTTGACAATCAATTCAAACTCTACTAAATATTTCTAATGTCCTTTCACACAGCAGCAAGAAAGATTTAGACTAGCTGTGAAAAGAATTTCCAGTTTTCCATAGAAGGCTCAATCTATTTCCATCCTCTAGATTTACCCAAACCAAACTGACTTTAGCAGCAGTCCTGAATGTCATCTGGATAGCCAGGATGAGGGGGAGGAAGGTCAGTTGGAAAAGGGTTAATCCGGTAAAGGAGGGTCAAATAGAGGAAGGGAAAGTTTGGCTGGTACCCACTGTTTCCCAGATGAATCCCTCTCTATGGGTTGTCTCCCCCCATTACAACATGAGCTCCTTGAGAGTAGGAACTGTCTTGTCAGGGCTTTGCACAGTGTTTGGCACATAGTAAGTACATAATAAATGCTTTGTTGTTTATTTATGATGTCCATCCATCCCCTTCTCCTTACTCCCCACATTCCCACAGTGTGCTGGCCTGAGGTTTCTGATGCTCCATTTCTTCTCCAGTTCTGGGACGTTATTAGTTGTGTTTTTTTTTTTCCTTCTTTCTGATTCCAAAGCCTCAGAATTCTTGATGAGAGAATTCTTGAGAGGAATTGTGGTAGAGTGGGAAGGAAGACAGATCAAGAGAATTGGGCTTAGGGTCCTGGCTCCACCACTTACTAGCTGTGTGTGACCTTAGGAAACCTCTTTCTAGGCCTCAGTTTCCATATCTGTAAAATGGACATGGTAATACTTATGCTACTGACCTTCAGGGTTGCGGGGAAAGTTCTTTGAAAAATTTAAAGCCCCACAGGAATCTGAGTCATTATTACCACTATCATTTTTGTTATTATTACAGAAGCAGTTTTACGTTTCTTGGGGCATCACCAACCTCACTAGCTGCTCAAGAGCTGTCCATTTTATCTTTCTTATAAGTTCTTGTTTTTGAAGTACTAAGGGAGAGGGGAGGAAAGAGGGACACAGAAAAAAAGACACACACCTCTAAAGCCTGGGGGTGAGGATCCAACACTATTCTCAGAGGGACTTCAAACCTCCTTCCCCTTTTGTTTTCAGCCCATGGCACTGCAGCTAACCATGCTACTTCCTTGCATTTTCAGATGAAATAAAACTCCTACTGCTGTCTGCCTTTTTCTTCTCACCCCCTAACACTGTGAACACACATGCACACGCACGTTCACACACACGCCCTGACGAGCACACACCTCACATTCCCACACAGCCCTCTCTTTTTACAACAGGTCCCAGCCTCGCTGATCGCAACCAAAACCGGTTCTCATGCACTCAGATCACTAAGTGCTTCGAAAACAGCCCTTGTTTGGGGTTTGCTGATAACTTTAGAGTATTCTGACTTAGAGGCCTCTGCTGAGTGCTAAGAAAACTCTGGCCTCTGGGTCCCCTTCTTTTACTCAGCTATGCAGGTGGGGAGGGGGCCAGGCAGAAACGAGAGCCTTCCTAGACTATCCTAGCTTTACCTCTCCCTATCTCTCCAGCCCCCACTCCCTAGGGATTATCACCAGGAGGGCAGAGACTCAAGGGAACAGCTCAAGAATTTCCAAGAAGCTATCCTTCAAGCCCCTGTGGAGAGGGGTCTTTTAAAAAATATTCTCTTCCTGCCTCAAATTCCTTCCCATCCCTTAAACACATGAGAACTTACAAGGAAGCATCCCTATCCGTGTTGAGAGCTCCTGAGCAGTCATAAGCCTGGTGATATCCCTAGGAGGCCCAGACTTGGGAGCTGCTTGTTTGAGGATCAAAAAATCATAGGGGCTGGAGTCAGAAAAGGAAATGGCTCCCCTGGTCCAACTGGATGGGGAGTGGGGGAGGGGAGGAGAAAAATGGACCATCAGCAAACTCTAAGCCACAACTGGATGTGGGAAAGAGGGGTCATTTGGAGAACAGTAGCACAAAGAAGGGCCTAACAGGATGTCTTACACTTAGATGCTTAATGCTGGCTGAACTGAAATTGAATCGAATCTTGATCTTGGAGGCCTAACCTTTCCCTTAGCAGACTGACCTGCAGATGGCACTCAGGGAAATACAGAGACTTGGGTAAGTTCAGAGACTAGAATTGGGGATCCCAGCAACCTCCATGGCCATAGACTGGGCTCCAGGAATATTTCATAATGGGTGCTTCACTCCTTCTATCCTGGCCCCACTGGGGCATAAACACTTAGAAACCAGCTGTCCCTGGGGCCACCCTTACTTGCTGACATAGTTATGGTTCTCATTTCATATTTCAGAGGGAGGGGCAGGAGGAACAGTCCCCTCACTGTAAGGCCCAGCCACAGGAGCCAAGGGAAGCAGGGAGGAGAGGAAACAGCCACATTAAAGAGGGAGAGAGGGGTGGGGGAGAGAGAGACACACACATATACCCAGACAGAGACTGGAGAGACATAGATAGAGACACACAGAGACAGAGAGACACTGTTCCACACCGCTTCTTCAAAAAGTGGCCTCTTTTGAAGTCCCCAAGACTTCTCTCTTGAAAGCATTAAATACCTTATCAAAAGCCTATCGATAATAAGGAGAAAAAAACAACAAGGTAAACTCTAATCCTGTGGAACCAGAGCCGGCAGCGTCCGGGGAGGAGCTTTCTCAGGAGGCCAGGAGACCTTTTCATTCAGCTGTAACCTGAGCCCTACAGAAGGATTATGTCTTTTTAACTGCCCCCCCCCCCCCCAGCAAATTAATGCTTTTAAGTTAACAATTATCTCAGTTATCCAGTCAGCCTACTTAAAATACATACACATACACTTGAAAACACTCAAAACCACATACTCAACATGCACTCACATTTGCACTCGTATGTATCACTATGTGGGCATTCACTTGTTCACATATATTCACATGCCTTGCATTTATTTGCACTCACACTGCTTATACCCATATTCACTTGAATACACCAAAACACACTGTCATGGAATGATAGCACTGGAAGGGACCTTATAGATCATTTAGCCTATCTCTGCTCCCTGCACTCCCCCCCCCCCACCATAGCCCCCGTTTTGGAGATGGGAGAAATAAGGTCCAAAGAATAGGAGTGACTGTAATTAATAGCACAGCCAGAACTAGAACCCAAGTTTTTCAACTCCTAGTCTTTCAGGTGTTCTTTCATAAAAAAAAAATAGACTTTATGCATCTAAATACTCATAAACACATTCATGCAAACTCATACTGAGCCAGGAAGACCAGCCTTGGCAAAACTCTGAAGCAGGCAAAATTTATCTGGAGTTCTACCAACCTCCCTTTTCAGCTCAACCAACCTTCAGATCCCCTTCTTCCCCTTTACAGCACCCCTCCCCTTCAGCCCCTAGGCTTCCCAGTGTTCTCAGCAGCAGAACTGAAAGGAGACGACAAACTAATTTAGACTAAAGTGTTAGTGACTTAATATGCTACTCTCCCAGGGGGCATTTGCATCCTAAAAGAGGATCAAGAATAGGACAATGCTTAACGCAAAGGGATAAGCCACTAATAATAGAATTTCAGGCACCTGTGGTACCTCAGTGGGGGAGATATTTTGAGCAAGGGGATCTTCTCAAAGGCACCCCCCAAATCATACTACACAGATTGGTTCTGCCTATTGGTTTTATCAGTTCTGTTCTCCTACAAACATTTTCCTTACAGAGATAAGCCCAGAGGGCCACCCCCTAGATACCTGCACCCCCAAGCTCAGAAAACTTGCTATTAAATACATCTGTGCAAGCTGGGCTCAGTTCTGAGAGCTTCCTGTTCAAGGTAGTAGAAATTGAGGGGCTGTCAAAGGCAGCTGAGGGACTACTCACTGATGCCAACCCCATTTCCACTCCCATTTCCTTAGAACTCCCAGCTCTTGAGTGCTAGACACAAAGATCAGGGACAGAGTAGAAGCTACAGGAATCCCAAACTACTTCAGGAAAAGTGTCAGTTCCTGAGTAATGTGAGAGATAAATCACCTAGAGTCCTGGAGATGGAAACTACCTTTGAAACTGTATCTCTTTGAGAACAAAATAATATCATATACAGTTCTGAATCCTCCAAAGCACCTAGTAGAGTAACTCCCCTGTACATCATTGGTGCTTAGTTAAGATTTGCTGAATGAATGAATGAAATCTTTTAAGTGGTATGGGGGTGGGGTGGGGTGAGGGATTGAATCCTTCCAACCCTAGAGATCTGGGGAAACTCCCAGGGCCCTTGGTGACACCTGCCCCATCCAGTGGTTTCCATCTGGACCATCTGTCAATGTAAACCCTGAGGATATGCTGCACCCCACTCATTCTTTCCCCCCCCTTCAACCCCCCAGGCATTGGTCCACATCAGACACTGGCTCCAACTTGAAAGAGGCCCTTATCTTGTCTCTAGATTATTGCATGAAATCTGTTCCTTCCTTCAGACTAAACTCCCCTGCTAATTCCATGTTATGAGTAAGTCAGCACACACTACAAAAGCCAGCTTTGTTTATGAAAACGCAAGCAAATCCATAGTGGGGAGAGGGGTTGCTTCCAAGCTGGGAGACGGCCATGGTGGTGGCTGTGGTGGCTGCCAAGGAACAAGAATTGGGGAGCAAGGATTCGAGCAAAGGTGGTTGGGAGTTAGGATGGGGTGGGAGGGGAGTACTGGTAATTTGACAGCTGCAGATCTTCAGGGAGGGGGTTGCTCTTTCATGAATGGGTAGTATTTTGTGAAGCTAGTTGGGGGGGGGGGAGAGTTGAGCTCAATGTTCCAACCTTTTCTGTTCAGTTTGGTGGGAGTTTGTCCTTTTCAATATGTGCTCTACCTCATATTTAAGAGACTCTTTCCCCTCTCCTTAATTCCCCCCTCCTCCATTCATATTCATAACACACATCAGATTTAGGTTAAAATTGAAGTTACTCAGGGCCCCAAGAACACAGCAGACACTCCCAGACACAGGCTTCCCTAACTTTCAAGTTCAACTTTCCCCTTTCACCTTCCCTGGGCTGCTGTAGCTGAGGCCCCAAAGTAGCAAGGTAGAGTTACCACTCCAGTTCAAACCCTTGCCTGGAGGTGTTTTCTTTTTCTCCAACTTCAACCCCCTACCCCACCCCCCTCACACCCAGGAGGACATGGAGATGGGGGAGGGGAGGGATGGCTTGGGAAGAACTGTCCTCAGGCCAGAGTGGTTGCTCCACCGATGGAGCTGCTCAGCCTTGAGAGCTGAGAAGGGATAAGTAAGGGGGCTCTGGGTTTGGGGGTTGGAGGCCTTTCTTGCCCTTCTGTCTCTAATTCCTAGAGGGATCTTTCAGAGCTCCCAAGACTGGAATTTTACTTTGTTATTTTAATGAAATTTTGACCTGGATTTAAATGGAATTGGAAACCCAAGGCCTTAATAAATAAATATTATGATAAGAAATGAAAGCCATACAGGACGAAAGAGATTTCCCCTCGAAAGACAGAAACTCAACATTCTTCTTGGAGCCGGCATGACAAAGATTTTTCTTCTCCCTTTCAGTCCCCTGTCCTGGATCAAGGCACTGGCTGATTTTTCCATAAAGTCTCCTATTGTTCTTTAAATACTTTTCAGCTGATAAGACAGCAGCCTTGAAATGCTGTCTAACTGCCCATGCATGGGGAAACTATGGTATGGCTGAAAAGTTTGATTTCTCTTAGACTGTAGGAATCACAGTTTAAGTTTTTGAGGATGTTTAGGAAAACAAGCAACAACTCAGTCTCTCTCTCTCTCTCTCTCTCTCTCTCTCTCTCTCTCTCTCTCTCTCTCTCTCTCCCTCCTATTCTACTTCTCCCTCTCTCAAATTCTTAGAGGCCCCTCCAGCCCATAAAGCAGGAGAATGGACCTAGAGAAAAGCTTCAATGGTCCTCTTCCAGTTCCAAAAATCTCCCTTACAAACTCTCCTGTACCTATTTCCTCCGTTTCAGTTTTCACCCTTTGGGGATAGTACCACATTGGTGCATGTGTAGGCTCCCCGACCCAGACTAGCTATGAGAGTAAACTGAGGTCTCCAGTCTGACAGCAGCAGCACGTACACAACACACCTGCCCAGCACATCCGACAGTGCTCTTCTCTAGCCTCTTGCTCCTCCCCACAAACCCCATCTTCCAGCCCCCGGGAAAAGTTCCAATCTCCCGACAAGCGACTCTCGAGAGACCGAGGGAAGGCTAGCCAGCCCCGCCACCCTGGCCCAGGTTCTGGGCGTCTTGGCCCAGATGATGGGGGAAGTGGGGCCAGACACAGCGTCCTCTTACCTTGGCTGGCTTTACTTTGCTGAGAGATGCGAGCGTGGACGAGGACGAGGAGCAGACAGAGTCCAGAGACGCTCCCCAACCCCATGGCCCGAGCCTGTCGGAGGGGAGGGAAGGGGAGAGCGGGCAGGGTCTCCGAGACCTCTGGGAGGACGGAAACCAGCCTGGCTCCCGCACACTGCTATGGGCCGGCAGGGGAGGGCGAGGGCGAGGGGGAGGGGAGGGGAAGGGAAGGCGGGGGGCGAAGCTCCGGCCCCGGAGCAGGGGCGCGAGTGTGTGCGTGTTTGTGTGTGCGCGAGCGCGCGCGCGCGCGCGCGTGTGTGTGTGTGTGAGAGAGAGAGTGTGAATGGATCCGAGTGTGGGTTGTGTGTCTGGCTGTCTGTGGGTATGGGCTCGCGAGGATGCGGGCAGCAGCGGCTGCTCCGCTGGAAGCTCCTGATGCTGCTGGGATTCCCGGGAAGGAGGCTGGAGAAAGAGACAGAGAGAAGGCGAGGGGGCACCCGGAGCTGCGGACGGAAAGGGGAACTGCAGCCCGCCCTCGCTGGGGCCGGAGCTGTGGCGGGGCTGGGGCTCGCGGCGGCGGCGGCTCCTTTTTATAATCCCACCCAATTCCCAGTTTCGCCCAGAGAGCAGCAGCCCCGAGTGCAGAGCCTGAGTGAGGGACCTGAGAAAGGGGAGGGGAAAGGCAAAGACAAGAAACACGCCCTTCTGCCTCTTTCTTCCTCGCTCGCTCCTTCCCAGCGTTTCTGGGAACCTCTGTGTGTCTTTGCCTCTGCCTTTCTTTGCTTCGTCTACTTTGCCTTCGTCTCCCTCTTCCCCCTCCGCTCCCACTCTTTCCTCTTTTCCTCTTCCTTCTTTCTTCTCTTTCTGTCTCCTCTCCCCCCTTCTCTTTTTCCTCCTCCTCCTCCTCCCCCTCCTTTTTCTTCTTTTTCTTTCAAATGGGGCCTTGGCTCGGTAGCTGTTCCCCTGCCTGGGCTCCTTCGGCCCCCTCCCCAGTCTGCTCTGCTGCTGCCTGCAGGAATTTACAATCCACCGCTGGGGGAGCGGGCCCAGTCTCCATGGAGACGGCTTCCCCGGGAGCAGGGAGGTCAGGCAAGAGACCATGTACAATCAATGGATCAATGCAAACTCCGCTCAGCTCCAGACCAAACAGTGCTGGGCTCTTGCTCTCCTCCTCTCCTGGCCCTCCAAAGAGGGGGATCACAGTTCACGAAACCAAAGCAGAGGCTTATGTACTTAGAGATGTTTGCAGGGGGAGACATTTGCACCCACATGTACAGGTTGCTGTAATCATGCCTACACAAAGACACAAAAAGATAGGCGTTTATGTTTGCGGGTACAGATACATGTGGAGATGCACAAAGGTGCACGTGTGTGCACATGCACATATATTCATGTATTCACGCATACCTGAAGAATAGTAGCAGCAGTGACAAGAATAACTCACATTCATATAATGCATTAAGGTTCACAAACATACCAAGGCAGTACCTAGGTATTCCTGAATGCCTGAAACTTTGTTCTCAAACAATGCCCCCTGGGACTCTCAGGGCTTGGTTCCATCATTTCCAGTACCTAGTTTTCACTCGTAGGGTTGGGTCCACTTATTAACTGAGTCACTGATGCAGGATAGGAGAAAACCTTCCACACTGTTAAAAGTCACCAGCTCTCCCTAATTGTTTTTAAAGCCCATGACCACAGCCACATTTACCAAACTCTCAGCATAGACTAATATATAAACACTGCAAATAGATACATAAATGTTTTGTTATTATTAATTATGCACAGACCCATGAACTCATACTTGTGCAAATGTACTATCAGGGTGCACATGACCTCCTTCAGACTTCTTCCTGAAACTGGCTTCACTGGCCAGACAGAAAGAACTTCATCTGCTCTTCTGTTAGTTGTGGGGGGTTTAGGGGAGGTGGTGGTAGATTTTCAAAAAGGGGACAAAGTTTGTAATAAACAACTGCCTCCATCCATCTTTCTGAGCCAACCCATCTCTGCTGCCTTCTCTCTAATTTCAAGAAGCAGGGAGGAGGGAAAGTTATTGTATTTTTTTTAAAGCCTGAGGAGAAAGACTTGAAAAAAAATGATCTCCCAACCCAGGGTCTGAGTGGCCAGTTCCAGGCAGAAAAGAGACTGATTTAGATAGTCTCTTTGTATGTGGTGATTTAAAACAGTCCCTAGGGTACCCAATCCCCAGTGTCCAAGTAGGGGAGAAAGTGACTGTTTCTTCCTGGCAATGTCTAGGCCCCTTACCCTCCTAACCCTGCTTAACTAAATCAGTAGGTTTGGACCTTTAACATGAAGTAGGGACTGAGTGTGATGGGTGGGTTTTCCTAGTCAGCCTGCTTCTTTTCATCTGGCCAAGGGTGGGGAGGAGAGAGAAGCTTGCCTTGATTTTAGGGCTTGAGAGACAGCTATGATATAGTAGAAAGAATATTGGACCATGAGAAAGAAGACTTAGTAGAAGAGTTGCGACTAGAACCTAACTGTGTTACCTTGGGCAAAATGTGAGCCTCAGTTTCCTTCTTTGTAAAATGAGGAGGTTATGCTTATGATCTCCAAAGTCCCTTCCAGCTTCAAGATTCTATAATTTCCTCCCTCTTCCATTCCAGCCACAAACCCCTCCCCCATCCACAGCTTCGCCTGCCGCCACCAATTATGTTTGTAGGGCTGTGGGACATGAGCAAACTTGCCATCCCTTTCTGCCCCAAATGAGAGAGAGTTGTAAAAAGAAAAAACAAAAAACAAAATGCAAAGGTTGCCAAACTGCACGCTCTCCATGTGGGGGGCACAGAAAGCCAGACACAGACCTGGCCTGGGCCTCTAGATTGGGGGTAAAGGATCAGCCCCTCTTTACCGATCTGGACTTGGTTCAGGTGATGCTCTGACAGGAAAGATGCTGGGGACTCTGGGGCCTTTCTGAAGCAGACATTCTGTAGTGCTGGTTGCTGGAGGTGAGATGGAAAAGGAGTTGGCTTGACTCTTTTAGGCAGGGATAAGGTATGGCCAGGTTTACAATAGCCCACATATAATTTACTAGCTCAGGTATCTATGGCATTTTCCAGTTTACAAAGAGTTACTTTCCTTCCAAACATCTTTTGAAGTTGGTAATGTATTTGGTTTTTGTTGTTTTGTTGGGTTTTTTTTTGCTTTTTGGAGGGCAATTGGGATTAAGTGACTTGCCCAAGGTCACACCGGATTTGAAGTCTGGATTTGAACTCAGGTCCTCCTGACTCCAGGGTTGGTGCTCTATTCACTGTGCCACCTAGCTGCCCCATAATGTAGTCGTTGTGATCCCCATTTCATAGATGAGAAAACAGGCTTAGATTTTGGTGAAAGGACTTGCCCACAGTAACTCAGCTAATAAATAATGGAGCTGGAATTCAAATCTGGTTTTTGGCTTTTTTTTGATCCTTCAGGCCAGAACCACAGATTTCAGAGTTGGAAGACACCCTAGATGGAAGGACATTTAGTCCAACCCATGCCTGAAAAGAATTCTCTCTACAGTATATTTGATGAGTGATCATACATAGTCTTCATTTAAATCCCTCTAATGAGGATAAACCTACTGCCCTTATGGGGGCCTTTCCGCCTCTCCATAACTCTCCTTGTTAGGAAGTTTTTCTTGACAGCATAATTGCAGGTTGTAGCCCTTCAAATACTTGGAGACCTGATCCATATCCGTAAAAGAGAAAATCTTTGACTAGAGCACTGTGTGAAGTGGCACAGTAGACAGAGTACTAGACCTGGATTCAGGAAGACTTATCTCCATAAGTTCAAATCCAGCCTCGCAAATTTAGCTGTTCGACCCTGGGCAAATCAGTTTCTTCATCTGTAAAAATGAGCTGGAAAAGGAAATGGCAAACCACTGTATTATCTTCGACAAGAAAACTCCAAATGGGGTTGAGAAGATTTAGACACAACTGAAAAATGACAACTCTTTTATTCATCCCAAGATCCTTCAAGAGACCCTCACAGGACGTGAATTCAAGGCTGTCATTTATTTTGTCTGAATGCTTTCCAACTTATCAATGCCCTTCTCAAAATGTGTTGCCCTGAACTGAGCACACTTCTTTGGTTGTGGTCTGACCAGGGCATCACATCACCTTCTTCATTGGTAGTAGAGAATCTGAGAGCACTGGGCATTGGGACATGTAGGGGAGGGGTGAAGAAGGAAGGTATTAACTTCACCTACTTCAAAATTTTGCCATAGGTTGGTGAGAGGAGGGCCTAGAAAGAGTTCCTAGATTATGCTCTTGAGTATACGTAAGTGCATTGAGGGAAGGATTATTTTGTTTTTATCTTTATGTCCCCAGTGCCTTGCATACAATAGGTGTTTAATAAATGTGCACAGGGTTTTATAATTATAGAACATAACAAAATAGTACAGTGTAGCCACACCGTGTAACCATGTGCATATGGCCACATGCAGAGAGAGACCTCTCTCTAAATCTGTCCTCACTGTCTCATTCTAAAGAGAAGGAATTTCATCTCTTTTCCAAATCGTCTCTTTTCCCTCCAGTTGCTGGGGGTTTGGAAATAGCGGTGGCAAATTTTATGTAATTGAATTTTAATAAGAACAGCCAGAGAAAATAAAAGAAAACCAAACAACCCCCAAACTCTGAAAGCCATTAAGCAAAACAATGTGTAAAAGTGGTTGTGCATGCCACAGCACCTTTATGTTACTGTTGTTTACAAGGGATTGATCAAAGAAACAAAGAATTCAACCCACATAAACTTTCACAAGGTAGCACCAATGGGTTGTCCATTATACTTAGTGTGAGCTTTGTGGTTCCTATTGGACGTTCTCTTCCTTTAGTGAGTGTTCATATACATGTCTTTTGGGTCTGCTTTTCTCTGCATCATTTCACATCAGTCTCCCCATATTTCTTTGTATTCTTAATATTAATAATTCCCTATAATACAGTCATGTCCCATTACACTCATTTACCACAATTTATTTAGCCGTTTCCAATTCTTGGGCACATACTGATTTAGTTTTCTGTTATTTCATTATTGCGGCTATGAAAAATTTCATGTAGTTATTTCTCATTGATTTTTACAGGACTGTTGTTATGTTCCTTCCCCCCCTTCTCATCTTGCCTTCTCCCCCCCCCACCCCTTTCTCCTTTCTCCTTATCTTTGGATTACTGTGATACACCTCTATTTGGGAATATGATAAGAACGGGGCACATTTGAAGATGAGCTTAGAGAAGATCTGTAGGAAGTAAATGCCAGATTTGTCCTAGCTGGCACCCTCAGGTATTTGAAGGGGGTGGGTGTGATTGTTCCAGTGTCTACTCTTTTCTCTCCCTCACACCCCCGCACTCCCTCCCCCTTGCCAAATTCAGTGACAGGCTGTTGGCCAGAGCTCAGCAATGATTTCCAGAGGCAGCCAGCTGGGGAGGAGGCAGCTCCATCATCTGGTGCTAAAACCATCTAAGCCTCATATATAGAGTACAAGCTTTAGAGTTAGAAGGGACCTTAGGGACCATCTAGTTCAACCTTTTTGTTTTAGAGGAGAAAAAGGAAACTCAGAAAATGGAAGCAATTTACCAAAGGTGGATTTGAACTCAGTTCCTATGAAAAAAAATCAAATTTACCATTTCATTTGGAATGAATCCAAATTTATTCATAGCCAACAAGGCAAAACCAAATGGTGGTACCCTATCCCTTCCTAACTCATCTCTCAGGCTGTATTTTGCCTTTTTTTAAAATAGCTTCTTTTTCATTTTATATCTGTCCTTATTATACATTTTAATCTAGTTTAATTATATAAAAATGTGTGGTTGCCAAGCACCATCTGACCCAGGCCCTATACCTCACTAGGGATAACTAGAAAGGACTCAGCTAGATGGTCACAGATCTGTAGCTCTACCAGGGCTCTATCTTCCTTCTCTGCCATCTTTGGCCTTGGTCAAATCTCTTTTCTTGAGTCTTGAGTCTTGAGTCTTATAGAGTAGATTTCCGGGTGTCTAGGTGGCAAAATGAATAGAGCACCAGCCCTGGAGTCAGGAGGATCTGAGTTCAAATCTAGCCTCAGACACTTAAGACACACACACACACACACACACACACACACACACACACACCCCTAGCTGTATGATCTTGGACAAGTCACTTAACCCCAATTGCCCTCCAAAAACAAACAAAAAAAATAGAGTAGATTCCTATTCAGGTACAGGTTGAACTACATGACCTTGGGATCGCCCTCACTTGAAATTCTGCTACTTAGAAAGTCATGTCTCTTTCCAGGGCTTAGATTACCTAGCTTTAAAATGAGAATGCTGGACTTGGTGGCTCTAAAGTGCCTTTCAAGTAGAAATTCTATGAAATGATGATTCTTTATCCCTCTGTAATAATAATTCCCAACTGTAACAATAATAACTTATAATTTCATTAAAATAATATAATAATAATAGAGGTAACTAGATGAAAAATTGAATAGAACACTGAACTTGAAGTCAGGAAGGCCTGAGTTTGAATCCTGCCCCAGACGCTTTCTAACTGTGTGACCATGAGCAAATCACTTAATTTCTTAATATTATTCTCACTTTGAGCCAATTCTTATGAGTTTGATTCAAGTATTGTCTGCCCCTCATTCCCCGTCTTCTCCTCCACTAAAAAGCTCCTTTTTCCCCACTTCTTTTATGTGAGATAATTTATCCCATTCTCTCTCCCTTCCCCTTCTCCCAGTGACCCCTCTTTCTTACCCCTTAATTTAATTTAATTTAAATTTTTTTAAATCACCACTTAACATCTCTAAACCTTAGTTTCTTCATCACTAAAGTAGGAGTTATAATAGCACCTACTTCTCAGAGTTGTGAGGATCAAACAAGTTAATATATAGAGAAGTGTTTTTCGAATCTTAAAGAACTATGCAAACGATAGTTGTTGTTATTATTATTTAAAGGTAAATGTATTACAAGCTCTTTGGAAGGAGCTACCTTGATAGAGGTTGAACATTGATGCTTCTGGGTTTGAGTGTGGTAGAGACTGACTCCTCCCACCCTCAACAGGTTACGTCTGTCACACATTCCAACTGAGTGTGTTCCCCAGATTCCACA
This sequence comes from Gymnobelideus leadbeateri, assembly GCA_011680675.1. Classification (NCBI taxonomy): domain Eukaryota; kingdom Metazoa; phylum Chordata; class Mammalia; order Diprotodontia; family Petauridae; genus Gymnobelideus; species Gymnobelideus leadbeateri. Next base: position 818,134 of record WOXC01011258.1, read on the forward strand.
CATTCCAGCACACTGTTCCTGTCTACTGTGTGTGTGTGTGTGTGTGTGTGTGTGTGTGTGTGTGTGTGTGTGTGTGCGCTCTAGGCAGAGTCAGAGGCTGAGGAAGAGGCCAAGCTGTCTGGCAGGTAGTACGGTTCCTGGATCTCTTCCACTTCATAATGGCTCATTTTTTCTGTCAGTCTTTAAAGCTTATGAAGTACCTTCCTTTCTAAAACCCTGTGAGGTAGATAATGCAAGCCTAGGATCCCTGTGTTGCAGGGGAAACCAGTGTAGAGAGATGAAATGATTTATCTAGGGCAAGCTAGTAAATTGCAGAGCTAGGATTTGAACTCAGGATTTCTGACTCCAAAACTGTTGTTCTTCTGCCTGATGACAATGTTCCTCTCCCCCAGTGATTAAACATTCTCCCTTGCACCTTACTGTGAGGACACATGGAGAAAGTCTCAGACAATACATGCCCCCCTTCAGTTCACATATGCAAACATGTAACTATACACATATAAACACATGTAAGTACACCTACACATACAGATCCAATGAATTACCAAACACTTATTGTTATTAAATGCCAGTCACTGTCCTAGGTGCTAGGGATACTAAGACAGTCCTTGACTCTAAGGAACTTGAATAAACTAGGATACAACAATTTCACAGACAAATAAATTTAAACAATTTTTTTAGGATTAGACTTATGATTTTATTTATACAGAGAAGTCCTTCTTTTAGTGAGGAAACACTCTCTACCAATGCAAATCAGAGTCTCCTAGGTAGCACAGTGTATAGAGTGCTGAGATCATAGGAAGACCTGAGTTCAAATCCAACCTCAGATACTTACTAGCTATGTGACCCTGGGCAAATGCTTTAACCTTAGTTTCCTCAACTGTAAAATGGGAATAATAGTAGCATCTACCACCCAGGGTTATTGTGAGACATTTCTAAAGTGTGCTATAGACACAATACAGGCTTCCTTCTCCCTTCCCTTCTTCCTACATGCTGGGACACTTCCACAGCCACTGTGTGTAGAAGTAGGTTGTTGTTGTTGTTTAGTGGTGTACAACCTTTGTGGCCCCATTTAGAGTTTTTCTTGGCAAAGATACTGCAATAGCTTACCATTTCTTTCTCCAGTTCATTTTACAGATGAGGAAATTGAGGCAAACAGAGTTGAGTGACTTGCCCAGGGTCACAGAGCTAAAAAGTGTCTGAGACCAGATTTGAACTCAGGTCTTTCTGATTCCAGGCCTGGCACTCTATCCATTGCACCAGTCAGCCATCTGCTCTCATAAGCAAGCTGTCAGAAGCAGGACTTGAACTCGACACTTTCTGATTCCAAAGCTGACTCCCAATCCACTTTGCTACAGTTAAGACATGTACAAAGTCATACATAGTGATTGGGGGAGGGGAGACCCTAATAACTAGGAGAATAAGGAAAGGTCACTTGAAGGAGCTAAACCCTGAAGAGGTAGGGGGAGGAGGAAGAGCATTCCACGAATACAGGGACACCTTGAACATAGTTATGGAGGGGGTAAATGGGATGTCCCTTATAGAGATTAATAAGTAGGATCTCACAGAATTTGTGGGGGGCAGTGATTTCTAATCAGTCTGAAAAGATTGACAAGAGCCTGATTTCAAAGGATTTTAAATGACAGAGAACTTTGTAGATGATCCTAGAGTAACAGTTCTTTTTTCTCTTTTAATGTATTTTCATTTATTTCATTAAATATTTCCCAATTTACTGTAAAACAATTAACATTCATTTAAAAATATTCTCTCCCTCCCTTCCACCTTGAGAAGGCAAACAATTTTATATTGATAACACACGTGAAGTCACGCAAATATATTTCCATATTAGCCATGTTTCGAAAGAAAACACAGACCAAAAAACAAACAAGAGAAGTAAAGTAAAAAAAAAACATAGAGCAAGAGTTCCTAGACATTTGTGTGTGTGTGTCATGGACCCTTTTGCTACTTCTTTCTTAGAACTAAATATCATTATTGAAGGAGATGCTTAATTTCAGTTAGAGGTTAGTGAAAATACAGATGTCATTTTTTTCCCCTTCTCAGTTCACGGATCTTCTGAAATATCTTGTAGAGCCCAGGTTAGAATGCCATATCCTGGGGCAATAGGGAGCCACTAGTTTTTTGAACAGGGGAATGGCATGGTCATATCTGTTCTTTAGGAATCTCAAGTTGGCAGCTGTGTGGAGGATGGATTAGAGAGAGGAGAGACTTAAATTGAAGAGACAAGACCTGGCATCATCTGTTGCTTTTGTAGCCTCCACCAGTGGTGAAGACGAGGAAAACAAAATTCTCAACTCGTCCCCCAAGTTCTTGGCATTGTCAAATGTTCAGTTTCAGAGGCAGAATTGTTTGGTGCGATGTGGTGTTTTTTCTTTTTAAAGTCAGTGGGATGATGCTAAAAAAGGTGGATTATCATGTGCCTTGTTGCCCCACCCTAAGTACCACTGTTTGGGCCTTTCCAACTGATTTTCAGCAGAAATCTATATGCATTATTTTCCTCCATTAGAATGTGAGCTCCTTGAGAGAAGGGGCTGTCTTCTCTATTTGTGCTTCTAGCACTTTGACAATGCTTTGCATGTAGTAAATACTTAATAAATGCCTTTTCTTTTATTCAGGGATTCCTATTAGGAGGCTATTGCAAAAGGGGATGAGGCCCTATCGGTGAAATATGAGTAGAGGGAAGGAAGTGGACATAGAAACTCTTCAGGAGATGGAATTGCTAAGACTTGGCAATTGTTTGGATGTGGCCATTGGTAAGAATCATTTCTTTGTCTATGTGATACAGATTTCTGGCCCAGAATGGAGCAGGGTGCTTTGTTTTGTTTTTGCATGTAACTAATCGGGGAGAGAGTGCTGAAGATGACTCCTAGGTTGTGAACTTGGTGACTGAAGGGATGGTAGTAACCTTAACAGAAATAGGGAAGGTGGGTTTAGAGAGAGATAATAATTACTGTTAGGTGGTGCTGTAGAGCATAGAGCACCTGACCTGAATTCAGGAAGACTCGTCTTCCTGAGTTCAAATCCAGTCTCAGACACTTATTAGCTGGGTGACCCTGGGCAAGTCACTATACCCTGTTTGCCTGAAAAAAAAAATATGAGCTGGAAAAAGAAATGGCGAACCACTCTAGTATCTTTGCCATGAAAACTCTAAATGACGTCATGAAGAGCCCAACATGACTGAGCAACAAAAATCAAAAATCACTGTTTAAAAGGATATATTGAATTTAAGATGTCTATGGGATGTCCAGATGGAAATGTTCAGCAGGCAGTTGGAGCATCAGGACTGGAGCTCAGGAGAAATATGAGGGTGGGATACTTAGATCTGGAGATGGTGTTGAGATAATAAAATGTAACAAGCTCACCAAGAGAAAGAATGGAGAGAGAGGGGTGCAGGGCTCAGGACAGGTCCTTGATATACACTCACAAATAGGGAGTAGAACATCTATGATTATCCTGCAGCAGATCCAGAACATGAAAACCCAGAGAGGAGAAACTGTCTAAAAGGAAGTGCCAGATGCTGCAGAGAAGTCAAGAAGGTTGAAGCTGAGAAAAAGCCATTTGATACAGCAAATTCTACCAGTTTCCTCCCACCCCCAGCTGTAGAAGAGGCACAGGTAAGTAGAGTCGCCTGTCTACAAGCATTCATTGAGCCCCCAGCAGCTTGGGAGGGGGGAGAGGGAAATACATAGATTTCCAGAAATTGCTTAGACTCTCACTTTTTTCCTGCCCTCTCTGGCCCATTTCCCATTCTCTGGTGATTGCCTGGACGTAGGTACTCCACAATCCCATGGGATACTACTCTTCTGATTCACAGGTCGAATGGTTTGAGCATTCCCATGGAAAACTACTGCTGCACTCAGCCAGGCTCATGAGGGGGGTTGAGATCATGCCATTTGGGGAACAGTTGAAGAATCCAGGCATGTTTAGCCTTGATAAGAGGGGACTCAGTGGGGCATGATAGCTGTCTCCAAGCACTTGAAACCCTGTCATGTGAAAGAGGGATTAGACTTGTCTGATTCAGCCCCAGAGGGCAGAATGAGGAGCCTCTGCAGAAAGGCGCATGCAGACTCAGTGTAAGTATAGCTTGGTTCTAGTCAGCTCTGGCTTCCAATGAACTACTAGGAAGGTCCAGAGTTTATTGGATGACAAGTGCCACCCATTTGGTTTGAGTGTCCATTCACAAACGGTTTAGGAACCTCTAAAATTATCTGATCTATTGTGTGCAAGACCAGAAGACCAGACTAGGAGCGTGCATTTAAAATGGAAACATTGAATCAGGACTGAAATAACTAGCAAAGGAACAGGGGAAACAATCTACCTTGTTACTTAGGCTCCTGAAAAAGGAAAGGGAAAGCTAAATCTTTCTGTTTCTCTGTCTCTTCCCTTTCTTTTCTCTCTCTTCACCTCCCCCTTCCCCTCCCTCCCTCTCTCTGCCTCTGTTCTCTACTTTCTTCACTCGTGGGCGCGCGCGCGCGCGCGCACGCACACACACACACACACACACACACACACACACACACATCCCCTGGGATCTGATCAAAAGAGGAAAAGTGAAGGGATCCTTGCTTGAAGGCTGTCTAATATCAGGCTGCCTATCCCTCTTCTCTGCTCTCAGTCGTTATCTTTCCTTGTTCTGTGGATTTTCAAGTACATGCCAAGACGATTGCTGCTTTAAGCATTGCCAATGCAGTCTCTCCAGGAGGCCCTCCCTTTTCCTTTTTTAAGGAACTTCTGTTGTCTTCCTGATACAATCCCCCTGTGTTGCAGGTAGGAATTGAAGTCCTGGGAAATTCAATCAGGCCTGTCATTGAGGCTCACAATATCAGTGACAAATTTAGTCCTTCTCCCCTATTATGTAAGGATTATTTTTTTTTCCTTTTCAACAATGAAAGCTGACCCAAATGTGGTGGGCTGCCATGGAAGCTTGTGGTTCCTCTATCATCAGAAGTCTTTAATCAGAAATTATATGGTCACTTGTAGGAAGTACTATATAAGAAAATCTGGGTCAGGATGTACAAAATCTACAAATTGGATTAGACGACCTGTGAAGTATAGTCCAACTTTGAGATTACAGTTTTTTTATAAACCACTTTCCTATTCTCTCTGAGATCTTTACTGCTGACTTAAGAGTAAAGGTTACAACATGTATCTAAGGTATAAGAAAATTATAATGCTGAAAAATGATCTGTCTAGCAGAGAACAGAATGGTTCTAAAATTCCTCCAATCTAAGCCGGTTCTCTACTCCCTTTCTAGCCCTAAACTCTATCCTAGATTTAGATCTGAGGTTTACAGGATCCTAATCAGGATTTGAAGTGACTTAACTCCTATATCCTCTGTTAGAATACCAGGTTTAAAAGAGGATCTTTCCCAGATGCTAGAGGGGTGGAGAGAATATGGGGTTAGGGAGAGGAATATTGGCATTGCCCAGTTTTGATGCTCTTGTTAGCTTTTCATAGCCTTCCTCCTTGGGCAACTAGGAAGTGCAGTGAATAGAGTGCTGGGCTTGGAGTTAGGAAGACCTGAGTTCAAATCCAGTCTCAGGTATTTACTAGCTGTGTAACCCAGGGAAAGTCACTTGACCCTATTTGCCTCAGTTTCCTCAACTGTAAAATGAGCTGGAGAAAGAAATGGTGAACCATTCTGGTATCTTTGCCAAGAAAACCCTTTTGGGGTCATTTAGAGTCAGACATAACTGAAACAACTCAACAGCAACAATCCTAACCAGATTGTAAACTCCATGAATGAAGAACCCATATAGACTTTGTACCTCTTCTTATTTCCATCAGAATGCTCTGCATACAGATGTTTAATACATTTTTGGGGAGGTTTTAAAAAGATTTCATTCATGCTCATTAAAAATTATTATCATTTCCTAATCTCCCCCTACTGCTCAATAAAATCATTCTTTGTAATAAAGAAGACCATGTCTGATTCTGCTCTTGTAATTTACCACTTCCCTTTTTGGGGGGGGGGAGTGGGGAAGGCAAGACAATTGGGGTTAAGTGACTTGCCCAAGATCACACAGTTAGTAAATGTTAAGTGTCTGAGGTCACATTTGAACTCAGGTCCTCCTGACTCCAGGGCCAGTTCTCTACTGTGCCACCTAGCTTGCCCAATCTACCACTTCTCAATTGAGAGAAGATGGGTATGTTTCATCATCAGTACCTTGGAATCAAGCTTGGTCATTGAATTTATTTAAATTCTAATGCATTTAAGTAGGCTTTTTTCCTATTTAAATTATTACTATTATTGTGTATATTGCTCTTTATGTTTTATTTGCTTTATTCCATGTAAGTTCATATAAACCTTCCCTAGTTTCCCCATTTAAAAATTTTCTTTTTGCAGGGCAGGGCAATTGGGGTTAAGTGACTTGCTCAAGATTACACAGCCAGTCATTTTTATATATGGGTGCTAATTTTCCAAGGCTGGAACTGATTCTGGGTCCTCCCGACTCTGGGCTGGCGCTCTTACTCACTGCACCACCTAGCCACCCCTGAAAGTTTTTATTATATAATCAAAATTGACTTTTATTCTTTATAAGCACGTTTATTTCTTGTTCAGCTGAAAGTTCTCCCTCAGCCAAAAAGATGAAAGTCACCTTCTTTGACGATCCTCTAATTTTGGTATGATTTAACCTTCATATTTGAGTTAAATATCCATTTGGAACTTTGGCTGATTATTGTTCAGTTGTGTCTGACTCTTTGTGACCCTGTAGACCATAGTATGCCAATACTGTCCATTGGGTTTTCTTGGCAAGTATACTGGAGTGGTTTGCCATTTTCCTCTCCAGCTCATCTTATAGATAAGGGAACTGAGACAAACAAGGCTAAGTGACCTGCCCAGGGTCACACAGCTAGTAAGTGTCTGAGGCCAGATTTGAGCTCAGGTCTTCCTGATTCCAGGCCCAGTGTTCTGTACCTTTCCACTCCTTTTTTGGTGCCAAATTACTTTTCAGTTTTCCCAGAAGCTCTTGTTGAATAGGAAGTCTTTTCTCTGGTGTTGGTTTTTTTGAGTTTATCAAACACTGATCTACTATATTCTATTGCTTCTGGGTCTTGTTTTATCTAGATTGTCCTGCTGTTGTACTTTCCTGTTTTTATTCAGCACTGAATAATTTTGTTGCTTTGTAATATAGTTTGGGATCTAATCCTGGTAGCAAGTTCTCTAACCTCAAACCCTTCTATACAGGAGGTTAGGGTTCGGGAAGAAATGTCCTTTAATTACCCTCTTAAGCAAGAATATACCTACCATGGCCATGTGCTTCTGCTGAAAGATGCTATTGTCCAAAATCCCCTTCCCTGTTGCACTCTGCTAGAAGAGCTATCTCACCTCAAATGGAGGTGAGGAGCAGGGGAAGCTTGGTTTTATCCAAGGCTACAAGGGATGTGTCATTGGTGCTCTCAGCCTATAATTAGAAATTCCCTGTATTCCCTAAGATGTCTTTTGTCAATGGCTAACATGCTATAATTCTATAGGGCAGATTGAAGAACTTCAGATTTTGTCAGTGACTAATAATAATGTTTTCTATTACATGATTAGGGCAGTTAAGCAGCACAGTAGATGGATCTGGAGTCAGGAAGACCTGGGTTCTAATACAGCCTCAGACACTGTGTTTCCTGGGCAAGTTGTGCAACCCTATTTGCCTCAATTTCCTCATCTGTAAAATGATCTGGAAAAGGAAATGCCAAACCACTCCAGTATAATTGCCAAGAAAACCCCAAATGGGACCATGAAGATTCAGATATGACTGAAAACAACAATATCAACATCAATATTATATCTTTAGGTTGTTTGGGAAAATTGCCTAACTTGATTAGGGACTTCCCCTGATCAATTTTTATTACAATTGGTATAGTAACTAAATTTACAAATTAATTTAGGTTATATCACTTTTGTTATATTGATATAGACCAAATGAATCTCTTCAATTGTTTGTCTTCCTAATGGAAAGATTTAAATTTGTAAAGAGTTTTTATTTGTGTATGTGTATACATGATATGTGTATATGCATGTATTTGTATGTATAAGTCCTGTGTGTAGCTTCATAGGTTAACACCCAGAGAATTTATGCATTTTGTAGTTATTTTGAATGAAAATTTCCATTTATTCTCCCTTGGTTTTTTTTTTAATTTAAAATTCTGTAATTCTTTGTTGAATTAATTATTTTTGTTACATTAAATTTAAAAGGTTTTGTACAAATAAATCCAATGTAGCCAAGATTAGAAGGAAAGCAGAGAATTGGGGGAAAAATTTATAGATTGTTTTTTGGCTAATGGTCTCATATCTCAAATATATAGAGAACTTTGGCAAATTCATAAGAATACAAATCATTCCCCAATTGATAAATGGTCAAAAGATGATAAATAGCCAGGCAGTTAAAAATGTTTAAAAACATTTTTAGTTAAAGTTTTGAGTTCCAAAACTCTATCCTCCCCTTCTCTCCCCCCCTTTTTCTTATTTTCTTATTAGTCATTTTGTACAAGAAGACTCAAATAAAAGAAAAAAGAAAGAAAGTGAAAAATAGAATGCTTCATTCTGTACTCAGTCAATATCAGTTCTTTCTGTGGAGGCAGAGAGCATGCTTCATTGGGATTATCTTATATCATTGTGTGCTGATAATTGCTAAGTCATTTACAATTCTTCATCAAACAACATTATTGTTATTCTGTACAATGTCCTCTTGGCTCTGTTCATTTCACTATGCATCAGTTCATGTAAGTCTTTCCAGGTTTTTTAAACATGCAGTCTTTCAATGAAGAAGTCAAAGCTTCATATAGTTATATGAAAAAATACTCTAAATCATAATTGATTAGAGAAATGAAAATTAAAACGACTTTGAAATATCATCTCACACCTATCAGATCGACCAAAATGACTAAAGGGGAAAGGACAAATGTTGGAGGGGATGTGGAAAAGTTGGGATATTAACACACTGTTAGTGAAACTGTCAACTGATCCAACCTTCTTGGAGAGCAATCTGGAATTAAGTCCGAAGAGTTATAAAACTGTGTATTTTGACCCAGCAATACCCCTATTAGTTCTGTTTCCCAAAGTGATCAGGGAAAAAGAGAAAGAACCTGTATGTTTTAAAATATATATAGTGGGGGGCAGCTAGGTGGTGCAGTGAATAGAGCACTGGCCCTGGAGTCAGGAGAACCTGAGTTCAAATCCGACTTTAACACAAAAAAAATTAGCCATGTGACCTTGGGCAAATCACTTAACCCCAATTGCCCCTCCAAAAAAAAAGGCAAAAAATAAATAAAATATATATAGCGGATCTCTTTGTGGTGATAAAGAACTGGAAATTGAGGGGAGGTCCATCAATGATATGTGATGTAAGAAATGATAATCTGGCTGACCTTAGAAAAACATGTAAGTATTTGCATGAAATTATTAAAAGTGAAGTGAGAAGAACCAAGAGAATATTGAATACAATAACAACAATATTGTTAAAAAATAATCGTGAACCAAGTTATTCTGAGTCCTCGAAATATCAAAGCAACCATGAAGGATCCTACGAAGGAAGACTCTGGTCCTTGTTTTGGGTTGTTCATATTGCTAGCCCTAGAGTCAGGAAGACTCCTCTTTGTGAGCTCAAATCCAGCCTCAGACACTTACTAGCTGTGTGACCCTGGACAAGTCACTTAACCCTGTTTGCCTCAGTTTCCACATATGTAAAATGAGCTGGAGAAGGAAATGGCAAAACCAGTCCAGTGTCCTTGTCAAGAAAACCCCAAATGGGGTCACAAAGAGTCAGACACAACTGAAGAGCAACTCAGTAACAGCAACAAGAAAGCAGAAGACATCAATAAAAACTCATTTTTTCAAAAATGTAATGAATGAGACAACCTCTTCAGGTTCCTCTTAGCTCTGGTTTTCTGTGGGGCTAGGTTCTTCTCCAGTCAAAAGATAACTTGTGTGTCCTCATCCACCTATAATATAAAGTGTTCATCCTTCATTTTTGAAGAGGACCATGACATCAGGGAGATGTTGACATGACTTGGATTTGAGTGAGGGAGGGCTGTGCAAGGTCACCAGCCTCACTTTCTCCTCCAGAGACATCTGGGTGCAGTGACCAGATAGTCATCAGGATGACAGGAGGTGGCCCAGGTTGCAATGGGAGACCTTGGCCCTTTTAGGCTAAAGCCTTTTCAGATTCTCACTTTGAGTGAGGTAACACACATTCAGTGAATAGGCCCTTTAAAAAGTAAGTCAAGGAGGGGAGGCTAGAGGGGTGATTAGGTGGCACAGGGAATAGAGTACCGGCCCTGGAGTCAGAGGACCTGAGTTAAAATTCAACCTCAGACACTTAACACTTACTAGCTGTGTGACCTTGGGCAAGTCACTTAACCCCAATTGCCCTGCCTTCTCCCCTCCATAAAAATAAAACAAAACAACAACAACAAAAAAAAACCAAGTCAAGGGATGGCCACTTTAATTAAAAAAAAAATCAAACTGTGAGAGGAAGACAGGAAAGATCCTCAGGATTTTTGGTCAAAAGAGAAAGTTACCATTGACATTTACTCTGAGCCAGGAAGGCCCAAAATACAGCCATTAAGTGGAGTTTGGGTAGGAATCTATTGTAGTCTAATCTGTGAGCACTAGAGTGAAATGGTGCGACCTGAATGGGGATCCAGCCAATTAGGTAACTCCGCTTGTCCTCTTCCTCTCCCTCTTCTCTCTCTAAATGGAGGTAAATTTTGATGGTGGGAAACTGCCAAATTAATTTGGGGTTTACTGATTCCCTTCCTTCCTCCCTTCTTTCCTTCTTTCCTGTCCTCCCTCCTTCCTTCCTTCTTTCCTTCCTTCCTTCTGTCCATCCTTCCTTCCTTCCTTCCTTCCTTCCTTCCTTCCTTCCTTCCTTCCTTCCTTCCTTCCTTCCTTCCTTCCTTCCTTCCTTCCTTCCTTCCTTCCTTCCTTCCTTCCTTCCTTCCTCCTTCCTTCCTTTTCCTCTTCCCTCCCGCCTCCCTTCCTTCCTTCCTTCCTTCCTTCCTTCCTTCCTTCTTCCTTCCTCTCTTTTGAACAGCAACCCCAAGGGTCTTTGCCTCTCACTTTGATTTTTAAATTAAACGGGCCATCCCTTGACTCACTTCTTAAAGAGACCTGGGGCATTACCTCACTCAAAGTGAGCACCTGAAAAGGCCTTAGCCTAAAAGGGCCAGGATCTTGCATTGCATACTAGGCCATCTCCAGTTGTCCCGATGAATATCTGGTCACTGGATCCAGATGGCTCTGGAGGAGAAAGGTGATGGTGGCGATTTTGCTGGTGATACTACACAAGCCTCCTTCACTCAAATCAAAGTCGACTGTAAGTCATGTCATCTTTTCCTTTATGTCATGGTCCTCTTGGAAAATGAAGGACAAGCACAACACAATAACAATAATACAAAGTATTGTAATCCTTTGAATCTAAGCACAGGAATGCTGCCACTCTATGCATATTGGACCCTGCAGTGAATGCCAAAGCAAGGAGACACTTGTTCTCATTTTTTCCCCTGGTCACCCTATGGAGTCCCATGAAAGAGCAGAATTTTGTCTTTCCCTTTTTTCTCTATCCCATAGCTGGATAACATGACAGCTGCCTCTATGCCCGCAGGATCGTTCTCCCCTTTTCCTCACTACCAATGAAGAGGACAATCTGACAACAGGGGCCATCATTTAAATATAAATATAAATATAAACCAGATGATCTCCACACAGAAGTAGGGAAACCTAAGTGGAGGGGAGAATATCAAGGCAGTTAAGAGAAAATGAATAAAAGGGAAACTTGGAGGCGAGGAGATGAAGCTTTGGGAGAGCCTGGAACACAAGGACCCAAACCAGTACCATGAGCCTACAATTGTAAGAAATAGAGCCAGGGAGCTGAATTCAATCTATCCCTGAAAGAGATGACCAAGATGAAGCAGCCCAGTTCCTTTCCCCCTCCAGAATCCTCTTCTGTGCTGGCAAATGAACTTTCCCTGGAATGTTTCTCACCAAATCTACTTCAGTTGTAGGAGAGCAAGAAAAGTCCAGTTGCCCACAGGCATCAGCAGATGTGAATAAGTCCAGAGGTAGCCTGGTAGCCTTTGCTCCAACCATGAATAGTTATAGTAGAAAGAGCAGTAGATTTTAGAGTCAGGAAGACCTGGGTCTGAATCTCATCTCAGATCTTCTTGGCTATGTGACTCCGGGCAAGTCACTTAACCTTTCTAAGCCTCAGTTTTCTCATCTATAAATCTGGTATAACTATACCCTTAGTACATTTTATGAGGTTCAAATGAAATTATGTGTATAAAGTGGTTTACAAATTTTAAGAGCTAAGTAAATGTCAGCTATTATTTAGATGTGCAGGCAGAAGAAATAATTATCTTTGTGGCAAGATCTGAGGGGTATTGGGGAAGGCCTCCAAGTGTCTTTCCCAACAGTCTGGAATTCTGCCATCAGATAGATTGACCTATCTAGCTTATCATGCTCTCCAGGTCTTTTAAAATTCACATACTCTTGGGAGGAGTCATGTATTAACTACTAATACTATATCATATCAT